>OX578150.1:125860231-126460231 GCA_951213105.1 Amaurobius ferox | reverse complement strand
CATGAAACCAGAACATTTGCCACCTACCTAAATAATGCAGGTTACAGAACAGGTAAACTATCAATAAAAAAATTAACTCATTACTGCCTCATTAAACAAGTTAATTAATAAAGTCTGTTATGATGTTTTGATGTTACAACCATAAACACTAATTTGGATATATGAAAACTTGAAGAACCATGTTTTTTATTGTATAAACCTTCATACAGGTTGACTCAGAATTCCATTGGTACTTCATAATGCTTAAAAGTAGAATAAATTAGTAAGTTCAATTGTTGTTTGCACTAAAAGTACTTGCATTATTATTATTATTATTATTATTTTTTTTTTTTGTTAGTACATTTTTTTTCATATAGTTATTGACAGGTTTTGCAAATAGCTAAAGGATTTATAAATAATCTGAAATTATACAAGGATTTAATTTATCAATAATTAAGAAATAGTAGTTCAACATGTTCCCCTTTTTAAAATAGTACCACTTTGAATCGGATGGCACCACTGGTGTGAACAGAATTTCAAGGTGACATACAGGGTGGCCATAATTAAAGTAGAGGTGTTTAGAGCCCGATAGTGAGAAAACTGTTGGGCCAAACTCAACCAAATCTACAGTAAATACTATTTAGACCATGGGGTTTTGATTTTTGAAAGAAAAAAAAAAAGTTCGGATTTTTGCCATTGCGGGCCAAAGTGGTGCCGTAAGGTCCATTTTTGGAGTGAATGCTGGTAGGTATTGAACAATACTGCTGAACTTTGTTATTCCGCAACTTCAACAGCATAGATGTCTTGAATCTACGATATTTTTGCAGGATGGAGCACCCCTTTATATTGGGTTGCGTGTACAGAAAGTCCAACGACAGCATTTTACCAACAACCAAATAATTAGTCGAGCGTTTCCTATGAAATGGCCAGCCCGTTTGCCTGATTTGACCCCTTGTGACTTTTGGTTGTGGGGCCATGTAAAGCGCTTGGTATACCAAGGGAATGGGGATAATTTAGCCACTTTGAACAGAGTAACATTGCACATCAAGCAAATCAATGGAAATTGCATTTTGCAGTGGAGAATGCACTTTTTGGAACATATGCAAGAAAAACATATTGAATCACACATGTAAATGATGCCAATATAAAAATTAATATCATATGTGTGTAAATATAAGATGCAAGTGTAAATATAAAATGTACTAAATACATGTAAAATGGAAATGTGATGTCCTTTTCGAAATGCATGTAAAATGTTAACTTTCTGTACTTCCTATGCCTATTTTACTCCAAAAATGGATCTTGCAGCCCACGGTGGCAAAAATTCGAACTATTTTTTTTTTCTTTTAAAAATTAAAACCCCATGATCTAAATAGTATTTACTGTAAATTTGGTTGAGTTTGGCCTAACCATTTTCTCACTATCGGGCTCTAAACACCTCTATTTTAATTATGGCCACCCTATATTTTGCATTCAAAAATGGGCTATCTCATCCCATCCCCTATTGCATTGCTTAGCAGTTATTTTTTGTTACTTGACTACTTTAAACCTTTGGTAATGCAGGGTGTTTTTTTTTTTTTAATTAACACTTTGCTATAGAATATGAATTTGAAGCCTGCAAGGACCCAAACTTGGCCCAAAGTCCAGTTTTATTAGGCCAGCTCAGGGCTGAGGTTTGGGTCAGCAGGCTGGCTTGGCATTACAAATTTTTTAACATGCATTAAGAGAAGCACATCTATAGATAAATTACGCTATTTTATATGCATGGCAAGAAAATAATTGTGTTTCTAATGGAAATTTGAGTTTTTCAATTAATTTCCTGTGTACTTTACTTTCCTATAAATGTTCTTTAGAAAGTTTAAAAAGAATGATTACCTTGACACTGGGCCCTCTTATTTAATAATTTAATTAACACATAACTGGCTCCCTCACTCATCACCATATCTCGCTAAACGCTTGAGCTGTTAACCCGAAATTTTATAGGGATGTTCATAAGTAAATATTAAGAAGGGATATATCTGTAATTTGCCCATAAAGTAATTAGGAGTGGAATGACTAAAGGACAAAATTTCTGAAACCTCTTAAGCCGAAAAAGTGACATTTTACAGGGAATGTCACTTCAGAAGTCATGAGTAAATATTGTTGAATGTCTCTTCAGAAGTCATGAGTAAATATTGTTGAATGTCTCTTCAGAAGTCATGAGTAAATATTGTTTAAGAAGCTATATTTTTGTAACTTGTATATTATTAATGCTTAACTCCAAATAATGTCATGTAAACTGAAAATAACATTAGCCCAATACAATTAATTGAAAATTAGGGGTGATTGCCAACACTAACATTAACAGAAACTTAGCAGTTAACATGAATTGAATACATTGACTTCTATAGGAAGCCTTTTCTGAACAGATCTAACAGTACACGGGAAATTAAAGGTATGCAGGGACCAAAATTTCAGACTTCTACCTGGGTAGTATGGCATTACCAAAGCCCCAATGACAATTTAAAATGTAGAATGCAAGACCAGGCTGTCTCGGCTCAATATGGTCTGAAAAGATATTTTTTCAAATGTATCGAAAGCATGAGCACAAAATTTGAGCTCAGAATTAATTAAAAAAACAAATTTACTTCAACATTTACCTGTACATAGCTGAAATCAACAAAATATTTTACAATATATCAACAAAAATTATTTGTGTAATTTTTTAAAAATTTATTTATAAATTTTCAACCATTGAATGCATCTAGTCCAACCCAACCCGAATTTTTGAAACTAACTTTGAGCTCAGCATGGCCCAAAACCATCTAAAAGAAATCCGTTCTGTGAGTTGGAAGTCCAGGTCCAAACCAGTACAGATCCTTACTGTAAACTCTATTGATTCTTACAATGTTGATCTATATTTATTTTTAAATTGATTTGTTTGATTATTTGCAATTATTTTATTTTCAGCTTATTTTGGTAAATACTTGAATGAATATAATGGTTCCTATATACCTCCTGGCTGGCGTGAGTGGGTTGCGCTCATTAGAAATTCAAGGTTTTACAACTATTCCATTAATGTGAATGGCAACAAGATAAAGCATGGGGACAACTACTTTAAAGATTACTATCCAGATCTTATAGCCAATGACAGCATTAATTTCCTGAGAAGATCTAAAAGGTATAACTCTTTAGAATGACATCTATTGTCAGTTGATAAATTTGCAATTATTCCACTGTGTTCTGAAATTACAATGTGCAGAATATTTTTATTTGATAAAATGTAAAATATCTTTACGGTATTAAAGGAAATAATTCTTCTTTTATTAATGAACTTTTTTGATTATATAAGAATTCACTCAAACTGCTGTTTAAATTTAATCGTAAAATTCAAATAATCTAATAGTAACAACATAAACTGTTGATTAAAATTATCAATGGGTTTTGGAGCCAAAAAACATCTAGTTTTCCTGAAACCAATTGTTTCTCTTTATTTTTGTTAGCCTTTTATAAACTGGTATTTTACACAGAAATTAGAATTTTTTCTATCTTTCTTTTTTTTAAAGTTTTCAGTGAAGTTAATTCCTTTAGTTGCTCAAACAGCTTGCTTTCTTCATTTAGCTATGTGTTACATAATTTTGTAGTCTTTCATTTATAAGTATTTTTTATAAGAATTTTTGCATGTGTTTTTTTTTTAGTTAGTTATCTTGCTCATGTAACTTCCAAAAACGTTCATTTTCTTATTTATTTTATCACTTAAGTTTGCAGTTTTGTTCACCGAGAAAGTGTTTTGAATTTTACTTCTCTGTTTCTTTCCTCGTGGTTTTCCTTTCAGTTTTTAAAATTTTCATTTGACAAGGATTTTTGTCTTGAAGATGTCTTTTTATTTATTTATTTTTTTTTACCTCCAAACATAAATTTATCAACATGGTACATTTAATCAACTATTTATGCTGAATTTAATTTCAAATTTTATTTTATTTAGAACATTTGTAGAAATTTTCTTAAAATACTTGCTAATAGTTTTATTTTTGTTAAATGTGCAGCATTTTTTTTGTAAGATATATATCAGCTGTTTTAATTTTATGAACCTAAATAAAATCTGACCATAGGTTTTTCTCAAGATTTTGCTTCAAAAAGGTAGTATTTTTATGGAATTTAAGTCAGCAATCATTTCACCATGTACTATCATATGAAAGTATTAATTTTTACATTATTTTTAACAAATGAACAGCAGGCGAACAAGCATTATTCATTGTTTAAATAAATTATCTTATTGCAGGGCCATAGCTAGGTAGGGGCCAGAGGGGCATAAGCCCCCCTCCCAAGAGGTATACTCAGCCCCCTGATAAAAATATTAAATGTTTAGTAGTGATATGAAATTTTATATAAAATGTCACTCAAATTTTGCATAAAATTTTCTTTGAGATTTTTTTTTATAAATTACTTCGTTTTAAAGATTTTTTAATTTAGCTGAATTCGTGATTATACTAATAGATTGATTTATTTACATATTTAATTTAAAAATATTTAAAAATTATGACAATAGTATTTAGGATACTTTTGTATTATTCTGGGGGTTCACTGTTATGCAGTATAAAGTCAAAATCAACTGATAAGTAGGTAAGAGTTAATATTCAGCATTAACTTGTATTAACTTTCAGAATGTTTCTACAAATTATGAACAGCTTTATTACTAGTTAATGCTTACATTAAAATCAATTGTAATTATTATGTATTAATATTAATGTATAGTAATGGATATTAATAATCAGCTTTTAGCTTGCAAATATAAATATGTAATTATTTGTTAATAATTTATATGAATTGAAATATATAATAGCTATTATGGTTTATAAATGCTAATGATTAATTGGGTTTTTGGTGAGCCCCTCCTTTAAGACTGTTAAGCCCCCTTTGAGTTTCCCACCAACCCCTCTTCAATCTTGTCTCTGGCTACGGCCCTGCCTTATTGTCATGTTAATATCATTGAGGTATTCAAGATAAAAATGTGAAAAAGTGGTGTATCACTATCTATTGGCATTTAAAGAAAAGTAAGGTTCATTTCTCAACAAAGTGGCAGTGCAATTATATGTAAAAGCTAAGCAACCAATTTTGATCTTGTTATTGTGTATGAACCATTATATTACACATTGAATTTTATGTTTATTGACTAGCGCAACTTATTTCTAAATTTTTTTTTTTTATCAAATTTATTACATTTTATGAGACAAAAACACAGAAACAAAAAAAATAGAATACAAATTTCATCAAATTTGGGCAATAAAATTTGCTGTGCTTCCAGTAGCAACATTATTAAATCCAGCTATACAGCGAACAGCAAAAGATGAATATCTTCAATTTTAACACAATTCAACTTATTCAACTATATAAACAAAGGTGTATTGCGATGTCTAAAATGTCTACTTCTGGTGCATTTAAGTACCTTAGATATATTGTGCTATCAAATATTTCAGATTTTGCTTATGTCAGGACTAGTATGATAAAATAAATGGATACTGTATTCAGTCATTCAGTTCAGTTCCTTTAATTTTCTAGTATTTAAATCTAGAAAACTTTTAATACCTTCAGTCCATGTTGCAACATATATTCCAAGATACCTTCTTTTCCTTTGACATAACTGTGACTAAATCTAAGTAACTTTGATTAAATTACAAATGCTTAAAATATCTAAGAAAGACTCCAGGTATTGATTATTTTCATTTCATATCTTATTGACCAGTAATTTGGCTAAAGCTTAATTGTTTAAGCAACGACAGAATGCAGGTATAATAGCTAGTGCTGTTTTTTAGTGTAGGTGTGATATTTACCGAGTGTGACATTCCTGTTAATTTTATTTTTGGTGCATTATTTTCATCAGTGCATTGATTCACTGTGGCCTCTGTAAAATATGTTAACTAGTTCTTTGGAACAAAAAAATTTTACTCAACTTTTAATATTCAGGATGCATACGGGTACTTGAAAATTGGGAAAATACTTGAACTTTAGATTAACATTTTCAAGGCCTTGAAAGTATTTAAAAATTCTAATTTTCTTGGTTAAGTCCTTGAAAGTGCTTGCTTGAAAATGGCAGGGTTGAATGTGTTCTACAGATTCACAGCATTGTCTTTTTTATGAGAAGTTCTCTAACAGTTACGCTGTCGCTGAAATTTTCTAAACAACATTGTTTTTGTCCCAAAATTTCCTCAACATCTTCAACATTAAACAATAATGTTAGTTTGCTATAATTTTTCCTATCAGAAATGTATACAACTTCATAATATGGAAGAAATGATGGCCTTGAAAAATAATTGCATGGTACTTGAAAGTCCTTGAAGTTTTTTTTTTTAAGGAAAGTGTACTCACCCTGAATTTTGCTCATTTAATATTTTTATATTAATGTTCCATTACTCAAGTTTTAATTCTTTTAATATTCTTGTTTTGGTTTTCAGACATTTTGTGAACAAACCTATTATGATGGTGCTCTCTTTTCCTTCCCCCCATGGGCCGGAGGATGCTGCTCCCCAGTATCAAAGTCTCTTTCAAAATGTCACAACTCACAGGTAGGATATTAACATGGTCAGGTTTGGTGAGTTTGAAAATGCAGTGAATAAGTTGCCATTACTTTGGTGCAAAAGAGAGATACTTAAACTGTTGGGAAAATTAATTGAAAAATAAAATATTTCATTCGTAAAACTGCATAAAAGGTATTATTTAAATTTTTTTTTTCAAAATATTTAAATTTTCAAATTAGTATAATCAAAGGTATTAGTATTTAAATTAGAAAAGATGTCAGTTTTTAGTTACATCTTTCAGTTTTTGAAACTAGTGGATTGCTTTAATATGTTAGCAGCTATATGTGAGTCGTAATTGACTCACGTGATGCACAATAATATTGCTGTTGAGTATCTTGATAGCCAATGTGATAGATATTTGTTTTATGCTATTTTATTAGCAAAGTATTTTATTTTTCAGATTTCAATTTCATTTATAAAATCTAAATAACGAAAATGACAACTAAAAAAATTTGAAATGCATATATTATGTTTTGTGTGTGTTTTATTGGTTGCTGCTATCAAGATAAAAAAAAAATGATTACTTTTGATATTTTCAATTTTGTAAGTCATCTGTTTTATTTTAGCAAAAATTTCTTAAATTAATATATTTTTGTTGTGTTTAAATAATTTGTGTAACAGGATAAAAACTAGTATGACCAGACTTAATTTTTATAAATTGACTTACAGATATGACCAGAATGTTTTATTTTTCAGACTTACACATGTAAATAATTTGCATTGCAATAATGAGGTTTCTTGTACATTGTGTTTTATAGAAGTATAAAATAAAATATTTTAAGGAAATCTTTTGAAAAACAACGTGATTGCTATTAGAATTTGCACATATTTTAAATCATGTCAGTAACAGGTATATCTGTCAGTTTATGTAAGTTAAAATAATTCACCTTGATATAAGTTACAATAATTCTATGTATGAATTAAAGCATTTTTTTTAATGAATATAGTTGTCAATCTAGGGAGAAATGTGTTGATTTCATAAGAATTTGTTTTTTCAGTTATAGTGGAAACCGCTTAACATGAAATGTAAAGAACCACAACAAAATTTCATTTCACTAAATTCATGTGAAATTAAGTTCATAATCTTTTATGAGCACTGGCGTCGGAACTCATGGGTGCAACTTGCACCCACAGAAATTTAAAGAAAATTTAAAGTATTTTTTTATTAATCTTCTCGGAACAATATTAGAATGAGATTTTTCCCGAGAAAAGTATATAAGTAAAAATGGCTTGAATGAACAATCCAAGCTTCCAGTTCAGCAAACAAGTATGAATTCTTTAGATTGAAGCAATAACCTACATACCCCTCCCTCCTTCCTTGACCTCAAACCTTGGTGAGTTTGACTTCAAAAGCTCGGTGAAATTATTCGGACAATGGTAATATTGCTTAGCTTTGATTGCCCGACTATGGGATAATCCTGCAGAATAATTCTGCTGAAAATATGTTACAATGAATTTTAGGGTATTGGTGCAAAAAGGAATTAAAATTACCAAATAAATCTGCTATGGGTGCGTTGCACCCACTACAAAATTCCTCGAAAATATATTTTATTGTTGAGGAAAATTATACTAGATTCCTTTTGAGTGGGTGCAAAAACCATATTTATAGAAACAAAGTTCAAAATACATGTGCTATATGTTTGAATAATATATAAATAACAAAGGTTTAGCTTGAAAATATTAAAATTTTACATGGATTAAAACTTTTATTTTTGTTTAATTAGTGGAAGCAGTATCTCCCCCCCCCCCCCCCACACACACATACAAAAAAAAATCGTACAGTTAGGCCTTGTAATTTTCATAATGCATTAAAAGGTATAAATGTATTTTTTTTACATAAAATATTTAAAAAACAAGAGTTTTGAGGCTTTTAACATCGGGCAAGAATAAGCAAATAATGTTAAGTACAAACACGATTCTCTAAACTGAAGTTAAATTCGTAAAACATGCAATTTTAATCACTATAGATCGGTATATGGGTTGAAGTTTTGCACACACTATGTAAAATAAATTATTCATAAAGCATAATCACTAATACATAATAAAAATTATTATATTTATTTATCTTAATGTAATTATTTATAAATATGGGATTTTGGATGTGATATCTGTGGAGGGGGGGGGGACACACATGCCTGCACCTCTTTACTGTAACATTCAAATATTGAGTTTTTAAAGCTTCTAATATTTTTCTACACATTGCATAAAAATATGCAAGGACAATTCCATAAAGAATATATTTATCATCTTCGTTTCACAGAAAATTTCATATTTAAACTTTTCTTTGATTTTTACTTGTCTTCATTCGAACATGTTTTTATAAACTGCAGTTAGAAAAGAGACGTCCTGTTCTTCTGCATGTCATAAAGATGTCAATAATTGCAATGATTAATTAATTACTCATGATAAGGGACACTAACAGATTTATTTTTTATGGAACTTTGGAGAGCCACCCTGAACTATGTGCCTCACTATTACTATTTGTTCCTACAGGCGGTATTGCTTACACATTATACATAATAGTGTAGTTACCTGGGATTCCTTGGTTATCTGGGTAGGTTAATTAAGGATGTTTGTGGATAAATATAGTGTTTCAAGTTTAAGTCACCAACTAATAGGAATCTGGCTACAGAATTCAGGCGAGTTATGGTCTTTTGTGAAATTCTGCTGTATAGAAGCCATGCAGCTAAATTCTGCAAAAAATATTATAATCAGTAATCACCATGAACAAGGTGACTGTCTTAAAGGAGACATTGCGGTAGTGTGAAATCCGTTGGCACTGATCTTGTTTGAACTGGTTATGATATAAAGTAGTTTTAAAAACATTTTTATTCTTAAAAATGAAAAATATTACACAGATTTTTTCCCAAACCCAAAGAAACCAAAGTTAAATAAGGATGAGGACCATACTTCGGATATACTTCGAAAGTATTGGAATCATGCCGAAAATCGCAATTCGAATTTTCGACGGATCTACATGTTTCGAGGCCTCTAGAACATGAAAAAACTATTTTTAGCGTGACATCTGTTTGTGTGTCTGTCTGTCTGCAGATTTTGTATCCACTCTAACTAAAAATCTAAGTGACCGAATTTCATAAAATTTGGTAGGTGGACAAACCTAGGTGGACACTTGTGGGCAAAACTAGTGCTTATTAGTTTTGGGTACAATTCAGAATAAAAGAACCCACATTTTTTTGTGAAATGGCCCTCAAAAGCCTGTATCCACTCTAGCTGAAAAACTAATGGACTCAATTTCAGAAAATTTGGTAGATAAGTCGCTTGTGGGTCACCTTGGTGCTGATTAGATTTTGGGGCGATTCGGAAAAATATAACCTGCCTTTTTTTGCAAAATGGCCTGCAAGAATCGTCAAAATTTAAAATAAAAAAAACATATGCTCAAATATACCCATTAAATGCTTGCTTTATACGTAATTTTTAAAGGAAAAAAGAAGACCAACCCCATTACACTAGGCCTAGCCGTTCTCAAAATATTTTAGTTCTTTTGTATTTTCTCTATGTCACCTTTGAAATAAGTCCAGTTACCAAATGAGAACGAAAATTGAATTATAAGTGAATTAAATTTAATTAAAATAAAGAGAATGTGGATATAAGTCTGCAGGGAAAGTCATGTACTGCCCACATCAGATTTTTTTTACTGTAACCTGCGAATTTGTACATGTTCAGCAGCTTCCATTTTACAAGAAAAATGCAAAAAAAAAAATGTCCAGTGCAAAAAATAACTAGGAGCTAGCATTTAAGAAACGGTTGTTTGGTGTTTGCGGGTTTGTTTTTTAAAGAATTTTTACACATAATTAAAAATCTATTTAATTGTTTGAATTTTTGAAAGTGATCTGCAAATACTCAGATCATTAGTTCACCTAAACAATCCAGAGTTCTTGGCAAATTATTATCTTTGTAATAAGCAAGACATAGATTTTCATTATTTTTTTTATTTTAAAAAAAATCTGTATAAAATTTATTGATATTTTTTTATTTTCGATTATAATCTGTGAATTTACTCATATACAGGGTGTCCCAAAAACATTGACCTCTGCTGTTATTTCTTAAATATTGATCTTAGACATATATAATAAATTACAAAGTTGCGTAAAAAAGGTACAGAATTTTATAAAATCGATAAACATTTTCAGGGGATTAAATTAAAGAAAATACAAAATTTAAATTTTTATACAGTCCGCGTACAACAGCATTTCCTATGAGTAAAATGTACCCATACACTAATAAGGTGATGTACAAAATTTCGACATTTTATCATGAAAAGTCCCAGAAATATGTTTAAACAAAGTTGGTGAGGGATTAATCACAAATTAAAATGTAAATGTTTACAGCAAGAGTGCAAATGAAGCAACGCAGAAATGCATCGTAGGCAAATAATATCTGCCTCTTATCTTTAATGGATCTTTGGTATGGATGGAAAACATTTTGAACAAGCTTTGTAATCTTTCTGTAAAGTTATTATTTCTACACAGTGTAGATACTTTTGTACCAATAAATAGCAAAATTATTATTTATTTATGTAATCATTGTTTTCTTTCGTAATTTGTGTATGACCCCTGAAACGCGATCTGCCGAGATGATTTTTCCCCTCTGAGAACCCATGTTGATGCATCAAAAAGTAGTTTAAGTCACCATTTTTGTCTTTTCATATCTCTGGGACTTTTTATGATAAAATGCTGAAATTTTGTCAATCACCTTATTAGTGTCTGGAGCACATTTTACTCATTAGAAATGTTTTTGTACGGGGGCCGTATAAAAATTTAAATTTTGTATTTCTTAAAATTTAATTCCCTTGAAAGTTTAATCGATTTCATAAAATTTTGTACTTTTTTTACGCAACTTTGTAATTTATTATATACTAGCCACCTTCAGCGACCAGCCTATTCGCTACCCTTGAAAATTCTGACAGCGGCAAACTCGCTGGTGCCATAACCCCGTGGAGTTAACAAAGTTTGTTTTAGTTTAGTGACATTAAAACTAATAATGAAATTTTAAGATGAAAAATAATGTTCTAGGGGGGAGGGTTTTGAAAATTGATTTGTAAAGTGAATTTATTCTAATGTTTGTGAACTGTGACATTCTGAGGATTTCTGTACCTGTAATCCTAGGAAAGGGATCCCTTTGATGTGTACTCACAGTCGGAATCAGCTGCTCCTATGTTTTTTATAGAGGTATGCTCCTCTATTTTTTGTTTTACATAAATGAAATTTTATCCGTTTGTCTGCATTTTTAGTATTGCATCGCAAATGACATTAAAGTATTTTTGAGACTAATGATGTTGAATGTGAATTTAGTATTTAAGAAATACCGATGCTGTTTTAACGATGCTGCTCAGCGAAAAAAAGTTTTTTTTTTTTAAGATTGCCCCACCACCACCCGATGCATAAATGCACCACGACAATCTCCATAACTTTCTTTTTATTTATTTTTTATTTCTTCAGTGTTTGTTTTTTTGTTTTGGTCCCAACCACCACCCGATGTAAACAATACATTGCCACAATTCAATCCAGCATAATGACCCGAAAACCTTATGAAAAGCAAACACTAATTCGGTTTTTAATTGTCCCTAGGCCAAAAACCGTACAAAAAGCAAACACTTATTCAGTTTTTAATTGTCCCTAGGCCAAAAACCGTATAAAAAGCAATCACTGATGACATTTGCAAAGTGACGTCAGAACCATGACGTCATAACCTCGCCCACCTGTCTTCCGCCATAGAAACACTGTGTATCTGCATGCGCATGTGGGTGAAAAATCAATCTACTTTCTCTGGTTGCCGAGAAATTGAAAATCATTACTTCCTTAAAATCCGGATCGTGTGGCTACTTTTTCTTATTTCTTGACTAGATTGGGCTTGTGAGAAAGCCTGATCATTGAGCTTTCTAAAAATGTAAATTATTAGTCGAAATTGTCGGTACTTTTCCCTACTTGAGGATTTAAAAGCGAAAATTCATTTTTTTGTTAAAATCTTTAAAAAATATTAGAATTTGTCCCTGAGATTTGAAATTGATATATTTTTACTCTCAATTGTCTGCTCTTTCCGGTTATATGATTTGTTTTTCTCTACGACATTTGGATGGTGGGGAAAAAATGGTCGAGATCGCATAAAACATTAAATAACAAAAATAATAATTCAAATTTTAAAAATTTGTTTCCACGTGTCACCTCCCCATCCCAGGTCTCCGATTGTCAAATTTCGTAGCTCTGTGACGCTCGATCGCTGAGCCTGTAGTGTATAACACAGACACACATTGCCTTTTATTATATAGATATGTAAGATCAATATTTAAGGAATAAAAAGCCGAGGTCAATGTTTTTGGGACACCCTCTATAGCTTTCATTTAAAAAAAGTGGTGGGGGAGATTTCAGTTTAAAAATTAACGAAACGATAACGTTTGAGAAATGTTTGTGTGTGTGAGGGGGGAGGGGGGTTAGAGATATTTTTGTAAATAATAAAAAAAAAACAATTATTTTTCAAATATTCCAATTTCTGCAGATACTAGCTCACAATAAAAAAGTAAGGTTTGTAGAATTCATCTCAACAATAAAAGCTTAAAATTCTGTCCTAGTAGCTCAGCAGTAGAGTCGGCTGACCAGTAAGCGAATCTGTGGTTTGAATTCCGGTTAGGGTAACAAGATTTAACGATGCCCGAACAATTAACCCCAGGTTAGCGCAATGTTGCCGGGAGTCTGAATGTGACACTAGTATGACTAGCCGTAGATATCCTAAAGAATATAAGATACATATATCTACACGAATAACACCGATTCGGTGGGCTCTAGTATTAACGACTAACGGCCATGCAGAAAGCTAACCTGGAGGATTAAAATAGCAGCAGGGTATGAGGCTGGGATAAAAATAGCAGGAGATGACCAGTCATATTATCAAGTTGTCTGTCAACTTGGCATTAGCGGGAGGAAAATGCAAAGGGAGTAGAATGTCACTTCCCTCGGCTATAAGAACATATATTTTACATAATAAAGGAAGTGTGTGTGTGCAGTATGTAGTGGGAAATCTAAACGTTGTATGGCCATGGAATTAGGTGATGTACAGGTATTTGAAGATATGAATAGGTGCACTTCGGCATTAAGTTTTAAATTTTGCATTAGTTTTTTAGTTATTTTACAGGCTCAAATTTCCTTTGAAATCATTAAAACACCATAAAACTCAAGGAGAAAAATGCCGCTCGAATTTCTTTCGAGGCACGGCGGCAAAATCATAGACTGGCGTGGTGATCATGAAACCGAGAATTCCTAACAGCTGGCATTTTGGTGGTAGGATTTAAAATTCAAAAATTTAAAATCCCGAGTTTTACAGATAGAGATTTGAATTTTTAAATATAAGATTGTAACAGTATTATAAGCATTCCCCGAAAAAAATTTACATTTCTACGATATTAATTTCTAAAGATAGCAATTTTTAAACGGCCGTGAAATAAAAACTTGCAAAGAATGTGGTTTTTTTTTGCTTTGCAGATAGCGTGCTTGGTGAATTTAGTATGTATATATATATATATATATATATATATATATATAAATCATGCACCCACAGTGCAAAATGACTTCCGACGCCTCTGTATGAGACTGTTTGAGATATTAATATAAGTTCATAAACAAATATATGCCACATATAAGATGGAAAGAGCACAATAATTAGTTTCAGTAATAAAAACTGTAATTATTTTCTGCTTGCATAAACATTATTTTATTTCAATGATTTCATAAAAATTTTTAAAGTGATTTCTAAAACAGTTCAATTGTCTACATCTTAACAAAATATTCTATAATATTTTTCAATTTATCATTTATAATGATCTTTTCCCTACAAATTATTCCAAATAATCAATCTTGTGTTACCAGTGAAATTGCTAGCAAGAAACGAGTGCATCAGGAAATTTTATCAAGATAATTAAATCAGGAGTGTTTATTGCTATTTTGTTATTAAAGTTTGATGGGGATTTATGTTCATAAACCCAAAAATATTTTCAAGCTAACTAAAATTTTTTTTATTTTACATAAAACGAACAAAATATGTTGTATAAGCACCAGATATAAACTGTATTTCATATTAACTGATATCTCATCTTATCATTTTTATATTATATTGTTTACACTATAAAAATTATCAGAAACATTGATATTTTTATTGGTATTGTGTATGTTAAAAACATATTCTTACAGCATTGTATTTCTATTAGAACTCCAAGTTGGAACTTTGCACCTAACCCAGACAAACAGTGGCTTTTGCGTCACACAGGGAAGATGGAGCCTATACATGTCAGGTTCACTGATGTTTTACACACCAAAAGGTTACAGACACTTCAATCTGTAGATGATGCAGTTGAAAAGGTAAGCTATTTCATAATTTTAAAATATCTGGTCTGGTGTGCGAGGCTACACTCAACTTTCTGAAACTTTTTATTCTATTTCGCTTTGACTCACTGTATCATAATTCATATCCAAATTAAAAATGTATTTTTTTTTTTTAGTGAGCTTTTCTTTGTAAATTATTCCTTTATATCATTTCTTTAAAATTATTTGAAACTTTCATTTTTCAAAATTGACAACAGGTGAATTTACATGGATGAATTGGGGCTAATTTATGTTGATATATGCTGTTTTAATACTATCTACATCCATAGTGCAGTGCAAACTATTATTTTCCAACACAGATAAAACTACCATTCTTATTGTTCTCCATAGGCAATAATGTTACAACATCTTAAATTTTGAATAATTTGTGTTTTTATCATGCAAATTAAAAAAGGTAATCTTTTTAGCACTAGTTTTTTATAGATTGTACCAATGCAAAAGTTGATGATACATGCATTTGTTATACAGGGTGATTCGAAATTAACTGGCCAACCTTTAAAGGATGGTAGGGTGGACCAAAATAAACTTTTTTGCCAAAGAATGTCTGTCCGCAGCTGTTGCGTATAGGCGCTAATACATGAATGAGTCAGAAAGTTAAATCAAATTTTTATTTACTTCATTATACAGTAGTTGCTCAAAGGAGCGACATGCTTGACATCATTGATGAATTGATTGCTATACATTTTCAAAGATACAAAGTATTTTGCAAGTAATTGCAGCAGTGACAGAAACCCTTGCAACAAAGATTGGAATCAATAGGAGTCTCATACACAAAGCTCTTCAAGTATCTGCATAAGAAGAAATCCAGATATGTCAAATTAGGTGATCATGGAGGCTAATCCATTGGCCCAATAAAATGGCATTCCAATAATTATGCATGTTGATGCTGAAGTGCACTGGCTCCCCATCATGCACGAATAGACACAAAAATATCATCTATTAGTTCTGAGAAAATCTTTTTCCCAAAAATATTATAAATCCACCCATTTTGTCGAGGTGGCAGTAAATATGACCCAAACAAATAGTCGTGGGCAGTACCTGCCTGAACATTGATTGAATTGTTGCTGATAAGCATATAACCATGTAGTGTGCAGATTGATGTGCACCCAAACATGAGCACACTCCCTCACATGTAAAGCAGGCTTCATCATCAAGAGCACACATTCAGGAAAGGCTGTATTATGCTCTGCTGTGTAAGCCACTGGGCAAATTCTGAACACAGAGAATAATCTTCAGGTTTCAATCTATAAACTCTTTGTAAATGGAAAGGATATAATTGCTGCTTATCCTTATTTGCATCTTGGGGAACACAGCTGGAGAAACATTGCACTTATTGAGAAATATTAGTTTGGGTGATTAATGGATTTAGTTGCATGGTCAGAATATTACTTTAGAAGAAAATTTAAAACTAGCAATTATCTGCAACTTATAATAAAGTATGCTTTCTTTAAAAATGCAATATGATCCACCAGCACTTTTGTATAAAAAGTTCATATTTTATTTTAATTTGTACAATATTTTATTTAACTATTGTTGAGTTTCCATTTTAACTTTGCTGTTTTCAGTTTTAAATATTTCAGAAAAAAAATTCTATCTTCTATGTACAATTGATACTCTTAAACACACTATTTATTTCTCAACAAATGTTTTTCTTTATATGCTTTATTTTTCATCTTTATATATATTTTTATGCACATATATCTGTATTGCAAAGGTGGATGCTTTATATACATTATATTTTAACAGCTGTACCGAGAATTGCGATTACTTGGGGAATTAGACAATACTTATATTTTTTACACATCTGACCATGGTTATCACCTGGGACAGTTTGGACTTGTGAAAGGAAAATCCATGCCATTTGAATTTGATGTCCGGGTCCCTTTCTTTGTTCGGGGGCCCCGTGTTCCTCGTGGAGTAAGGTATGCAGCAATAGTTAATATACATATTTAGAAATTAAAGATGATTTTTTATGCAAGTATACCTTGTTTCATACAATTGATTGTACTTGTGAAATTGATTAAAGTAAATGTGGTTCCTTGTGGAGTAAGGTATGACAGTGATAGTTAATATACTATACATATTTAGAAATTAAAAATGATTTTTTATGCAAGTATGCCTTGTTTCATACAATTGATTGTACTTGTGAAATTGGTTAAAGTAAATGTGATCTTTGCTTACCTGAACTTCATATGAGCATCCAAATTCTATTTAAGAAAAAATAGTTCTTCTTCCTAATTTATAATTTTTTTTTCAATTTGACATTAAAAAAATGTCAATTTTCTTTTAAACATAATTCTTTGGGTATAATGTATGTACAAAGAGAAATTTTTGTAAAAATCTATATTTAGTTTAATAACAATGAAAAATGGCATTTAAATTTTTTTTATTCCTTTCAGTTCAGCTCGAACTTCTAGTGTAAAGTTGACCTTCTTGCCTATTTCTGCCTGCAAAGCACACTTCCTGCATAGCTTTGCAAAGCACATTGAAGCATTTTCTTTAGAAAAAGATTATTTTTATTGCACATTTGAAATTGTGCAAACAATCACATTTGAGGTGAAATATTAAAATTTTACCACAGAATTACTCATATAAAAAGTTATTAAATATAACTTTTATAAAATATTCATATTATTTTTGATTCCATAGAAAATGCCTAAAGATATATAAATGCACCGATTTTAGCTGTATTCAGATTTCGAATTGACAATTTTAAAAACAAGCTGCAGCACTTTTTTAATGGCTTAAACCTATAAATAATTTTGGAGAGTTTTAAAATATAAAGTCTTTATTAAAAAATGAAGTCTTTAAGTTATTTAGTTTATAAAATGTTATATCAAATTGCTGAAGTTTTCAGTTTTTTGGAAAATACTCTTTAAAGCACCACACAAGTTTTAGGACAATGATTTAATGCTGCTAAATAAATCATTTTACACAGAAATGATAATTCTCGAAAATATTCTTTTGATCCTTGGAAAATCCTTCATTTTTAGTGTGAGAAATGAGCAGGAAACTTGCAGGAAGTTTTTCTTACATTTATATTTGTGTGAGATTCTCTTTAAACATCAGCTCTTCATATGTATTTTTAGATTTGTTTGAATTCTTCCCAACGAACTCTCCCGTTGCAATTTCTAGCATTTGGTGGACCACTTTCGTTAGGTTTTGGAGTTAACCGGAACTGAATATATGTTACTGCAGTAACAGTAAAAAAAATAATTATGCAAACTTTTATGGTGACTAACTAGAAGGTAGTCAAACTATATAGTTGGCATCAAATTCTCAGAAGCTTGAGCTTGTACCATAAAGGCTGCCAGATTAGTCATAGTAAAAGAAAACAAGAAAGATCAATCATGCATAAAGCATTGATTATGAAACACTTTCCAACTGCAAAGCAATTTTATTTAAACATCTCTAAAATACAATACATTCAGCACTGATATTTTTAAAATTATCACAATACGACAATTATTTGTTATATTTGAAAACTTCATCGAAAACAAATGAACTTCAACAAATGAACTTCATCGAAACAAATGAAATATTCAAATAACGTCATTGAAATATAAATTGCCTAGCTCTCTATATAAAAGCAGTGAATATTTCATTCATAAACTTTTTCCATTCCTTTCATTCAGCGGCGATATTTTTAAAATTATCACAATACTACAATAATTTATTTTACTTAAAAACGTAAAACCATGGAGGTAAAATTACTTTCTAACTCCATGCTTAAAACTTCATCGATAAAGCAATAATATTGAATCATCTGCTTCTCTATGTAAAATCAATGAATGTTTCATTCATATCAGTTATATTGCAGACTCCAGAGCTAAATAATTTTACATTAAAGAAATTCAGCAATTCTTATACAACTCATCTTACAGCATGATGTGCTTACATTCTCCATACGTGAAAGTTAGGCTTCGTTGTAGAAATGATCAAAGTTTGATGATCATTTAAACTAAAAAAGTATTGTAATTGTGTTGGTGCTGAATATAGATGTACAGAAATTACACAAAAATAAATAGGTTTTAGGATGGATGCAACACTAAATATAAATTTAAAACAATAAATATCACAATTTTTACTCAAAAAAAAAAGATGGATGCCATATTTTATTTTGAAGTAGGTCACATGATCTCTTCATATAATATGGGTGCAATTATTATTTTAATTTTTATTTTAAAAACTTCCGAACATATTTTGCTAAAAAATGTTTTTATTTTATGGGATAATTTGAATATTTCCTAAAACTATTAAAGCAATTTGTGAATTTTAAATTCGCTTAAAAAATGTTTGAAAAATTTAAGTCCCATAGGATTTAATGAATTTCATTTTTTCAAACCCGGGTTCAATCCAAAACTAATTGGGTGATATTATTCAGTTACATTCCCATATGTCTCACAGGCCGTCCCAACAACATACTAAAATTTCATTTTGATAAAGTCATTTTTATGGCAGCTATTGTGCGAACGATAGACACACCGACAGAATGAACAAAGTCATAAAGACTTTTCAACTATGTTGTAAAGTGTTAAAAAAAACTGCTTTGTGGAGACCTTTCCAATAATTTAGAATCATGCATAAAATTGGAACAACTGATGTTGATTGTTACAGTAGTAGTTGGTTACTGTAGTGGTTGGTTACTACAGATTCTAAAATGATCATCTTAACTCATTTTCATAAAACATTGTTTAGAAAAGATGTCATTAACATTTGCTATCTTGTGATGGGCACCTTTATATGGTGATATACATCGTTTAGTGATATTAATATCACTGCTCATTATATCAATACTGTAATTGAATCATTATCATAAATAATCTAACCTAGATAATTACATTTTCTAAATTTTGAGTTTTATAATTTAAAGATGAAACATAAAGATTAAATTAGAAACATTTATATAACTTTTATGTTAAGGGTGAGCGTCAGTAAATTTTCTGCCCTATCCGCGCTTTGTTAACTTTCGCGGCACACATATTTCGCCGAAATTCTGCGCAAACAGTTGCGAAATATTTTCTAAAAGATAAAATGCAATGTTTAGATTATATTAAAACTAAATTTAATGCCCCAAAAAACATAGAATATATTTTTTATTTTAATTTAAAATATTTTTGGTGCTGCCATCTGTTATCGTAATTTAATTCATACCAATTATTTTTATTTTTTAATGAACATTTTTAAATATCTATTCCTTCTAATACAGTGTTAAATACAACAACAGATCATATATAATAATGACACAATCACGGAAAGGTAATTTATCATTCTATAAATTTAATAAGGGATCTGAATGTACATAACTGAGGACTGCAATTTTGTCTTCAAGTTCCTTTGTCTTTAAGTCCAAGTTCAATTACGTTTCCGTGATTATGGCATTATATATGATCTGTTGTTGTATTTAATAGCGTATTAGAAGGAATATACATTTAAAAATGTTCATTAAAAAATAAAAATAATCGGTATGGATTAAATTACGACATCAGATGGCAGCACCAAAATATTTTAAATTAAAATAAAACATACATTCTATGTTTTATTGGGTATTAAATTTAGTTTTAATATAATCTAAGCATAACATTTTATCTATAAGAAAATATTTCGCAACTGTTTGAGCAGAATTTCGGCGAAATATGTGTGCCGCGAAAGTTAACAAAGCGCGGATAGGGCAGAAAATTTACTGACGCTCACCCTTAACAAATTGATAATTATAACATAATTCTAGAGAGAATAGTGATTAACATGAATAGATTAAGAAAACAATATAAACACAGTAGAATCCTGTGTATCTGAATCCCATGTGACTGGGTGTGATCTAAATTTCAAAATTCCCAATACAGAAATATTATAATCTATAAATTATATAATTGATATTCGTAATTAACTCTTATTTGCAGAAATTCCATGCAACCACTTAATTAATGTATTGTAAAAAATCTATAATCATGCTATTTTTAATATATCTTTTGTGATGCTATTATTTTCCAACATATTTAATGGTTTTAAAGCAGGCTACTAGTTTTTTAAAATTACTTAATACATTTTTATTATTATTTGATTGCTTTTATAATTACAACAAAATCATTCCTTATAATTCTTGTTAAAATTAAAAAAAAAATCACTAAAAGATTATAAGATCATATATTGAAGAAGATTGTTGATATGATACCTATCGGGAGCTATTGTATCGATACACAGTAAGCAGCAAAAGACAAATACTGTCAACCCTTGTATAAAACGATTAATTCGTACAGCATTATATGGAAAAAGCATTATAAGAAACTCAGATTAGTGCAAATCAGATTAATTCGTTCCATGCTATATGGTAATCGCATACCATGTTGTATGGAAACCGCATTATAAGAAACTCAGAATTAGTGCAAAACAGAACAATTCGTACCACATTATATGGAAACCGTGTTAAGTGAAACTCAGGACATATAAATCAGGCTGATTCATTCTATGTTAAATAAACTACATATGTAGAGCACCATGCTATGATGAATACGGCAGTTTTGCTGGGCTATTGGATAAATAAAGTCACATGAGCACAGTACAGCCAATAATATCGACGAGCTGCCACAGCAGTGCTGTATATTTCTGCAATTACAGGGGATTTCTCTAATAACTGAAATTGGGAAATGGTGATGTATGTGGATGAAAAAACAGGGGAATTCTTCATTAATTTCAACCATAAAAGTGTATTAGAAAAATTTATGCTACTATAGGGAAACTGCTTAAGCTAATTGAGTTGTATTATAGAGAAACCACATTGTAAGACTACCACATTTTATGAGCACCGCATTATGGGAGGGCTGTTGCAATTTTTGCTCCTCATTATATGAAAGAGTATCACATTATAGGAGGGTTGACTGTACATTGATATGAAACGTTGATATTGCTGCATCGTAAAGTCATATATCGATACATCCATCATTATTTCTGTCTATCTAAAGTGGAGCATTAAAGCAGCTCAGTTAGTTTTGCTGTTGGGCAGTTTTCACCATATTTGAAAATTAGTTTGAATGCATATGTGAAAAATCATTATGTAAATTAAAGGATACTTATAGACTAGAGGTCCATAATATCAGCGATTCATTTACATATAAAATAAATATATCTGTTGAAATGGGGTTTAACAATTCCTAAACATTGGATTGGAGATTTATGTCTATAGTTGTTGATTGCACACACATATTTCTATTTACAAAAAAAATTAAAGTTGAATTCTATCTTGTCAGTTTCATTGCATGGAGATGATATTTACATATAAGAATAAAGATTTAAAATTTTAAAAAGACCTTTGCCTAAAATTTCCAATAAGTAAAGGTTGTCCCTCTTGGTAATTGGTGAAAAGAAAGACTACTCGATATTTAGAACTGCTTAATTCTCTGAGATACTAATGATATTAATTTCAAGAATTTCCTTTATCAAGAGCTTATACAACTAGGAAGACTAAGTTAGCAAAAGATGTTGCTTTTCTTGACTTTATTTATTAGAGAAGTCATATAGAAATTTATATTCTTGATATATATATTTTTTAATACTACTTATTAAGGAGAGATGAAATACAACAGCAGAATTTTACACTCAATTTTAAATTTTCCTATAATTGGAAGCATATATATATATATATGGAAGCTTCTGTAAAAATAAACCTCAGATACATGTTAAAACACCCTGTATAAAGAAATTGTTACAGTTTCGGAGCACTATGATGCTTATATACCTAGTTGTGGACCTCTAGTGTAGACTTGTACAGTGTTTAAAAACAGTTTTAATGCATACATAAATATGAAAAAAAAAGCTTTTTTTTCTATTTTGTTTCAGAATTCAAGATATAGTTCTAAATATTGATCTAGCCCCAACATTTTTAGATATAGCTGATGTGGATATTCCAGAACATATGGATGGCCGCTCTGTGCTCTCTCTTCTTAAAGATGCTGATGCTTGGGCAAGGTACACAAATAAAATGAAATTTTTGTGATTGATTTTTTTAAACAACTGATATAATTTGTTTGAAAATATTCTTTTCATTTTCAACATGCAATCACTAGTGAAATAATTACTATAGCTCAATAGGGTCTATCAGATGCAAACCAGAAATCATGAGCAGGATTTTCTTTTACGGTAGCCGGCACTTTGTTTGTTATTATCTGTAAAAACGAATAAGCACTTCTAGTGAAACTATGCTTAAAAGAAGTTTGTGCAAAAGTTTAACCATAGAAGAACCATACCTATAATTTTAATAATTATATATGATGGGTTATAAGAAAAGGGTCCAGAAATAAGCTTATCAGAAATTTTCAAAATTGAGTTTAGGGTCTTGTTAAGTACAACTTTTAGTGCTGATTCTAATAATAATAATAATAATAATAAAACATCTCTTTGGGATAATTGCAACTCTTATTGCAAATTTTGCATTATTAGTCAAACAAGAACATTAAAACATAGAAAAATAGCCTGAAAATTTTGGGGTTATGTCCTGTTATTAACAGGATTACCTGGTTTAAACCCATTGGTTTAAATCATGGTTTTGTTTTTCTGTTTAAATATTTTTTTTTATATAAATTAGCTCTTTTCCAACTTTGGTTGAAAGGAAATAATTTAATTTCTTGAGATTGGCTACACATAATGAAAATTGACATTGACGTGATTCTAATGTTTGTATGAATATGCAGTGAAATATTTACATTCTAATATTGGCATTTTCTTATTTTGTTCAATTTATTTGATTTGGTCTTTAAATCTGGAAAATTAAGAAAAAAATACTTATATGAAAAAGTCAGAATTATTTTATACTATCTGGTTGAAAATGCTGAAGTTGTTTTTTATTATGATTCCCAAATTTATCACATTCAGTGTTTTCTCACCACAGTCATGATTATTATTATTATTTTTATTATTACTATTTTTTTTTTTTTTTTGTCTATGTTTAAATTTGTAACATCTTTAGGAAAAATATATTCAAATGTAAAGCTTTGGTTTTTTTAGAAACATGATGTTCAATTAGGCATCTGGTGGTGTGCCATAATGGTTTTCTGGTATAGGAAGTCTCAAATATTCCAATACACTCAAAGTTTAAAAAATTACTGTAGGGTAAAGACTAAATTGAAATTTCTATCAGGATGTGACAGATGTAGTTAAAGTTAATGAACAATTTTCAGTTGTAGCTCTTAAAGAAATTTTAAGCTAAAAGGTAAAAATTTCTTTAAAGCATGGCAAAAAACCCATTAATTATTGTATCAATCGGTTTTGAAGACAAAAAGAATAGCCTCTTTCTTTAGAATTTAAAAAGACAGAGCAACCATATTAACAAAGTCAAGAATGTGTCTCCCTTGTCTTTGCTATTTTGGATGATGTATCTTTGTTTACTGAAGTAGGAGGTTGGTTTCTACTTACGAAACTGATTGATAAAGTTACTAATTAGTTTTACTTTTGAGCTATTTAATTGAAATTTTTATCTTTGGTCAAAATGACATGGTTTGTATATTGTCACAAGAGATCAGATAAAAGTAATATCCTAATTTGAGTTTCGTTAGTATGTTTTTATTAAATGCCTTTCTTTGTTTTGTATGTTACTTGCTAAAAGATGCAAATAGCACAGTGTATAATTCTTGACAACACTATTTTTCTTTTTGGTCTTTAACCAAAAAACAAAACAAGTTAGGGTGCTGAAAACATGTTTTCAAAATATAACTGGGCATCATTTAGAATGGCTCTTAGATTTTGTGATTGGTTTTCGATATAAGATTTCAGCTAATAGAATGTGACCAGCTCTGTCATATGTTTCTTCCTTTAAATACATGATTTAAGCTGCCATAGATAAAATTAAGTTAGCTGCCTAAAATGAATGTGACGAATTTTTAATACCAGATGAAAGAAAATATGCTTTATGGCTTAACTAATGATATCTTCTTCGTAGCTCAGGTCACCGCCACACTGAAGTACGGAGGAAAAAATCGTGGAGAGACAGTTTCCTGATAGAAAGAGGGTAAGTGCATTTCAACCATTTGGAATGAGATTACCATAATATAAATGTATTTAAATCTGGACAATATAACAGAAAAATTATATACAGGTCTGTAGAATATGTTGCAACCCTAGTAACATTTAATATTGTATATCTTGGCATTATATTGGAAATATTTTCAATGTAATCCCAATATTGGGCAAATATTGGGGTTACATTGGCCCCAATATTGGCTAAAATTTTCATTACAATAATACACCAATATTGGTGTTACATTGGAAATATTGGCATAATATTGTCCCAATATTGGGCCAATTCTGTCAAAATCTCCACTTTTTCATATTTGTCCAACATTGGAGCCAATAATAAGCCAATACTGGATTGGTACTAGAGAAATTAATTGAATTTTTTATTAGTATTTTATTTTATTTTTTCTGACATGTATTTTAAATTCTATTTTCCTGCATTTGCCTTCACCTAAATGTTAACCGGGTCATGTTTCTGAACAAATTACATAACCCAGAAATGCAGGGTACTTTTCAATCAGTTTGTTAGCAATCACCAAAAAGTAAAGTTGCACCACATAGTAAGCTGTTTCGAATTGAGTATTATAAAATAAGCTAAAATTAAAGTAATTGTACGCACACACACGCACATATATATATATACAGGGTGTCCAGTGCTATCGGTGCCCAATAGCTATTTCCTCAACTATTAGTCACAGGGATACACTTCCAATTGCAAAAATGTTTTAAATTTTAAAATCTATTATCTTAGAAAAAGTTTAAATCAATAAATGCATTTCTGAAAGAAATACGAAATATAAATTTTTATACAGTCCCCCTGTCCTACCAATTATATTTAGGAAAATCATCCTCGTACAATTTTATGCAAAATAAAAAAAAAAATAATCCTTTTACAACCAAAATTGACTGACTTATAGCTGTTTAAAGTTGGAGCACTTTTTGTGCTGAGAAATGGTCGATACGGTCCCTGATTGGTTGGTTGCCTGAAATCGGACATTTTTATGCGTGGAAAAGCAACTTAAGTCATAGAGTTTAATGCTTCGTAACTCAGTGAATTTTGGTCGTAAAAGGAAGATTTTTTTTTTATTTTGCATGAAATTGTATGAGGATGATTTTCCTAAATATAATTGGTCGGACCGGGGAACTGTATAAAAATTTACATTTCATATTTCTTTCAGAAATGTATTTATTGATTTAAACTATTTCTAAGATAATAGATTCTAAAATTTAAAACTTATATCTCTGTGACTAATGGTTGAGGAAATAGCCATTGGGCACCGATAGCACTGGACACCTTGTATATATATATTCAATATATTATATTCAATTTTGCATCTTCATTTGATCTGCTCATAATTTTCTCATTTAGCATTATTATAAAGATTATAAAAATAAAAATAAAATATTGTTTTATTTAATATAGTCAATATCTTACGTATAGTTATAAAAATATTTAAAATGAAGAAATAACATATATTTTTACCTGTTAGTGTTAAGTTAAAATATAGTTTTAACCTGTTAGTTTTAAGCACTAATTCATTTCCATAGTATTTTTCATTACTAATCTCCCAAGAGAAACCAAATTAGGATAGGGTTCGTCATATTCCTCATCCCCAGTTACAGATTAAGTTTGTGACAGCTCCAAAATAAATCAAAGATATATTTGGCAACCAAAGTTCTCCCATTTGGGGAAGTGCATATGATAATATTTCATAAAAAATTGGGTCTAAAGTTGGCAATGTCTGTGGTTGCACTTTTTAAAAAAACTATTAAACTATAAATAGGAGAAAAGAGTACACAGCATCTATTGTATGTGTGCCAGTGAGCAAGCACATGAATTCTTTTAAAAAATCATTGGGAGGGGGGGGGGGAGATTGTAATAACCTTTGCATATAAGGCACTATAATGATTTCCAAAACTTTCCAACTTCAAAAAAACCTTTTATTTCGATGAATTTTAATGCAAAATCTATTTCAATAAAAATTATTTTTACAAACCTTTTCGTGAGGTCTCTTTAGGGTGTATCTTTAAATAAAAAAAAAATCACTCACAAAAGACAATACTTTATATGAAATAGAAACAATATGAAAATTTCAGTTATGATAGTAGTTAAATGAAAATTATTTTTAATTCTGCTTCTTTTCATCCAGAATGTGTGACATGAGTTAAAAATAAAACTATATGTTCTTTAGTGTGGTGAATAGCCAGAGAAAAAATGCCAAGAATCTGTATCCCAATATATCTCCTGTTTACAGTCGTCTCACCAAGGATCAGCGATTGGCCATTGAGTGCAAAAGACCTCACTATTCTTCGCCTTGTAAATTATATCAGGTAATAGTTTCATTTTCATCCATTTCACTTTATCAATATCAATCTACGAGGAAGTATTGAGGTAAAAATGTATATAAATGTTTATTTAAATTCAGCTATTATTTGCTTTGTTTAAACAACATTTCATATCCACTTTACATAATTTATTAAGCTGACCAGACATTTCAATTTTAGTATGATGGTTTCATTTTTTAGCCATTACCCCCACAAATTCGTTAAAGAAGTTAAAATGACTCATTTTTTAAAAATAAGTTCTGTTTATAATGGAATTGGCATCCTCTAGTATTAGAGAAAAGAACCTTTGACATTGAGTTGAGCCATTCACATATTTAAGAACTAAGATCATTCATCACAAACATGTGTTAAACATTTGTGTAACCTTGCTTTATTTGCCAGGGACAAATATTGCAGTAAAATGCATTTTTGCATAAATGAGTAAACTATGTATATCAGAAAAAAAAAAATGAACTCGTGATAACAAATAAACTCTTGAAGCCTTATTAACCCCTTGCCTGTGCCACCCGAATCCAGTTCAGACAACCCCTCTGCGCCAAATTTGGAATGCCAGAACTGACTTCGGGCAAGCGAAAAATCAGTGTTTCTATTCCGTTAATCCCGAATTGAGTCCGTTTTGCCTTACCAAATGTTCTACAATATAATTCGTTGTTTTTCCAATAGATGGCGATACTTGTCCACATTTTTTTTGGAAGTAGGCGGGATATAAACAGAGTTTATTGTAAAGAGTGTGATGTCGGCTTGTGTGCCGTGTCATATTTTTCGTATATATCATACTATAAAAGATTTGTGAAATTCTGAAAAATGATTTGTGAAATTCAAAAGATTATTTGATTTATTTTGCTATAATTAAACAATTTTGAGTAAAATATGAATATAATCCATTAATTTTCCACATGTATGTCAAAATATTAAATATAGTAGTTATTTCATATAAAAATTTATATTTTTACAAAATAAAAATTTTCTAACCTTTTTAAATGTTATAATAGACAAAACTGAAGCATAAAAAATTTTTTCCATTTTTGACCCACTTTCCTGAAATATATTCCACAGGCAAGGGGTTAATCACTAAGGTAAATTTTAAGAAGTCATGTATGTCATTATATACATATATTTTTTAATTATAAAGAGCAAAAATTTAACAAAATTTAGATAATGTGATAATTAAAACTTGAATAATTTTAAAAATAATTGTTATTGCTGTACACTGCTGGATCCAAGAAAGTCATAGATTATCCTTTTGTCAAAAGATATTAGTTATAGTTTTTTAACAGCCACATAATGACAGCACACACTTTTGTGGGCTGCATTATATATATATATTTGTTTTGTAACTGCTTTCCTGCTTGTAAAATGCAACCTTTCTTTCTTGTTAAAAGTTGCGTCTATGTTGCATATACCAATGGAATGTATTTAGTAATAAAAGTTGCTTCTAAGTTGCATATACCAATGGAATGTATTTAGTAATTTAATTAGATATTCATTTCGTGACTGCATACTTCTCCATATTTTATAACTCCCATGGGCATTTTGTTTGCAACTGCATAACACACTGTCTGCAGGGCCCGATTAATCCACCAAGTTAGGGGAAACACAACCCCATTAGGGGGCCCCACTTTGATCTGGTGAACACAGCCACAGAAACATTTTTAAATTTAATTTTCCATGCACTCATTAGTACTCGAAATATCTCATTACTGGAGTTGCTCAACAAAAAGTTCTCCACAAGCATAACACACTGTCCGTTTTTTTTTTGTTTTTTTCCACTAATTGCCTATACAAAAATTACAGTGCTTTTTTGTACTAAACCATAGTCTGTTTTTTTTTTTTAATTTTAATTTTTTTGTTTAAGCACTAGTGGCCAAAGTTTACTTTTACAATTAATTTAAACTTAATATTATAACTGTCATGCCACTTTTTCTCATTAACAGTTGAATATTAAAATTAAAAAAATAAAATAAAATCCATTAAAATCCAATTTGGACAAATCTAATTAGGTATCAAACAACCAAAATATTTCCTTGTTTGTCTGTATGGACAAGATACAATTTAACTTAACTATTTAATTTAAATTAGAAAAATAAAAAAGTGTGAAACGGGTGGCTCTTTCAATTATTTTCCAATGAAGCACGTGCTTCCCATGCCTTTTTGGTAATCAGGCTCTGACTGTCTGGCTATGTCCTCTATTTTTATTACCAACTGATTTTCAACTGCATGCTCACCTCTTTCTACATACTGTAATTTAATAATTTCTTAAAGGTCAGTCAAGAGAGGGGATTTTCCCAAATTAGTTGAGTTTGACAATTTTTGCAGGAAGTATTGGGAGTCTTTTGGAAGATCACATGGCTCTTGACTGGATCCTTTTTAATAAATAGCAATTTACCTCAATGTTGTAAAAAATTGCTGCCAGAGCTTACAAAGTGGGATTTTTTTAAATGCATTAACATAAGGAAAATGAGAGAATTACATTGAGATTCAAATGAAGACATAGGGAATAAAATGTTTAATTTATATGGGGGATTATCTTACAATTCTGGTCTGTAACAAATAAAAAAATACATTTCCCAGTTATTATCGTGTAAAACAGTTGAAACTCTATATCCAACAATTAAAAGATATAAAATAAGTAAGAAACATATATCTGCGAAAATGAATACCTTGTAAACAGCGTGCAAGATTTATGAAAGGTATCAAACGGTTTCAGAGATTCTGTCTATTTTCTGGCAAAGGAGACTGTTCTTTGTCTTCAAAATCAGTTGACATCTTGAACCAACTTTGTATGCTGTTTACTAATGAAGTATTTATTTTTGCAAATTGATTCAGATAACATTTTGAGCAAATGTTTATATATAAAAAAAATATATAGTTCGATAAATTGAGCTCTTTTTACAACAATGGAATGAATTGTATTCAACTCTTCAAAGCATTGTATTAAAGAACAAGAAAGATCAATCATGCATAGGCATTGATTATGAAACGCTTTCCAACTGAAATGCAATTTCATTTAAAAATCTCTAAAATGTGATACATTCAGTGGTGATATCTTTTATATTATCACAGTACTACAGTAATTTATTATACTTAAATATTTAAAACTTCATCAAAATATAAATCATCTGATTCTCTATGTAAAATCAATGAATATTTCATTTATATAACTTGTATTCCAGACTTCAGAACTAAATAATTTTGCGGTTAAAAATTTCAGCAATTCTTATATAACTCACCTTACAATTGCTTGTTATATTTGCATTCTGCATAAGTTAAAATTAGGCTTCGTTGTAGAAATAATAAAAGTTTAGGGATCATTTAAAATCACAACTATTGTAATTGCATAGGCACAGAATTTAGATACACAGATAATATATGTGTGTGTGTGTATGTATTCAAAGTATTGGAATTGTGCCGAAGATCGGAAATCGAATTTTTGAAGGATCTACATGTTTTGGGACGTCTAAACAAAACTATTTTTAGGGAGAAATCTGTGTGTGTAAGGGTGTAATCTGTGTGTGTTTCTGTGTGTCTGTGAGGATATTGCATCCACTCTAACTGAAAAACTAATGGACCGAGTTTCATAAAATTTGGTAAGTAAGTTTTTTGTGGGAAACACTGATGTTCATTAGATTTTAGAGTGATTCGTAGTAAAAGAATCTGTCTTCTTTGTGAAATGGCCGGCAAAAATTGCCTTTATCCAGTCTAGCTAAAAACTAATGGACCAAATTTAACAAAATTTGGTATATAAATCACTTGTAGGTTATTCTGGTACGATTCGGGAAAAGGAACGGGTTATTTTGCAAAATGGTCCACAAAAATCATTAAATCTAAAAATAAAAGACTACGTGTGCTCAATTATATCAATTAAATGCTTATTTTATATGTGATTTTTGACAACAAAAAGAATAAGACTAGCCCCATTACTCTAGGACTAGCCGTTCTGGAGATATTTTATTTTATTTTTTTTGCATTTTCGCTACGCCACCTTTGACAATAAGTCCAGCTATCAAATAAAAACCAAATTTAAGTTTAACGTGCAAATTCAGTGTCATTTAAAATACTTATAGGTGTTATTTTGTGCAGATAATCTCAAATTATTATTGAAGAAATAAAGAGAACGTGAATATGAGTCTGCAGGGAAAGTCATGTGCTGCCTATATCAGAATTTTTAACAATCTTACAACAGTGATTCATAGAAGTGAACAGGGATTATTTGCAGGCCATTTCGAAAAAAATGTAGGATCTATATTTGAGGATCCACCAAATTTTTGTAGAATAAAATGTTCTACAAATTTAAGCTGTGTACCAAATTTCAACTCTCTAGGACGTAGGGAAGTGCATATAAAATTAAAAAAAATTTGAAAAAATGTTATCTACCATATTTATTTTAAAATGTAAAACCTCTCTTATATATAAAATAATTAAACTCTTGAAAAGATATTTATTATAAAATATATATCTTTTTTCTTTCTGGAGGATATAGCAAGAGTCAGAATTTAATTGAATTCGTTTTTTTCCCTATATTAAATAATTTTTATTTAAAAAACTACCTAACATATTTTACTGAAATTTTTTTTATATATTTTGTGGGATAATTTGAATATTTTCTAAAACTTTCGAAGCAATTTATAAATTTTAAATTCGCTTAAAAAATGTTTGAAAAATTAAGATCTTATAGGGTTCAGTGTATTTTATTTTTTCAACCCGTGTTCAGTCCAAAACTAATTGGGTGATATTATTAATTTATATTCCCATAGGTCCCACAGACCGTCTGAAAAAACTAAAATTTCATTTTGATAAAGTCATTTTTATAGCAGTTATCGTACTAACGGACAGACAGACAGAATGAACAAAGTCATAAACACTTTTCAACTATGTTGTAAAGTGTTAAAAATAGGAAAAAAAACTTGTAAAAAATTCTTAAAACATCAGATTAAACAATTTTTTGCATAAAAACCTGCCCCAGAAGGCACCGCTAATGTACAAAATTTGGTTAAACTCTGATGAGCACAGTTTAGGAGTGATGTTATTTTATCCAAACAGACTTTTATAATTATTAGCTGTGGTGTCCATGGCTAGTTGCTGGTTTTTAAAAGTACATGATTAAAAATGCTTGTACATGGGCAGATCATGGCTGACTGTAGCCATCAAGAGAACTCACATTGGATCAATACAACCGTTATGTAACTTTTTTATTTAATAAATTTATTCAAAAAAATCATGATATCTTAGATGAGATTATGCTAATAGTCTAAAATGAGTGCCATTTGTTTTATAATGATAAATTGCATATAAAAGGAATGTAACTAAATTAGCAATAACACATTGGATTAAATAGCAAAATAATTTCTCAAAAGTTCCAACTCTGACAGCATGTTTTTTTCAAAATCCTGTCTTCTGCTTCATCAGTATATGTCTCTTCCACTGAATTTTATTTTGATATTGTACAACAATGAAACTTATCTAAACTATTAAAATTTATTACAAAATAGGAAGATTCTTTCAGATGTCATTTTTTTGGGGGTTTTTTTGTCTGGAGTTTCCCTCAAATAACAGTTATTATTATTTATTTATTTTACTAATAAAGTCTTATGTAAAAATAATGTTTTCATTAGACACCAGCTCTGATTTTGGGAAAGCTGGAAAATGCTGGAAAATAAGTTAGCTGAAAAAATGTTGGATATATTCTAATATAATACATTCATACACATGGACACATTATTTTTAATAGTGTCTATATAATAGATTACGAATAACAGAAATTTGTAAAAAGATTGTAGTATTTCATAAATTGCATATTTTTGTATTGTGATAAATAACCATTCACAGGATTGCAGTTCTGCCTTAATGACGCACAATTGCAAACTGATGTATTATATATTCGTAGTTAACAACATTTTATATAAATTATACATTCCTAATTACCTTGTAAAATCCATTAGCTTCTCTTTTAAGTCTTATGTGTAATGAATGAATATCAATCTCTTAGGAATTTCTGTTCCATTAATTTTATTTTAACCTAGAATATTTAAAAAAATTTTTTTTACATGGGAATTTTTTCTCTTTTATAATCAGAAGTGGGAGTGCATCCATGATGGCTTCCGATGGAGAATTCAGAAGTGCAGGCTTCCTTATGCAATGCCAGATAATTGCTTGTGCCCAGATAAGGATGACCTTGACTTTGATGAGTGGGACCTGGAAGAGTTTCAGAAGAGACCCGATGTCATCAAGGTTTCTAAAAAACGAAAGAATGCAGAGAATGATCAAAAAGAATTCCATCAAATGTTTATCTCCAAAGGTACTTATTGTATTTCCAAATTTTTTGTCAGTTTTAATGATTCAGCTTTTTAAATTCATCTATAAAACAGAAAATTTGTATGTAGGTCTGGAAATTCTAATCAACTTCCACATGAGCTAGAATGTTGGAAATTGCTATTCATATTGCAATATAGGTACTGAAAATAATAATAAAAAAAACCTGCATATTTCTTTATAAGGGAATTTTATGGATCATTTTCAATATAACTAAGCTATACTACTCTAAATTGCTCCATATATAGCTTAGGTACTTAAAAATAGAAATCTAATTCATAGATCTAATCTTGAATTTGAAATTAAAGTATTTCAAGGTGCAATTTTAATATGCTTCAACTATAATTAAAAATAGTCATGCCAGTTTTGTAAGAAGTCCATAATTGTAGTGTAAGAGCAGAATCTATCAAAGATGAAAAATAAAATTTTGTTAATAATCGCAGATTTACATGCATGCAATAATAAATTTTAAATGAAGCAGTTCTTATGTTTCAGTGGGTTGAATAACATTATATACACTATAAACATCTCAATAAGCAACAGAAAAAGCTAAATTCATGGTGAAAATATTTTTTGGCCGGTAACTTTTTGAGACCTACTGATCTCAGGCCAGGAACCAAAATTCTTAATCTGCAGCTTTAATTGATACATCTATTGAATAAAAATTATATAATTTCCTCTGCAGTTTGTTTTAAAAATAAAAATTAAAGATTCATTAAAGAAAACCTGATTATCAACTGAAATGGAAATTATTTCACCTGCTTAAGTCAGTTTTTTAAAAATGATTCGTAAAAATTTTAAAAATAAGGTAAAAACAGATAAGTTTAACTTTATAAAATTTATTTCTTTTGCATATAAATTTAGATAAAAAATCAGTGAAACCATGACCATTCTGATATGAAAAACTATTCTTTAAATTAATAAGTACAATAACTCTTTGTGTGAAGGATAAGAAAAACTTGAAAAATGTATAAAAGCACAAATAATACAATAATGCAGCTTCTGAGGATGTGCTGGATCCCCTTCATCAGTGTTTGTAATCCACGTCCTGGGTATATATCCCCACCCCCACCCCTACTTCTTCCTTTTGTGGTCATTCCTCTTTTGGACTTCAGGTTTTTGCTTCCCTTGCACTGACAAAGGGGATCCAACGTATCCCCAAAACAGCTGTATACTGCATTATTGTGTTATGTGTGTTTTTATATGTTGTTCAAGTTTTTTTCGTTCTTTTAATGTTGAAATTTTCTTTAATTTTGGCAAGATATTTGCCAAATTGGTGTCAGTAAAAACAATGCTAATGAAAAATTGCAAATTTCGTGTTATTTTAAATGTTTGTCCAATTTAAATGATATTTTTCTCAATAAGGAGTTATAATTTATTTCAGTGATTATAAAATAATGAAATGAGATTATAGTCTTTATATGGATCCCATTGGATTTTTTAAACTGAGTAACACAAAGTTAAGTTTTTATTTTAAAATTTCTCTTATTCTAGAACCGAAGCTTCATCCTAGCAGTCGCTGGAAACGATTTGCTGATGAACCTGATGAAGTGGATTTGTTTGATGTGGACGGTATCGAGCAACTGTTTCACCTTCTGGAAACAACTGTTGGCACCAAAACAGAGGTACACTCCTATTTCTATCCCTGAGAGAAAACACTGCATTTATTTGGCAATTAGTTTTCTGAAAATATATAAGCTTACTTTTTTCCATTATTTTTACTAGTCTGTAGTTGGATAGCTTAGTTTTATAAAAATGCTTTTTAGTATGAAATGTCTAGAGAAAAAATGTGACAGGTTTACCAATAAATAGAATAATTTAAATGTATTTGCATTTGTGATATCAGCAAGATGCTAATAAATATGACTGAAGCAAAAGTTTTTGTTTATCAACCGTTAACAAACATAGAATGTTAAAAATTTATTATAATATATTATTAAAACCTTCTTGATATGTTTCATTATGTCATAATTTTAATAGACTTTCATTTTTATGTGTAAACTAATTTCATTCATCACACTTGTTGACAAATTTAGCAATTTCCTACTAAAATTAAAAAATCTCTGAGATGCAAAATAGACTAGCAAATCGTTCTTAAATGGTATTCTGAATATATGTTCTTCAAAATGAAATGACTATTTAAGTATTTATAATAAATTAAAATAATGCAAAAACTAGTAGCTGTTACAGATCCACAAATGAATCAATGAGAAAACATTCTTATTCAATGAAATTTTTTTAAATTGATTTTGTCCATTCGTTTTCCACTGAGTAGTGAATTACAAGGAGTTGAGTCATAGGTAAAGCAGTAATTTTATCATGGAAAAGAATGCCAAAATTCATGGTGCTGTCTCAGGATAAATCATAAAAGTTTGCGGCCAAGGATTTACACACTTACACTTCTGGGTAAAGGGCCGTATAGTGCTGAAAACACTGGTTCTCGTTAGATCACCGAAGTCAAGCAGCATCGGGCGCGGTTAGTACTTGGTGGGTGACCACCTCGGAACACCGCGTGCTGTTGGCCATCTCGGGTGCGGTATCCCCGTGGTTTGCGCGCTAGATTTGCACGCTACCACAAATGCCGCCGTGTTCATGCGGAGTACGATCACGTTAAACATGTGGGTCCGTAAGTCCTTCCGAGAGGTTGGTGGTAGGGGAAGGAGGGTACGGTCCCTGTGGATGCCTCCCCCACTGGGTTCCGGTCTAAATTGGGTGGCACTTCCCGGCCGTCCATACAGTTACCTTACACCTTTCTGGTAGGTCGGACGGTCTGGGTCTCAACAACAACACTTACACTTCTCCCCGTGTTCATGCGGAGTTAAATGCGACATAAATGTCACTGCCGCCGTGTTCATGCGGAGTACGATCACGTTAAACATGTGGGTCCGAAAGTCCTTCCGAGAGGTTGGTGGTAGGGGAAGGAGGGTACGGTCCCTGTGGATGCCTCCCCCACTGGGTTCCAGTCTAAATTGGGTGGCACTTCCCGACCGTCCAAACAGTTACCTTACACCTTTCTGGTAGGTCGGACGGTCTGGGTTTCAACAACAACAACACTTGCACTTCTCCCCGGCCATACATTAAGTTGCTGTAAACCTCTGGGTCAGTCGTGTGGTCTGGGCCTTCAACACTAACACTTCCCAGCCACTGAATTTGCTGCTCATGCCCTAGGGCAAGTCCGAGTGGTCTGGATTTTCGACACTAGCACTTCTAAAGAAAAAGTCTACCATTTATAAAGCAGTAATACAAATAACTACTTCACAAATCAATAAGCATTGCATTTCAATTTTTTTAAAAGTAATACTTACATTATTTATAAATCATTTAAATTTTGGCAATGTTACCAATGGCATTACAAGAGATCAAAATTTTTATTTAAGTAGCCATCGTTTTGAGTATACATTATATTGTACATAGACAGATTTTCATCTGTAATGCAGTGTCTGTTGTTCTATAACACGTTTTTAAATTTAGAAAAGGATCAGTAAGCATTGACATTGTGTGTAGATATTGACAGACAACAAATAGCAACTGCATGTAGCTAGCGAAAAAATTATTATTATTATTATTATTATTATTATTATTATTATTTTGTACTCCAGAAAACTATCAAACTTTTGCTGACACGAAATTCTTTTACACTCACTTTATAAGTAGGGGCTGGTCGTGTGGTCTGGGCCTTCAACTATATATGAACAAAAAAACAAACAAATTTTATCCATCATCTAAAAGGTCCAAATCTTCATATATTTGATATTCTCAAAATTTCTAAAAAAAAAAAAAAATCTCAGAAATTTGCACTTTGAAATAAAAATCTAAAAATTTTAGAAGTTAGGCAAAAATAGGATAAAAAAAAAATCTAAAATTCGCGAATATATTTTATATTCGTGAAAATTTCAGAAAATCCCTTAAAATTTGTGGAAAAAATATTAAATATTTGTACCGCAAAATAATTACTGCTATTGTCGTAGGATATAAGTTTAAGCCTTTACTTGGGTAATATTGATAAGATGCATTTGTCAAGTTTCTATGATTTGCCTAGTATATAAATATAGAGCTGTTTCCCTTAAATGTGACTTGCACAAAAGACATGCTGTTATTACCACATCTAGATCTTGCTTAATAAACATTTTTTCTATCTCCAAGATTAATGATTTTACTTAGATCAGGGAAGAAGGAGGGTCTATCTCGCTCCCTTTTAAGGATAGAGAACAAGTCAATTACAAAGTTGTAGAGCATTGTTAAGTTTTTATACATATGCTTTTGTCCGACAGAAAAAAATTGAAAAGTACTCTGAAAACTAGGGAATAGACTCTAAATCCTCCCCATGTAAAACAACATTAATGTAAACTTTAAAATTAAAGACAACCAAAAATAGGTTTAAAAGTCCTTTAATAAAAACTCCTTAAAAATATTTGTATGTCGAGGAAAGGAGTTTTTATTTAAGGACTTCTAAACCATTTTTGGTTGTCTTTAATTTTAAAATTTAATTAAAGTTGATGTGTAGCCATTCTATTTATCAACATTAATGTATTCAGATGATTGGTATGCCTTGCATTGAGAAACGCTAAGTGTATAATTGTTGGGTTGCACTTGCATTCTGGTTACATTTTCCAAAAATAAGGATCATTTCACAATATTCTTCATTAGTAAGCATGGCTCATAATAAAAAAAGGATAAAGTAATAAATGCATAGCAAAAGCACACAGTACTGCATATGGAATGTTCTTTTAACCTCAGATTAGTGTATTTACTTTTCTGGCTTCAACTATGATTATGTTTACCGACAAATCGTCTGTCAAATAAAACATTAGTATTCTAGCTAAATTTATTAAATTGTTTGTTATACAACTATTGCCAGACGAATTTGCAGTTTAAAGAATCGCATGCATTTAAAAATATTTTTTAGACAATTATTTGCAGTTTTTTTTTTGTTGGACAAACACATTTTTTTTTTCTAATTTGGTAATTGCTCTACAACTTTGTAATTGACTTTTTTCTCTATCTCTAAAAGGGAGTGGGATATCCCCCATAAGAAGGGGGCTCAGCCCCCTAAAGTTGTTTTGTTGCATAGCGCCATGAGGGTTTCCTATGCAGCTGCATTAAAAAAATAACTCTTTTCGTTCTCAAGAAATTTCCCCCGATACAGACTTTCCTAGATACTCTTATACAAAATTTAGTAATTTCTTGATGGCATCACTACATAGTATGATGTTGTATGCAATAATTTAAAATGTCCAAAAGTCAGTGATGCAATGAAATGTCGTTTAGTAGAAAGCTCTCAAATCATTAATCTGCTACTGAATTCTAAGATTTATAGTTACAGTTACGTAAAATTACATCGGTTGAAAATTGCATATTGTTCCATATCTATGCTCTTTGGATCTTAAGTATTTTGTTCTTGTTTTTGTAGCGACAGAATATGTCTATAACTCATTCTGCTGAAAGTGAACGGAGCTCAGAATCCTTCGAGGATGAACTCGGCCTTTTTACTGAATCAACCTTGTTTGAAGAGAGGGATAAGCGAGAGACTCCTGCCAGTTTTCAACTGGGAGGACCCAAAGACTGCATCCTGTTGCCCAATGGCACACGGGTTTGCTTTGATCAAAACCCCCAGCAGTGGCATGAGAAGAAAGAACGGCTGGATGGGATGATTAAAAGACTAAGGCTGAAATTGGAAGAACTTAAGGTAAGTTTTAATAATAGACAACTTTATAATTTTATTTCAATGAACGTTAGTGTTTTTGACTTATGTTGCCAGGTGTGAAATCTAGGACATAAGAAGCCTTTTATTATACATGGATGGTGTTTAGAATTCACCTTAAAATGCAAGTCCCCACTTCAATTAGCCCATGTGTGTGTAAAATGACTGTAGAACACTCAAATAAACAACATTTTCAACTCAAACATGAATTAAGTTCAAGTTTACAAAATCTAAACACTTACTCAGTTCGAAAATAAAAGTTACTAGAATTAGAGAAAAGTTACTAGAACTACTCATATTTTGATCTTTATAAAATTTATTACCTGTCTGTATTACAGAAGGGCTGCATATATTTAAATATGTACCTTATAATAAATACCTTAGGTCAAAAGTCAAAATTAGCAAAAAAAAAAAAAAAAAAAAAAAATGCTAAAACTTAACCTACCAGTGGTTGTAAAAATGATCCTATGCTTTACATTAAAAATGAAAGTATATTTTTAAAAATAAATATTTACATTAAAAATATTATATACAATGTTGCCTTTTTTTTATTAAAGTTATAATTTGCTAAAGTTATAAGAAAAGAACTATCTTTTAATAATATTGTGATTGGCATAGTGCATCTATTTAAAATAATGTAATATAGTCACCAATATGAATTACTTTCTTATTGGGATTGTTTTTTTTTTGTTTGTTTTTTCGAAAGTGTCAATTTCAGATATTTCATAAGGTATCTAAAATTGCATTTTAGACATTTTCCAATACTGACATAACTGGAATCTAGCCAAAAGCAAATGGTTCCTTTTAACCCTTTGTTATACTCCATCAAGTTCTTGTATCAAATGTATAGTTTATACATGTATGGACTCCAGAATTTACATTATGCAAAATGTTATATGATTTATCTAACTAAACTAAAAGCCTTATTCAATCAGTTATTGATGTGCATGATCATAGACATCTGTTTCAAAGATTTATTATAAAGTTGTGTTTGCAACTGTTACAGACAACTGAAGTATGAGATTCTGCACTACTTTCTCATTCAATCATATTCCATACATTGTTGATATCCACTTATATCGTGTAATGTTATTTATGCCAAAAATAACAATCAAAATTTAATACTTCTGTAGACTTTTAAATCTCAGTACTGTGTTAAGAAATGGACTTTGTTTTATTTTAAATATCAATACATATATACTACATTTTATTTTAAATATCACCACATATACTACTATCTCACTTTAAATATATTTGATACCTCAGTGGCATTGATGTGACATTGTTACCCTATTTTAATAGTAAACAATGTTTGTTCACCCCCCCCCCCTAGTTTTAAATAACATAAAAATTAGTTTTACCATATGGTAACACAGGTAAAAATGATTGCTGATTGAAATCCTGTCACGGTTTTACTATTCACCAGTAAAATAATTATAAAAGTCCCAATAAACTGAAGAAAAAAAAAACCTTACTTGTGAGCTGATTTAGAAAATATATGCATCATGCACATGCCTTTTTATTTGATATATGTTTTATAATTTTGCATGGGTAATGAGCCAAGATTTTAAATACAAACAAACAAACAAAAAATGATTTTAGAAATAATATGCGACAACATATGTGTTCAAATTAATTATAGTTTCCATCGGATACTACTTGGATTCTCAATCACAACAAACTCCAATTTATAAACTTATTTCATCTACATAACCATACACTCTCCTCAGCATTAAAGTACCAAAGCTGCTCTTACAGTTAATAGTACCTCACAAAATTTTCTCACATTCAGGCCTTAAATTTAAAATTCAAAGTGTCAGTATATGTTCATTATAGTGGACAATTTATTCTATGCATATAGTGCCTATTTAAATGGACATTTTAACTTTACAAATGAATTTTATGTCAGAAAAATATAAATATGTTATTTAAGTGTTTATTTTGATTAGAAGATAAGCAGGAAGATAAACCACTACACAGTTAATGACAATTCATTGTCACAACAGCAAGATCGCACATAAAGCACCACCTCTCAACCCAGAAACCAGGGAACAAGCCACCACCATGATTAGAATATACAATATTTTTCTTGAAAATACTTATATTCTGTTCTTACGCAATGAGAGATCAACTAAATATGTTAGTTTTCATAGTTCTCAAACATGTAATTCAGTTCATTTTCTAAGAGAAATCCTCAAATATATTCCACCTTTCACAATTTAGTTATAATTGTCTCTTTTTTTTTTTTTTCTCGCTCCTGTGAATTTGTATGGAAAATATCATACTCACATTTGTAACAAAGGACCCAATCATAGTTAGTGCTAAAATTAAGTATACCATGGGAAGTGTTTGATAATATTTTAACTTTATGGGTGTATTTTAATTTTCAGGTTAAAATTTCAATAAGCAGCTTTATTGCATTCTATTTATTTGCAAGTCAGTCTGTCACATATTTGGATGTAAATCATTTTCCCCAAAGTAATAAAAGAATTGAAATAAAATTTGACACAAAGATCCATGGTTAATCAACAGCAAAAACATGTTTATACTAATTATATATATATATATATTAAGAAATTTAATTACTTGTATATTTCAATTATCTGTGACTTATCCCTTATTGAAAGTTGTGTGAAGAGCATATGTAAAAATAAAATAAAATAGACCCAACATTTGGCTTGAGAATAAATAATTCCTTTATAAATAAAACAGGTACTAAATACCCCTCATTCCCTGTTCCATATATAAGGTAAGTATTTGCAATCATATATATTATTTAATTCTGTGTGTGTGACACTATGCATATGCACACTTTGAAAATTCTTAATATTTTATCTTATTTGTATTATTAATATTTTCATTAGTTTTCTAATTTAACTGTGTATGCCCACATTGTGTGACTATATGCACTTGACAGCTTTTTAGGAAAGCAACCAGCGAAAGCAGCTAGTTATGTATAAAAATATATTAAATATGTTTTATAACTTGCAGCTTAATTTTCATTACTTTTTACCCATTCTGTATTTCAGGTGATACGGAAGCAGCTGAAAAAATCTAAACCCAACAAAAACAACTTTGGACAAGATGTGTACGACACTGATGTATACCAACAGCCTTGTATATGTGATCCAATGGATCAACTTCAGCTGAGGTAAATTACTTGGAAATTCATTTTACTTCCCCTACATTACCCAGTATCTGAGTGATAAGCATAGTATAGTGCAGGGGTCGGCAAGTAATTTTAGGTGGGGACCGGATACTTTTGAAAATTTTTATCGAGGTCAAAAAAAAAAAACTCATATTCCTTACTAGTTTTTTATTTTAATTTTCACTCACAAAATAATATGAAATACAGTAGATGGGCATATTTGTATTCAAAAATCAATGGGAGAAATAACATTTGCGATCTTGAGCCAGTTTTTTAAAGTTAGGTTCACGCAGGGAGCAACTTATGCGAAGAATGTCTTCAAGGTGGGTGGCCGTTAATCTTTGAGCGATGTTCGTTCTTCAAAAAATTCATTTTTGAAAATGAAGTTTCACGGACATATGTGGAGTCAAACAGAGTAGCCAGGTAAATGGCTAATTTTTTGCAATTTCCATATTTTTCTGGGACATGTTTACTCCAAAATTCTTCGGCAGATGAGGTTTTATACGTTTGCAAGGAAATGTCTTCCTGCAAGTGTATTATCTCCATTTAGAGTAAAGGCTTTGAAAGGCGGAACAACTTCGCAGCCACATCTGTCCTTTCTGCAGCTGGAGAAACTTCAAAAGGCGATATTAAGAATCGCGACAACTTCTCTATCTCTGCAAAGTCTTGGAATCTTGATGAAAATTCCTTCTTAAGTTCTGACATAAAATGTGAAAATACTGCAATGTCTAATTCAGAATTATTTTTATATTCAAAAATTGTTGGAAAGTGAATAAATTCTTGACTTGCAATGTCTTTTTCAAAGCTATCCAGCTTGCGATGGAAAGAAGACATACTTTGTATCAGATCACATATTAATTTCCCATTTCCTTGTAGCTCGGTATTGAGCGCATTTAAATGTTTAAGGATGTCTTTCAGGAAAGCCACAGTTAGCATATTACGTTCGTTTGCTAGGAACTCCAAATGGTTTCGTTTCTTGCTTTTTGTGTATCCAAGTTTTTTAAGAAGAGGTTACTTCTTCTTTTATTTCCCCAAAATGTTCAATCGCTTGGCCTTTACTTAGCCCACGAACATTGTTGTATTGCAGTAAGTCAGAATGCACCGAATCACACTCAGATAGAAACTCCTTGAACTGTCTGTGCTGAAGAGCAGAATGAAACCTCATAAAATTAACCAACCTGATCAAGCTGGCCATTACTTCTTTCAGAGTGACACTAAGTTTTCCACAAAGGGCTACCTGGTGAATTATGCACTGATAAGATAATAGCCCACCATTCTTATCCTTGATTCTCTTTACTAGTCCCTTTTCTTTGCCGATCATCGCTGAGGCCTCGTCAGTTGAAAGAGACACCATTTTATCATAACTAATGTTTGATTTTGTCATGAAGTCATCAAAAGTCTTGAATAAATTTTCTCCGCGAGCCTTTAAACGGCAATATTGCTAGCAATTCTTCCCTAAATTATTTACTTTCAATATTCAAAAATCGCACGAAAATGGACATTTGTTCCTCATCAACAACGTTGCATGATTCATAAAGTGCTATGGCGTAGCAAGGCGCCTTCTGCAGAAGTTCGAGCAAACTACTTTTATTGTCAGCGAGCCAAAACTTCGGTTCTTCTTGTATTGCTTCTTGCCGACAATGGGATACCTTGAATTTCGGCAACAACATCATTTTTCTCTTCAAAAAGTGCCGCGGCCACTTCCAATATACATTTTTTTTTCTATCTCAGAGTCTGAAAATGGCTTTTGGTGTTTATTAAGCGTCCAACACACACGCAACGCTGCTTCTGCAGATTTTTCTTGCTCGCTCATAGAGCGAACTAGTAAGACCGTGCTTTTCGTGTAAGAAGCTAGATATGCCTGGAGGTTTTCTTGACGAGCTTCACTACCCAGAGGAAAATTTTTATGGAACTGCTGATGAGTTGTTTCGTAGTGTCGCTTTAAACTGTCACTTTTAACAAGAGCGACAGTTCTGTTGCGTATGAGGCAAACTGGAACAGCTTCAGGCCTCTCAGGCAGCGTAAAACGTTCAGTCCACTCACTCAAAAACTTCCTATTTTCACTATCAACTTTACGCTTTTTAGGATCCATATCGATGAAAAAGAAACGTTATAAGCTTCAACAATAACAAAACGCTCCGTACGAGATCGCAACAACTGTTGACGAAGTGATTCGACGACCGCTTCCGTATCAAAGTATATGCTGGCGCACAACAAAGGACCGCATCGCAAAGGGGAGGCTCTTCCATGCCCAAGGTCGCCGCCGCCGAGTAGACTCGCCCGAAAGATAAGTTTCATAAAGTGGCGTTAGACTTTCGTTCGAGTTACGCCTGCTCTGATTAAATAAAATAATTTCATTAAATAAAAATAATAAGGGTGGCGCTCAAACTTATAGATTCTATTATAAGTTTGATTGTAAAATATTTTTCTATAATATAGAAAAATATTTTTTAAATAATTTGATTAATTTATTTTATACTGTCGAAAAATTTTTGGCGGTCCAGTTTTTTACCTTCCGCGGTCCGGACCTGGACCGAGGTCTGCCAGTTGCCGACCCCCGGTATAGTGGGTTGGAAATTTCATCTAGTGTTTACAATACATTTACAAGTTTGGGAGCATTCTAGAGCATGAATCTATGTCCCCCTATCTCTGTCCCAAGAACTATCATTGGAGTTTATGAAATTGGTAGCATATGCAGATGGTGGAGATAATCCTTGGCACATGAGCTTGATCTTCCACTCAGACCGTCTACTAAGATGTATGCAATGTAAATAGTATGCAGATTTTCCATAAGGCAGTTCCTCCTCGAAGTCTGACCCTTGTTTATTGCATTTGGATAAAAATGAGATTTTACTGAAATAGCTTGTAAGAGATTTTCAAATTTAATTATGTTTTCATATATATTTTACTTGTGTATGAAATGCTGTTTCATTTAGTTGAAATTTTTGTTCATTACAGTTATAAACTAAGTATAGAGTAAACTAAGTACAGTCAAACCTGTCTATAACGATACTCTAGGGACAGAGAAAAAATATCGTTATAGACAATTTATCGTTATAGACAGGGCTGAACTTGCTACACTCTATAATGGAAGTTATTTAACATGGATGTGACGTTATTATAATAATATATGTTGAACTTGCATGACTGAATAATAGAATTACAGTATTATGTTGAACTTACATTTTTAATGAATGTAATACAGATTAGGAAAAAAATATGAAACATATGTAGTATCTTATGAACCTCAATCATAAGATTCAAATTGCAGTTCGAAAATGTAACACGGCGTATAATTTGACTACATTTCTAATAAGCAATTAAAAAATGGATAATTATATTGATAAAAATAAAATTGGAGTTATATTTTTAACTCAAAAATCAAGAATACGTCGAAACGGAAATGAAATACGTACCGTACACAATTCGAATCCTTAGAATCCTTCGAATAGGACGAAGGAAAATTTAACATGCGAAGTAATCCAATATTTTTGTTTGCTTGGATTTTGCAGAGAATACAACCGTCATACACATATTTTTTAAAGCTTCTAGGGAATTCAGATATACATCTGGAACATTTGCTAAAGTAGGAATAAAATTCTGTAATGTTTCGATCATTTTAACAGCATCTTCAGCTGTTGTGTTGGGTGGTGGTTCCGTTCCACACTCCTCATCTTCCACTTCACTAACATCATCATTTTCTTTCAGTTCTACAATTATGTCCTCATTGGTGCTCCCACTGAACACTAATAAACCTTCATCCAAATTCAAGTAGTCTTCTGGATTTATTGAAGAGTGCATATTCGTGGAAACTTTGAATGCATTCAAAGAATTACTTAGGTGCAGCACATAATTTTCTTCTTCAGAAAGATTTTGTTGAGAATTCTCATCGCTGTCAGACTGTTTGTTCTTCATCACTGCACGAGCTGAAATTAAAACCTGGCTTCCGACAACAATTTCGTATGGTAGATGACTGCACAGAACTCCAACTGCCAGAGATCATGTCACATGCTTGTTTAACATTTATGCCAAAGGGTTTGGTAATCTTGGTACATAGTCGGTACATAGAACATTATTCCCCTTTAGAATGAACTTCAGACTTTGTGCTAAGTTTGCCATTGTAAAAGTCTTGGTCCAAAGTTCAAAAAGTCTTGGACACAACACAAGGAAAAAAGTTTGAAATACTCAAAATTATCGTTATATACAGGTTCACTCAAAAGCAAATCATTGTTATAGACAAGTTCGATATACACTAAAACTATAGGAAATTCACCTGGACCGTGGAAAATATCGTTATAAACAGGTTTATCGTTATAGACAATATCGTTATAGACAGGTTTCACTGTATATATGTAATTTGATATGCAATGTACTCTTTTTGTATACATTAAAATGTAATTCTAGATATTTATGTACCACTTAAAGATATGTTATTGTACATTCTCTAAAAATAAAATCAAAAGAAAAAAAAAATATGTGGTTAAAAATTTCAAGATATTATTAAGAAATAAAAAATAGAGCTTGTGGTTAGGAAATTCTAATTGCACTGTCAATACTGTTTTCAGTAACTGAAAAGATAACTTTGCTAGGATGTATAACTAATAAGGATAAATTATGAAAGTATATTTCATGCATTTAGATGTAGTTACAATGATGTCATAAAATGACACCCTGTCCATTGCAGGCAACAATTGAAAGATGAGCGTCGTCAGAGGCGCGAGGATCTCAAGAAGGAAAGGCAGATGAGAAAAGAGGAGCACATGAAAAAGGTGGAGAGAAAAATGCGAAGAAAAACTAAATTTGAGAACATGACCTGCAATGCAGAGAAAATGAACTGTTTTACACAGGATAATAACCATTGGAAAACTCCTCCCCTGTGGACAGGTATGGGATGGCATTCACTATAGTAATGTTTTTGCAACTACATTTCTTTGCAAACTTTTTAATGATCTGTCTAGGAAATATTTTGGTGTGTTTTAGAGTTTCATTTTAATTTTTTCTCAGATTTGAAAAAATATATATTTTTTTATAAATTCTTGAATGCTAAAAATTATTTTTTTACATAAACTTAAATTTACAATAAAAGTCTCTTTATAGAATCATTGTCAGGACTCAAATATGACAGTTGGGAGCTCTGGGCAAAGAAATTTTTAGGGGCACCCAATGACAAATTTACCAAATATTAGTTAAGATTTAAGCAGTTATTTTAACCTAATCAAAAAATATTGTAAAAAATACATCCCATATTAGAAGTAAGAAAGCTCATGAAAACAACCATTTCCATAGTTTTTACTATTTTGCTATCAATATTTTGTAATATAATACTAGACAGAATACTAATTTAAGGGTTGATGTATTCAAGTGGTAAATTTCAAGTGCAAAAGAGTTTGACAATAAAATAGCAATTGGTTGTAAACTCTCATTTGGCTGCACATTTTGTAATTGCAACCGTAACATGCAGTGTGCTTCACTTGAACATACCCCCTTAGTATGTGATATAACTGTAACAGTAGACTATCAAATTTCAATTTATTTAAAATGATCAAATTAATCATATAAGAATGACATAAAGTAACATTCTGTGCATGTTTTGGTATCCCAAAATTTCCGGCCCTGGGCTAATGCCCATGATATAACATGGACCTGATCATCTGAAACTAGACTTATAATTATTAATTTAGACAACAGAAACAAATAGTCACTAAGAATTTTACCAACCCTTATTATGATAATTAAGATCTTAACACTAGCAAATTGCAAGAAATGTGACAGTACAACCCCTGCATATCGAAGTTAAGCTTTAAATAAATTATAGCTTTGGATATATTTGTAGATTTTTGTAAGGAAACTTTTATACAAACATTACTGTTAATCGTGTTTTCTATCATTACAGAATATAAAATTAACAATTGACTAATTTGCAGAACAAAGGACTAGTGTAATTTCTAGTGCTGTAAAAAGGATCTAACATCCAATCAATATATTTAGTCCATTTTATTTAAAAAGAAAAGCTATTAGGCTGGTTACAGTTTGCTGTAACATGGTTTCTCTATCAGTAATATTTTGATGACAAGTACAACTTTTTTCTAAAACAATATAAACTACTTGGGGTATAATATTGGCTTATTATTAAAATTAGATATATGTTAAATTGTTTTAACAGAATCAATAACTCTAAAATGAATTGCATCACAATTTCTGTAGAATCAATTTATACACAAAAATTGACATGTGTAGAGGGAAGTCAGTCTTGGAAGGCTGTGTAGTTCCTCTATACATGTCCAATTACTCAGGAAGCTGAACAACTGGAACAGGGTTCATGCGCACTCTGGAAATCGGGAATTTACAGGGAATTTGAAAGTGGGCTAAAATGTCAAAGAAATTGCAGGGAAAATCGATTTTTTGTTCAAAATTCTGGAAAAATCAGGGAATTTTCAACTTTCAGAGATACCAATTACTACGGATTCTCCGTAATTTCTACGGGAAACTTCCTCGTACTGCGGATTACGGAATTTGCATAGTTTCCTATAGAAAATTGTCTTCTGCGAAGGCCAATGTAAATCTACGGCCACATGGACATTAATGCCAATCAAATTAACGTGACAATGGGAATTCACGGCCACGTATACAGTAATGCCAATCAAATTAATATGGCAACAGGGATTTACGGCCATGTGTATGGTAATACCAATCAAATCACCGTGACAATAATGATTTACTGCTGTGTGGAATGTAAAAGATCGTTTTTTATCATGGAAGTAATAAATATACTTCTTAAAAGTTGTTAAATTTCACATAAATCACTGAACGGTTAATTTTATAATTATTTGCTCATAAACAGTGCAATTACGCAATTCAGTTTATATTTTCGTGAATCTCCGAGAGTCGATTACATCTTTTTCCATCTATCTCAATCTTCTGAATATTGCATATTAAATTGACTAAACTAGCTTAGTTTTATATTCTGATTAAGGTTAATTTTTTAATTATTTTCGCATAAACAACGTGATTACACAATTCACTTTATGTTCCCGTTAAGAGTCCATTGGTATCTTTTCCATCCATCCCCATCTTCTAAATGTTGCATATTAGATTGACTAAACTAGCTTTTTTTTCATATTTTTGACTATTATTTAAGGGTTTATTTTTTAATTATTTTTGCATATGTCACCTGAATCGCCGAGAGTCCAGTCGATCATGCAATTAAAAGTCTTGAACAAAGAAACTTCATGACCAAACAGAAAATAATGACCATCTATCTACAGGATAAAAGAAAAACTGATTTCCCACAAACGAAAATTAATAAAACAACAAACGTTCAAAAGTTTAAACAAAATGATAAAATGTAAACTTTCTTTTTCTTTCTTGTATATGTATATTTTCGATTAAAATTTATTTTGTTCCATTTTTTTGTATTAAATAATATTTTTTAATGGGTTAACTTGACTTTTTGTCATTTTTTTTACTAAAAATAATGTTTTATAGTGTATTTAGTTGATATTAAGTTTGAATTTCATCCAAACAATATAATCTAGAAAATTCTAAAATCCGAAATTGGCCAGATTTTCGAGGTTGTACTGTATATGCAGATAAAATTGTATACAAATATACAAAATTTTGAGTTATTTTGAATGTTTTTTTTTCCTCACTGTCATGTATTCATGGTAAATATCAATTAAATCTAAAATTATTTTTTGAAATTGGCATTAAAATAGTAGTACGCAGTACCTGGAATTTTGATGATGACAACAGGGAAAACCTGGAAAACTCAGGGAACTTCATTTTGAAAAATGAGCATAAACCCTGATGGAGGTAATTGAGCAAAGGATGCTTCGCGCTCATGTTCAATGTCACCAATGTAGCGAGAAAGTGAAATCATCAACTTGGCAATGCTGGGGTTTGATCCTGGAACCAAAGCGTGGTAGGCCAGTACCATAGCGTTGAGTTAAAGACGGCTCCAGCTCAAAGCATTTCATACTGCCTTATGAGCATTCGCTACAGCTGTGTAGAAACAATTTATCAAATGAAGTAGACAAAAGAAATGTCTAATTAATCTAATACTTCCCCTAAATACTTTTGCATTAACTTTTAATCTAGTTCTGTTAGATTTAGCCGCAGAAATAGGTCATGAAAAAATACACTTAATAAAAGTAAAAAATTGACTAACTCACGTTTATTTGATAAGGATTTTATATCTGTGACAAATGCAATCTGTGGCAAATGAATGATACAGTGTAAGGACACCTTCTGTAACGTAGTAGTCTTGTAGTGTCGAGGAGCACTCAAAAAACAGCAGATATAATTTTAAAATAAAACTTTAATGTATAAAAAGAAATATTTACAATTATATACAAATAAGAAGGTGTAATTGCATATTCATTTTAAGTATCGACTCTCGGCTGAACTTAGATTCGTGAGCTGCAGAAGGATTAAGCAACTATCACGTTCCTAATCTAAAATTGAACTCTTTCTTTTCCAAAAGGGTTTCTCTCCCTCCGTTAGCAGATCAGACTCTTCAGGGATGGTTCCATCAGTCAGGAAAACGAAACACAGTCTAAAGATTCCTTTCCCGGAGTCATTTGCCACAAACTCCAGCACCACAGCTGTGGAAATTTTAACATTCCCTTCTACATAAATTTGGTGGACACTGGGGCGTGTGGATGAGAAAAATATATGTCTTTCATGGCAGTTTTTGTAAACACTAGCAGTTTTTTTCGAAGCCATTCAATAGAGCTAAGTAACAGTATGTTACACTGCATAGTCTCAAAGCATAAACATAAATAAAAGCTCAATACTTAGCTGTATAATAAACAATCAGTTTTTACCTTGAGTTATTTATGTATATTCATTAGATTTTTATATACCCATGCAACACATGCTGACGTGCTGCGCATGGTATTTCACTATAAAAAAATTAAATAAATTGTACTTTTGCTAAATAAAATAAGTGCAAAATAATCAAATGTTATAATGTTAAAATCAAATGTTATTTATTTATATCATGCATGATATGTACAGCTCAAACTGCTGCTAATGTAATAAAACCAAAATAACTTTGTTAAAAGCAGCATACAATACAAAATTAATAGTATCGATTGGTTTCAAGAACAAGAAACGTCCTTTTTCATCAGAACACACAAATGGTGAAACTCTTCACTCATAGAAGCTTGATTTCCATGTGTGTAGGTTGCATTGCATATGTGTCCTGATGAAGAAGTCTGTTTCTTGCCCCTTCAAAACCGATCGATACTATTAATTTTGTGTTGTATGTTACTGTTTTATTAGTTTTATCATGCATAATGTTTGAAAGTGCTACTAAAATCATGTGGCTTCACTTCTAGTAACTGTAGTAGGGATTTATTTTTATTTATTTATTTTTTTAATATAGAAATTTTAATAAAAGCATTACAATTCTCGCTTTCAACAAAAATAGATGATGGTTACAGATGAAATTAAATTTAAAATGCTTTTATTCTTTTTTGTAGAAGGCCCATTCTGTTTTTGTCAAAATGCCAACAACAATACCTTCTGGTGCTTGAGAACCATCAATGAGACCCACAACTTCCTGTACTGTGAGTTTGTCACAGGATTTATAACTTTCTATGACTTGCGTACTGATCCGTATCAGGTGAGAAATGTTTCTTATTTTAGGTATAACTTTTTTCTTGTTTAAAAGGTGACATTATATATCTTAAGTTTATTTTTTAAATTTACGATGATTTTTTATTTTCTCATACATTCAAACTATAGATAGCATAATTTGAAACTCTCTGTACAAACTATAATGGGAGATAGGGGGAACATTGAAGGAAACCTTTTTCATAAATTTATCTGCAGATGTCACCCCTTTGGTACCAGAGCATGCTGGACATCGCAACAATTGGCTTTTTTTTTTTTGCCATTGTCATTACTAATGTGGATGTTGTACTTTATGGAGCATTTCATGAATGCTAAGATGGCGGACATGCATCTAGCATATGGAAATGGAAATAACGTCTGTAAAATTGTATCATTCCTGTACCCACCATAAATCCTGGGCAACATTTGGGTACGGTCTAGTTAAAAATATACATTTTTCAATTGGGTTTCTACCTGAAACTATAATTATTTCAAAATACTTGAACAATTTTACTTTGTGCCATTTGTTTTTGTCATCTGAAAATGTATTTAGTGACATTACTCATTTTTATCTAATATGCATATGGTATTTATATTTGAATATTGTTTACTGCTTTCATGTTTGGATTATTAATCAATTCTGTGACAGATGCGGAATGCAGTGTATGACTTGGATTACGGCACCTTGGAGACGCTTCGAATGCAGTTGAACAAGTTAAGAAGCTGTACAGGAGCCAAAGAATGCACCATACGCTACAAATATGATGGTAAGCATCTCGATCACATATTTTACACCAATGTTTATGTTTTGAGCACAAAACGGAGTACAATGTGTCTATTAGTAATGAAAAATTTAAGAAGTCAAGAAAAGGTTCTAAATTTAAGCCAGAATCCAAGAAAATTATGTTCTAATATTAAATTTAAAATCTGTTAGAATAAAAAGTAATTGATTAATTCAGTAACTTATGTTGGTTTTTAAATATTACATGATGCCTGTTGTGGAATAATATTTAGTTTAATTTTTTAGACATTTTGAGACTGTGGAATCTTGTGTAAAGCATTATTTTAATTTTTGCACTTGGATCTTCTGAGGAATGTTAAGGGCCCACAGTGGGCTGTCAAGCCATTGATGATGATGATTACACTATTTCATACACAGTCACACATACATGAAAGTGTCTCAAAGGACATTCTATTTAAATATTGTAGTAAAATAGATCTTTCTAATACTTTTGGCATTTTTAAATTAATTCACATTTCAGTAGTGGCATTCACGTGGTGGAGTAATTTGATACTAATGATATAAATAATAAATTACATAAACCTTCTCAAGATACTCATTTTTTGCAATAAAAAAGTAAAAAATATACTTATGACTAAACAAAATAGTGAAATTTGTGAAAATAGAAATTAATTATTCACTATATTTTAATGCAAATTATTTATGCCCTCATTTTCAGTTTTAAAAAGTACAAATTACCCTAATCTATCCATTCAGTTTTAAATAAGGAAATCAGAACAATGAATATATAAATGATAAAATGGATAAGTCCATAAGAAAGATAACAGAATTACAATTCTGGCAAGAACTGCTGTTTTCTCACATATATCTAAAATCACAAATTAAGTCATTAAAATTATGTAAAAAGATTTTATTGAACATTTCTCTTCGTATTGCTAAAATTAACAATAATTACTTTTTCATACTTATTGTATGGAAAAGTAGATATTATTTTCCTGAAAATTTTCAAATTTGAGATTTTGATGGAAACACATTTTAAGACCTCCTGAACCTGTCAAAAAGTTTTGTTTTGGTAAGAGGTGTGCACAAAATAACTCGAAAATGAATGCACATATAACCATGAAATTATATATCTGGATACATTATGGGAAAAACTAGACATAGTTTTTTAACAACTCTCATGATTCATTAGAACTCAAATAAATATAATTTTAAAAGTGTGAAGATATATTGTTAACAAGATAAGCCAAATTTAAATATATTAATTTAGTTTTTAAAATAATGTAAAAAAATGTTTTATTTCTAAAAATGAAACCACTTTTCTGATGTACAATCAATATACAACTTTTCGAAATAAAAATCACTCAGTAAAATCTTTTTGCTTTAAATATTGAACTTTTTGGCAACTTTCCATCTGAAAAGCTTTCATTTTACCAAACTGACTAAAGTTTTGGGCTCTCCAAATAACATGTTTTTTATATTTTGTAGGTCCACGTCACCAGCACCGACAAAAAACAACACCTAATGCCAGGGCTAGATCTATAAGGTCAGTTTTTTCTCTTTTACAAAATACATGAAACATGCTCTTTGATTACAGGTTTCTAAAATAGTCAAGATTTTAGAAAATGTTCATACTTAATTTGGGATATACAGAATGATACTGCAAACTGCGATGCAAGCAAACTATGTCGGGTATATATTTTGAATATCAGTGACTCATTCTAGAAGAGAATCCCCCTTAAAAGTACTCTTAGAATCAATAAGTAAAATACACTTTGTGGGAAAGATAAGGGAAACTTGAGCAACGTCTAAAAGCATGAATAATACAATGCAGCATACAGCTGTTTCTAGGATGTGCTGGATCCCCGTCATCAGTGCAAGAGAATCAACAAACCCGCTCTTTTGGACTTTGGGTTTGTTGGTTGTCTTGCACTGACAAAGGGGATCCAGCATAGTCTAGAAACAGTTGTATGCTGCATTATTGTGTTATTTGTGCTTTTATTACATTGCTCAAGTTTTCTTACTCTTTAGAATTCAGGGAAGGAGAGAATTTAAAACATTGCACAATTTTTTTAAATGGTGTGCCTACAGATTCATATTTTTCTTATACAAACAAATAATATTCATACCCATATATCATCCTATTCTAACTTTATTAATTTCATTTCGTTTTGTTCCCTGTCTGAGGGCTTTGAATGTGCATCCAATTGTCTCTCCACAATGAGAACAGCAGTTGTAGATTTCAGCCGTTTGATTTTGCAATCCCTCTTTAATGTCTATCAGGGTTTCCAAGATTTTTACACATTGCTGATCTTTACCTTCTCAAGAAAGTCTAACCAATTAACTCCACCCTAAAGATTTTCTCACTGAGGAAATTTAATCAAGACATTTTAAAACTTCCCCTTGAAATCAATGCTGTGAAGTCAAAGCATCTTAATCTAAACATCAATGTAGATTGCAATTGCCTTTCTTTAGAGGTTACTGCTCATCCTAAGTCACCATCCCATCATGTAATTATATTTTGTGCATGTTGCTTCTGAATGTTTTCTATATTATGTTTCTCCTCAAAGGGGGAACCAATGTTTTGACCACAGACAAGAGTACTGTTTTAAAGGGCAAGTTTTTAAAACCTGAAGTTGTCTGGATTTTCTACAGTGGGATGGGAGAAGATCTTCAGGGTTGATCAATTGGCTATAGACTTTCTTGTAAAGTAATAATACATTGGTAAAGATCACCAATGTATAAAGAATCTTGGAATCCCTGGTAAACATGGAAGGGGTTTCAAAATCAAACTGCAGAAATCTACAGGTGCTTTTCTCATTGGAAAGGGCAATTGCAGAGATGCCAACTTTTACGAATTTTCTGTAGTTTGTATGGATATTTACTTTATCTTACAGTTACGGACATTACTCTCAAAACTACCAAAAATCCCGTAAAATCCATACATCCCACCATTCTTATTCATATTCCCTACTTTACTGAGAGTACAAAATTTATCAGTTTTACATCCATTTTCTTCTTCTAATGATTTCATATCACAATAGACCTAATTTATTTTTATAGTGTGATTAAAAATAAAGAAAAATTTTACTAAACAAATTATATTTAACTAAATTATGAGATTGCGCAATTCAGTCTCTCTTTTCGGACTTTGCTGAGAGTACACAATTATCCTTTTCTATCCATCCCCTTATTGCACATTAACTTGACTAAACTAGCTTATTTTGATATTTTGGTGGATTATAAAGGTTAATTTCTATTTATTTTCATATAAATAAGTATGATCGTGAAATTCAGTTTTATTTTTCCCTGTGCATGTGGTCGTTTGATTGCCTCCTAACAATGATTAAAAAACATTTGAGGAAATTCAAGATATTTAGTGATCAATACCCACTGCAGCAGCTGAACGCATTTGATGACCTGATGCCAGAGTTCCCTTTTAGAGCTACAAATTACCATCTGACATGTGTGGCAAGCTGAAGCAGTCATCTTAAAAATTTTCCTCTATCTGCATGATTTTTCACTCCTTGTGGGAGGTACTTTCTAAGGGTGAATGAGACAATTATATCAATGGGCTGGCTCTATTTCTCATGTGCAATTTACAGAAAATTTCTTACAATGCCTCTGCACAATGCCTTCCGATTCTCTCAAGAAAAACTCAAAGTATTTGATTCAAGAAACTTGGCAGAAAGCTTTTAAACTAACTCACCCCATGATTTTACCAATTTTCACATACAGTAGCTCCTAAAAGTGTTCATACACTTTAAAAATTTGTAGAAAAAGCACTGTCGTCTGGAATTGAATTCGAATATAAAGTTCAATAGTTTTACATATCATCTCCTTGTGATTCTGAATAAAACATAACACTTTTTTTTTTAAATATTGACTCATATTTTTTTTTTAATAAAAATGAAAATGCAAGGAGGCAGAGAAAGAACATGTCACAAAAATGATCATACACCCGAAACATTTTTGGATAAATTTATAAATAAAATTATTGTCTCACTTTTTTTATTTTTGCATTGTGGTGACATTTAAAAAATCGTTTGGCTTTAATCTTTGCTTGCTTACTTTGTAATATTTATAGAATTACTTAAAAAGGGCTCATAGTCATAGGGAAACAACGAACAGCATTTGAAAATTAATTATTTTTCATCATAGTAGTGGTAAATCAATTCGTAATATCGCTAAATTAGTAAATTTATCCCATTCTATAGTGCAGTATGTGATAAAATGCTTTAAAGAAGAAAATCGAATCGAAAGCAAGGTAAGAAAAGGTTGTCCGGCAAAGTTAACTCAACGTGATCAGAGATTTGTAGTTAGAAAATTTGTGAAAAATCCACGTTTGAGTACTGTAAAAGTTTCTACAGAATTTACTGCAAAATTTTCTACTTCAATTTCACCTGAAACTGTTCGACAAGTGCTCAGATCAGCTAGATTACATGGGCGTTCTGCCCGAAGAAAATTTTTTGCAAGTGCAGAAAATAGAAAGCTTGGGCTTTCCTTCGCAAAATCAATGATAAATAAGCCCAAAACATATTGGAATCATGTCTTATTTGCAGATAAAAGCAAATGTAACATTTTTGGTCCCAATGGGCGTATAATTGTATGGAGAAAAAAAAAAAGAGGAACTTAATCCCAAGAACTTAGAACAGCATGGTGGTGGAGATGTCCTTGTATGGGGGGTGCATGTCAGGATCAGGACTAGGTAATTTGGTATTTATTGATATAGCATGTTCTTTATTTAAATATTTTAAAAGACATTAAAGACATTAAAAATTTGTTAAAAATTATCAGCCCAAAATTTGGGTATTGGAAACACCACCTCAGTCACCAGATTTAAACCCAATAGAACACATTTGGAGAGAACTGGAGGTTAGTGTACGAAGACACAACATTAAAACGAAAAGCAAACTAAAAACAGTAATGATCGAAGAATGGAGGAACATTGATGCAGAAATTACAAAAAAAACTAGTAATCTCCATTCACAGATGTTTAAAAGCTGTTGTGGATGCTAGAGGATATCCTACTAAGTACTGATTTACTGAAATATTACAATATTTACTGTATGTAGAGATTTTTTTTAAATTGTACGTAATGTTTTTGTGATGTAATTTTTTGGTTACTTTTTGATTATTAATATTTAAAAAAAAAAGTTTTACTTTTTTTAAAATATTTTATGTAGTTTTGTTAAAAACAAGTTATAGATATATTATTAAAAAATTCCTATTCTGAAATATTAATTTTTATTAATGGATAGAGCAGTATCTCATTGAAATTTGTAAGTGTACGAACACTTTTGGGAGCCACTGTATACTACTTCCTTGATACCTATGATTCTGGTAAGATTTTTAATGTAGAGACCCGATTGCTTGTGATGCAATTTCTCTAGATAAAATAGTAAAACATTTCATGAACAACATAAACATTCATTGACTGGCAGCATTTGAGATAGAATGGACAATTTCAACACAAAATTGTAAGATAATAATGGGGCTAAGGTATCCTACCAAATTCAGGAAAATTTATTTGCCAAAAACATATATATATGCAAAAGGAATATTTTGTTTTCTAATAATATCATGGATATTGCTCAACTTGCATGTGCTGAAAAGTATACTACTTAACTGACTACACAGTTTACACATGTCCCACCCACTCTCTATACCATCTACATTATTAGGATAAAAATTTGACATGATCTAATTAAAAGAGTTTTATTGTGTATAAAAATGGGCTCAGTCACATCCCAAAACCCTAGAATCAATTTTGCATTTTAATGATAGAAATTTTTTAGCAGTTTTTGTATTTGGATACTCTAATGTGAATTTGGTCCGAGAGATTTTTAGCTATAATTTCATGTTTTAAAAACTTATTTTATTCTTTTAAAAATATGCAAATTCCAAAAAGAAAATGCTGAAGTTCCATATAATTTTTATATTTTCATGACTTCATTTCATTTATTTCTTATTTTTGTTTTGCTTTCAAATTATAAAAACGAGTTGAAAATTTTTCATTATAACATTTCTTTTAGGTCATTAAACCACATTTTAAAGCAAAAACAATTACAACAAGTATGTTTTGTTAAATACAAAATATGACTTTACATGCAAACAATAACTAGATCACAATGTAAAATGCTGAACAATTAAAATTTCATAAGCATATCAATGTTTTGGAATTTCTTTTAATTGTAATATATCTGAAAATCCAGAAACAGATGAGCATTTAGGGATACAAACTTCTGTTACCAACTTAAATAAAAATCTATTGCAACAATATAAACCCTTGTTTTAAAGGTTTGTGAATATGACTAATCGCTTGATGCACATTCAAATACACTTATACATTGCTGGACAATTGCTAAGGACAGATCACAAATTGCATTAAGCGGGGTCTAGCAGGATAAAATATTGTTGCCATTGCCACACTGTTCGGACATTAGAATAAAGATCATTTATTGTTCTAGAAAATACAGGTTTTGAAACATCTGAAAGGAAAAAAGTGTTCATTTGATGCTGTCTACGGAGAAATGGAAAAATGCATATGAACGACAGCAGGCACCTTTGAGAAAAGTGTACGTATGAGATAAGTCACCGTGCAGTGCAATACAACATTCCACACATTGTGTCATGCTTTGCACAACATTATCCAGCAGCTGTTGAGGCAAGTTATCCCACTCCTTTGTCAGTGCACGGATCAGGGTGTTCTTGGTTGTTGGAGGATATTTTCGACCAGCAAGTCGCCTCTCCAAAGCATCCCAAACACTTTCAATAGGGTTTAGATCTGGAGAACGTGCTGGCCATACGAGGCATTGAATATCCTTGCTGACTAGACACAATCGTGAACAGGGAGTGTTCGATGGCATGGTTCGTTGTTGTTTGTGAAAAAAAATTTATCACCGACAGCACCACGAAAAAGGCGAACATGAGGCAATAGAATTTCATCAATGTATCGTTGGCCGCTCATAGTCCCAGTTGCAACCAAATGTAAGGGCATGCAGCCATTGATTATGATGCCGGCCCATACCATGATACTGCATGTTGAATATCGGCCCCTTTCCTGGATATTTTCTGGACGATAAGCAGTACCACTCTCACGCCAGATCAGTTGGCATCTACAATCCGATTACAGACAACCTACTCTCATCTGAGAATAGTATGCAAGCCCAGTCCTGTTCGGTCCAATTGCGATGCTCACGACACCATTGCAAACGGGCAGTACTGTGCAGTCTGAACAATAGGACACACACACACAACAGGTCTGCAGGCATATAGTCCTCCTTCTCCCAAACGTCTGGCTACAGTTTTTCGGGAGATCCGCTGTCCTAGAATGTGATAGCAAGAAACTGGTTTGCCACCTGCTGAGCTGTGGTGCGCCTGTCCCTTTTTGCCGATAGGACAATGTATCTGTCTTCTGCAGGCGTCGTACTCCTAACATGACCTTCCCCGTGATGCTTGTTACACATTCCAGTTGGGCGATGTTGAACTCCCTGGCAACATCTGTTATTTTTCATCCTTCTTTGATCTTTCCAATACTATGGCCACACATAAAATCATATAAGTTATATCGGGAAGACATACCGAAATTTTCAAGTTTGTCAATTAAATCTTTCCCATAAAACTTTCACTTGAAACAACAACTGTCCACACGCATCAAATCCTTTAAATCTCTCTTATCAGCGCTGTCATGTGACGAACAGGCGTGGAAATGAAAAATTTGCATACGCACACCTCTTCTTACTGTATCCCACAGTTACTCTAATTTTCCACATTTTGCTTCCTTTCATTTTGTGGTTGCTATGGGGTGATAAATGTCATCCGTCCTTAGCAAATTGTCCAGTAGTGTATAAATCAAAGTCCCATTTTTTTGTCCAAATAGTGACAGAGTGGGACAAATGAACCACCCAAGCAGATTTCCTTTAAGAAATTATAATTGCAAGTTAAATTGAATTCATCATTAATTAAAATCCAAGATATTTAACATGCCCATTTTTGTGAAAGATTGTACAAAATGGAACTGTAACTAAGCATAATTGATTATTTCTTCATACACAAGTTGCATATTGGAATTAAAAAAAAAAAAATCAAAAACTTGACTATAACCCCTATTGGGTTAATGCTCCATATACTGCACTTGTCAGTGTTTGTCATAATATGCCTAATTATACTTGGAGGAGATATTAAATAAAGGAGAGAAACTTCAGTATTTTGTATTCATAATCTACACCCAATAAGTTAAATTTATCATGTTTTTATCATTGCCAAAATATTTTCTATCTCTGTTCATACATCTAAAAATTAATGTACAATATTTTTAATTTAGAGATTTCAAATGTGTAAATTAATGGCTCATGAGATGGTTGCTCAGACTTATGGACTTCTTTCACTTTTTTTTTAAAGCAGTCCAGGAACTTCCCATGCCATTTCTTTTGCTCTCTTCACTAGAGGAAAACATTTTCATGGGTTAGGAAAATGCTCAATTCTATTAAAAAAGTTATATAAATCACAGAAACATTGATTTATTTAATATTATACAATCATAATTAACTGATGAATTATAATTTTCTAGAATTTGGCACAAAACTCGTATTTATGATTTAACAGTTATTTTCTCACATTATTTTACAACAGTATTATGTGTCTGTATATCTTCTACAGTGAATGTTATTCTACCCTAGATGAGCACATTATTACTTTGCACACTAAAATTGACTGATTAGGTACTTTGAATTTTGTTGTAAATAAAACAATTTATAAGAAAGCAGCATAAAACAAAATATACAGGTATCAACCATTTTTGAAGGCAAAAATGAGCCTCCTTCATCAGGATGGGGTAGAGCAATCACTTCAGTAAAAGCATGGAAATATATGTCAACAGGAAACTTCTCATGTGACTCAAAAAAACAAACACATTGTCAATTCAAAAGCAGTGAAAAATAAGGAGGTATGAAAGAGTGAAAGAGAGAAAGATAAGAGAAGAGTGTAAAAGATTTCCCAAAATACAGTAACAAGTAACTGAATATGTAAAACTATGAAATTAAATAACATCTAATAAAAAATGAAAGGAAACAACCAGTTTCAGAAACTGAATTGTCTAGCAACAATTGAAACTTAATGAGTGGACATTTTTTTAAATCTGTTGTTTCCTTTATATGAGCTTCCTTCAGTGTGTAGTTAGACAGTTTAATTTCTGAAACCACTGTTGCCTTCATTAGATGTTAATTAATTTCAGTCTTATATATATATATATATATATATCCACAGTTAATTTTTTACTGTGTTATGAACATTTTTTTTCTTTGCATTTTGATGCTGTTTGTTTAACCGTTTAATTCACCCTAGGTTTTTTCATTTAGTAGTATTTATTGCTTTTGGTTTGACAGCATTTCTTTCTCTGAAACATGAGCTGTTTTCTGTTTGACAGGCATTTTCCCACTTTTGCTGGAGTAAGTGATGTCTCATTTATAAAAATAGGCTCCCTAAATAGTCTATTTCTTACCTCTTAAACCAGTTGATACATTTGTTTAATATTGGTCTTATATAGTTTTACTGGCAAAGTATTTTTATTTGCAGTTAAATTTTACAGAGGTTTGAGCAATATTTGAGCCATTCAATCGGGAATTTGTTCTCAATGTGTTTGAATTTGAATTTTACATTTCATAATTTTTTTCCAGACACTGGAGAAATGAACAGCGGTGGGCTGGTCGGAGCAATCCACAGCGGTCTAGTGATGAATTAAAATGGAAATGACTTTAGAGGTACCAATCATTGATCTGAAAGCTGCATTTATCATTCATCATAGAAATCATGGAGGATGTTAAAATCTCAAGAGATGATGGTGCAGTGCTAGTTTCCTTATGTCTGTGATTCTGACTTTGTTTTGACGTAATTTGTGCTTATGGCAGGTTATTACACCAACTGCTTTGTGTTCGACTGCCACCAAGAGTGGTCTTTTCTGGGAGTCAGTTGTTACTGAAACTCTGCTGCCATGTGTAAGATAATTTGAACTCTACAGTGCTACTTTCGTGGGTACAAAGATGCCATACAAACGCTATGTAAAATCTGTCAATTATCAAATTCCTAGCTAAAAGCAGTCATGATTCAGAAATGTATAGTGGGCCAAACTGTAAGAAAATATCTGTATAGTAAAACTACTTTTAAACAGAGCCTCTACCTAGGCGAAATACACATAAACACACCCATTTGTATATATATATATATGTTTATACAATTTGTAATATGTTTTAAGGGCTTTTTCTCAACTTTAAAAGAGACTAAAGCAGTTGAATAAATTCACTTGGAACATTTGTGCCAAAATAAATAACACTTAAATCCAGGCCATTTTTTGCTCAATTGTGAGAATAGCACTAATTCAAATCAAAAAAGATTAGGATGGAGCATTGTACAGGCAATAGCCACATATAGCCAGTTTGTCATAGAAGGGGTACTTTGCATGAAGAACTTTCTACGGGAAACTGTGATACATTTTTATATATGTATACTAGAAAAATTGAATTATGAAATCTAACACGCAACTTACTGGTCGTTCATACATTGACTCAACTCTTTGATCCTGCTATTATGGCCATAACCAGCCAGCCATTGGTTGGTCACTGTAAGACATTCACACTAGATGCGGGTTCAAAGTCATTAATTACACTGACTTTTACTACTTTTTATAAGAAATTTTAACACAAGTGCAGGATTTTTCAACTTGGGATATGCATACAATTAGGATACAAGAAGATGTAGTAGGGAGTACATAAAAAAATTTAGGTAATGGCAGACAATACACAAATAGAATTTTTAACTGAAGATTGCCTTTTCATGTTATGTCTGGGATTATGTCAGAAATTACAAAAATTATAAACATTCAAACATTCAAGATATAAAAAGTTGAAACTGCTAATACAATTTCTTGATTTTATGAACGTAGAATTCAAATTTCAAACTGTCATTTTCATATTAAAAAATAAATAATTATTCAGAAATCTGCTAAAATGGTGCCTTTGGCAGGCCCTTAGTTTGCTGTCCTAAATGCCCTCCACTAGGGGTCCCTATTGACATTGTATTAATATAGTTTTAATGTGTTATTTACATATTCATTATTATTCATATTATTTCTTTAAGAAATGTTATATGTTTTCCCAACTTAGAAAAATTCCTACAGACGTTTCTGCTGCTGTATAACGCTAGTTCTTCTTTCGAAGTACATTCCAAAGCTAGGTAGTATTTTCTACAACATCTTAAAATTGAAACTACAAATGAAACTGTTTTTTATATATGTATTTAAACTCCCTTAAGAATCCATTAATTTTCATTACAGTACTACTCACCTATGTTAGGTATGAGCGTTAAGTGATTAATATAATTTTTCTTTTTCAAAATTAACAATTTTTCATTCATGGTTTTAATTTTCAAGTTTAATGGAAATCAGACTGTATTAAAAGTTTACTTATATAACTGCAGGAGTTATGTTTTTCCTATAATAAATTTTAGTTATAATGGTTTTGATTGCCTTTGACATTTTGTTATAATTAATTTGTATGGTACCATTTTTTTTATTCTAGTGAATATAGAGTCTATAATTTACATACCCCAAATCTTCAGTCCAATATTGCATTCTTTGCATTTATATAGCAGTTCCTACAATTAAATGTATATCTGACATCATTATTATATAGCCATGGACCATCTATGTCTGTTGGTGATAACCAGATGGAATTGCTATCTGTAAAAGAGAAGATTAGCAGCACATAAATATACTTGTTTCTTTTTTAACAATAAAATATATAGATTATGTTCTATATCTAATAGAAGTTCTACAATTTTGTTTATTAAATATCTTGAAAATAATTAAATTTTATATCAGATGTTTCTCAAAAGTATTTTCAAGATAACATTGAACTGAGTTAAGTATTTATCCTATTTTTTCACTATATTACCATTAAAATGTGAGTCCATTTAATGTAAAATGTTTCCATGTTCCATGTGGTGCTAAAGGCAAAATAAAAAAAAAAAGGTTTTTTCAAGTTTCAGAAATGTGTTCAAGTTGAAAGTAAAGCTCACTTACTACTCTCTGCCTCATGACTGCTTTTATAATTTTTCTCTTTATGTTAAAATGCCAAATGTTACACATGCATGATGTAAATTTTGTAAAAATTTGTTTCAAAATATTTGGTGTGAAATGCTTTATACATCTTTTAATAATTTAGATTGTTATTTATTTTTATCCATGCAGTCAGAATATTACAATTAAACACAAAAACTTCAAAAAGGATTTCTTATTTCCTTCAACTAACCTAAACAGCATTTTCAAAAGTTGCTATTTCAAAGTATAGAACCATAGTATAATTTGTTTTTTATTTGCATAATAGGGTTTTTTTTTTCCTTATGAAAAAATTTAATTCATGCAAATTGTGCTAACAGTTTGTTTCACAAGTGCATTTTACCTATATGACATGTATATGAATGTAATTTCTACAATTAATATAATTTCTGTTTAGTTTATTGATATAACAGCAGTGCATTTCTGATTTTGGGGTTACATCACATTTCAAGTTTATCAAATAAGGCCACTATTTTTTCTTGCAAAAGTAATACAAATATTTTAAGCACAAACCACAATTGAATTTAATAATTTTTCTCTTTATCAATTTTCAAAATATCAGTGGAGTGTTGGGTCATCTTACTTAAGGTATACATATCCTGAGTATGTATACCTTAAATAAGAAGTTTTTATGTGGCAAATCTAAGATCTTTTTGTTTTGGATTTGTGCACATGTCTACTTTAAAATTTTAATGTTTTATTTCCTTTAGAATGATCTAATTTGTATAATTGTTATACACTTATCCCCCCCCCCCCCCCCCCGATTTACACGGCACTTGTTTTACACGGTTTATAAATTAACAGATTTCAAAAAATTGATAAAAATGTATATTCCGCTCCATATACACCTATACAAAAATTTGATGACATTTTTGAATTTTTTTCTTTTAGTAACACTGATGTTAAACAACAGGGGATTCCTGGTGTTGTAAAATATATACATTTAGGGGAATCCCCGTAATGGGGAATCCCCGTATTGGGAAATCCCCATAATAGGGAAATCCCCATAATAGGGAAATCCCCGTATGTATTTCACAACAGTAAAGCTATCTGGTTCATTCAAGTACATAGTGCAGAGACATTTTAGCAGCAAAGCTTATATTACTGTGCGTTTATCTTTTGAACTGGTAAGTTTTCAACATTTATAGTTTTTCTTGCATCCTTATAGTTTGCGTAAATTTGTTAAGGTTCTATAATGTCAAAGGATTTGAAGAAAAATCAAATGAAAAGAAAAGTTATTTCTTTAGAAACTAAAATTCAAATATTAGACCGTCTATGTAATATAGAGAAAGAGTAACGGATGTTGCTAAATTTTACTCCATGAATGAAGCCACAATAAGGACAATAAGAAAAAATGAAGACTCCATTAGAAAGTGTAGCAGCTGGAACCTGCAGCAGTATGAGTACGACTTCATATGTTAGAGATGTTACAATGGAAAATATGGAAAAAGCTTTAGTGATATGGATAGAAGACCAAACTCAAAAGCGAATCTCGATCGATACCAATGCTGTTACAAATAAAGCTTTGAAGATTTATCAATCACTTAAGAATTAGTCGCCGTTGACTTCGTCCGACGAAAAGAAGGTATCTTTTTCCGCAAGCCATGGGTGGTTCGAGAGATTCAAACAAAGACATTCTTTACATAATCTGAGAATGAAAGGTGAAAGTGCATCTGCTGATTCGGATGTGGCACAACAATATTCGGCAAAACTTGCTGAAATCATTGCCGCTAACTCCTACACTTTGAATGATAAATCACCAATAGAGCATGAATATTCTCAGATCACTGAGTTGGCCCATACTATAGGAGGAGAAGGTTTTGAAGATTTAGCTCAGGCAGATATTGAAGAAATAATGGCTGATGAAGAATTGAATGAAGATGCTTTAATTAACATGATTCGTGAAACAAACAAATACGATGAAGACAATGATTCTGATGAAGAGCAATCTGAACCAGTTGCGATCGCAGCAAGAATCATAAGCGTAGGGACTTGATTTGGGAAGAAAATTGGGCAACCATTTCTTACAATATGACACAAATGTTGATCGAGCTCTCAGATACCAGCGAGACCTTCGTAAATGCTTAAATCAATATAAAGAGGTCTATAAAGATTTAGCAAAAAAACCTACGCAATTGTTAATTACCAGTTTCATGACAAAATCTTGTCAACCCGAGATCCTGCCTAATTCGTCAACCATTGAGCCAAAATCGCATCAAGAAAGCTCAAGTGATGAAAGTGACATCAATACCTATCAGAAAGAAAAGACTGATAGTACATGAAAGTGATGACAGTGATTAAACTTATAATTAATTTTTAAGGGTCTTTTTTTTTTTTTTTTGTTCTTTGTTCCTAATGTAAAATAAATTAAATATGTTATATTACTACATTCATATGTTTGTTGTTTTATAAACTAAGTATAATTTTAAGTTTTCTAAGATGTCTTACTTTTGTTTTATTTAAATAAATGACTGAATCATGCACATTTTGGGGTTATTTTCATTTTACACGATTTTACTTAGCAAAATCCAAGATTTCAATTTACACGGTTTTGTGCAGAACCTATCTTCCGTGTAAATCGGGGAACAGATTTACTCATGTAGAACAGGGCCACACATCCTTTGCAGTTTTATATACTTACTAGTAGAGATTCTGGTAATTATAATATGAGTATTATAAATTATATTATTATTAATTTAGTATATACATTGAGTGTAATGCTTTTTGAATTTATATTTTTATTAATAAGATTGTCTTGCGCTGTGAAAGGCACAAAGCAAAAATCTGTTTTCATTTCTTATGAAATATACTAAAAATATATAAAAATATATTGATGAAATATACTAAAAATATACTAAAAATATATTGATGATATACTTTGCTTTAAATCTTGTGTAATTTTATCAATAAAAATAATTGTTCATTCAAAGTGATTATCTGAACCAACTTAGTGGAGCTGCACTTTGAGGATCTCACCCAGTACTAAAATTTGCAATTTTTAAGTTTGCTTAAATTTTGAGTGTATTAAAAATAATTTAAATTTAAACAATTTAATTATTTTATAAATAGTCAAATTTTGAACACTGCACTTTTTGTGGCAAAATTACCAAAATTTTCTTCAAGTTGAAATGTGAGCTGTATAATAGTTGTTACATGAGTATTAAAATATTTTAAGTTAAAACGCTAAAAATAAATAATATACATTTATGTTTTTTTTTATTTGCAAAATTGTAAATGATTAAAAACTATTAGGGCATGTCATCAAACTCAACATAAAAATATAATAATGAAATATAGTATAAGGAATTTCTTAATACTTAAATATTTAAAAAAATAAAAAAATATTTTTGTTAAACTTATTATCCAAGTTAAAAATGCTTTCAAAAGTTATTTTGAAATACATACCTTGGTTTCCAAAACGGAGTAAAACATTCAAATGCTATTGGAATATATTCGGTAATGATTGTTTAACATAGGAGTTTGTTCTTAATCTTTAGTTGTAGTTCTTTTATCAATCCACAAAGTCTGAAATATAAATTAAAGCAATCAAACTTAAATAAAAACAAATTTAAACAAATGATTTACCTTATAAAAAAAACAAGACATTTTAAAAAGATAACTTTTTATAAACATAAAAATTTTCTGTGTATAACTCATGATATAGTTTTTTGTATTCCATTCTTAGAATTAAAACTCTTCTTTCATGTGCCAAACGCTTGCTGCTGGTTGGCTAAATGTTATTTCTGAAATATTTGTCATCGACTGTTCAAAGTGTTATAGCTCATCTTACTGTCTTCCTACAAGAAAAATGGTTTTATGCTATTATATGTGTTACACATTGCTTCATTGCATATTTCAGAAAATGCATCTTTATATGTTTAACTTTAATTATTTATTTCCAAAACGTGAGAGAAGCATTTGTATGATTAAAATGTAAAAAACAGTTTTTTTTTCTGAATGTTAATTAAATTAAATTTCATTTTTAGTATTACAAAATGCATGCTATTATCATGTATTAAAATTTAACTTACATTTAATACCAAGTTTGATAATACCAGTTGGAAGTTTAAAGGGTTTTCTGTATCTAGATAATTACTATGCATAGTTATTTTGTATTCTGTAAAACAGAATCAAATTGAAGAAACCCATAATTTTAATCTTATTTTTTTATGTTCAATTTATTAATGCCCTAATTTTTCCTCGTGTCTAATTTACTAGTAATTGATCGAATTTCCATGTGAAGTTATACTAATATTTAGTTAGCATTTATTTTAAAAAATTATATTGGAACAAAAGAAAATAACATTCAAACAAGTAAGGCAACTCAATGTTGTACAAATTACCTAATTTTTTCCGTGTTATAGCTTTTATACAGGGTCTCCCAAAAAGATTGAAACACGCTTTAATTCTTTACCTGTTGGAGGTAAGTAGGCAATGTAAATTATTGCATAAATGTTGAAAGTAAGGTAGGAAATGAGATTACGTTAATGAAATAGTCCTCCCATTGATTTTCAAAAAGTTACACTTTTTAAATTTTTATATGACCACCCTTAGACAAATTTGGTCAATCAGAAAATTTTTATTTTTAATGCAACAAGATCATTAAAAAAAAAACCTGCATATCTGTATCTTTAAAATCAACTGAATTATGATAAAGGAAAAAAATCTGACTTATGCCACTTTTCCGTACCATCTGAAAGGCTGTTTCATCAGTGAAAATAGGGATCATAAACAAATTGAGGATAGAAATTGTTTAGATCAAAAATGTGTTGGTATGTGTCAAAATTTTTTATCACAAATGCATCTAAATAAAGTATTACACAGACAGAGATCATATAACGCAGTGGTACTCACTACGGTGTTGGGTATCTTATGTATTATCATCCAGTTTTATCTTTTTTGTGATATGTCACAAATTTACATTTCTAATTTGATATAGGGTCCCCATTCACAATGGTCAATTTTCAATTAAATATAACTCTCTCAATTTTAAAGATACAGATATGCATGTTTTTTTTTTTTTAATGATCTTGTTGCATTAAAAATAAAAATTTTCTGATTGACCAAATTTGTCTAAGGGTGGTCATATAAGAATTTAAAAAGTGTAACTTTTTGAAAATTAATGGGAAGACTTTCATTAACGTAGTCTTATTTCCTACTTTACTTTCAACATTTTTGCAATTTACATTGCCCACTTATCTCCAACAGGTAAAGAATTAAAGCGTGTTTCAATCTTTTTGAGACACCGTGTATATTAATTTTATTGCTTCATAAAATACAAAAATTAATAAAACATTTTAATAGAATGTTTTGCATTTTGACCTAATGCTATACATGTAATTCGAAAGTAAATCAAGGTACAATTACAATCCAACACAAATAAAAATGTAATATTTTGTTCATAGGATTTTTAAATAAATATTGTTTTAATACAATAGTAATAATTCAGTAACATAGTACTAAAACAGCATTTAATGGTCTTAATTGAGATATAGTCAATTTATTTTTCTATGATCACAAAATATATAAGATAGAAAATGAAGAAAATATTTTGAATTTTTAAAATATTAATATTTCAGGCTTTAAATTATAAGATTAATTCATTTAATTTTATTTATATGTTCGGTATCCGAAAATCTGATTCAAAGTATTGGTTTAATTTAAAAATTAATTATATAATCGATGAAATATAATAGATAACTAATATTTTATTTAATTGGTTTAATCTGTAATGTATTAGATATACTGGTTTATTAAACTTTCTAATGAGCTAAATTAAAGTTTAACAAGTAGGGAAAAAATTGCTTGCTCTGCACAATATTTTTTGCAAGGTTGAACTATATATAACATTGTTTCCTGAATTAGTTTAAAAAATAAAGTATAGAATACAACTCAAACATAAAACTATAAATGCAAACAAGTTTAGGTAAATGAACAATGTAATTGAAATGATATATTTGAAAATGAATAATGCATACATACTTATAAAAATAAAGTCATTTAATGACATTATTTACTGATATCTACAGTTGTAAAAAAACATACCTATATTTATAAATATAAATTTCATTTTTTTTTTACTTTCACTTACTTAGTTCACATAAACCAAAATTATATACCATACTTCATTTTTAGATCTTGATTCACTGTTTAACTATTGCTACTGTTCTATTTTGTTGGAGTAGAAAGTTTTAATTAGCCTGAGATAATGAATACCTGTGCAGCTAAATGTTTTTAAGCCTTATGTTTATATATGTAAAGTAGACTGAATGTGAAATATTTATATTCTGTACATAATTTTTGTAACTCATCACCATTTTCATTTTACTACCTGCTGTCTTTATTAGTGGATCAAGCTAATAAAAAGCTTTAATGTGGTTGCATGTATTTTTCTGTATTGTTTAAAAACCATAAACATCCATCATACTTTTTCTAGGTCCTAGCTACTCCTCTGGATTCACATAAATAACACATGGGAATATATATATATATTTATATGCCAATAAAAAGGGAACATATTTGCAAGGCAGGGGTATTTGTGATCAGTAGCATCACCAGAAAAATAATTGGGGTGGAGTTTTGGTAACAAAGTATTTTGTTTTCCATTTCTCCAAACTTCAATGGGTTCAGTAGGTTCGTGGATGTGATTATGACCCTTAAAACCCTCCCTTTAGCAACGCCACTGTCCATGATACTTGAGAAGATTTTGTAAATGCAATTGAACTATATTTCATATTTTGTGTGCTGTGAAAAATATATTTTTAATTCAAAACTTCAAACTTTGGGCATCACCATGCCCTTCATCAGTGTCACCACTGATGAAGGGCATGGTGATGCCCGAAAGTGCTTTGGCCGTGTAATTTTTGTACGTCAAGGAAAAAAGTTTTTATTAAAGGACTTTTAAATCTATTTTTGGCTGTCTTTAATTTTAAAGTTTAATTAAAATTGATGTGTATCCATTCTATTTATTAATATAATGCTTTTTACATTGTTAAAATAAAAAAAAATAGTTTAATCAGTAGATTGTATACATTACGTACTTATTTTGAGGGCACAACAGAAACCATATATATATGCAAGTACATTTATGGCCAACTGTGCTACAGGATTCATAGAGACCCATTCAATTTATTGATAGGCAAAAATTGACAAATTGAATAAGAATTAAAAAGTTAGGCAAAAATTGACAAATTGAATAAGAATTAAAAAGTTAACTGCATTTTTAATTTTTATGTGAATATATCCCAAAAAGGGTTGGCAATCCTCCCTTCACTCTAGTACATTTGAAGCTTTCTAAAGTTATTTAAATATATGTTATTGCATTTGCTAAGGAATATTCAACACCTTAAAATGCTTATGATATTTATCAATTTTCGAAGCATTTATTTCTATATATATTATTACTAGCCAATTTTACCTGCACTTCCCGCATTCAAAATGGTGGCTAGTGGTCATTAAATGCGACACCTACACACTTAATAAAAGTTTGATGACTTTTCTGAATATCAAAAATCTTTTCAGATTTCAGCTTAAAAATGGTGTGCATTTTCAGTTTGTTAACATATTAAATGAAAAAACATATTAAATCTTATTTCAGTGTACAACAAAGAGATTTGGTTGTTTAATTTTTCCAATGATTGGCAGCCAAGGCTGTAGCCAGAAATTAAATTGAAGAGGGGCTGGAGGGAAATTCAAGGGGGGGCTCAACACTCTTGAAGGAGGGGCTCACAAAAACACAATCATTAGCATTTATAAACCATAATAGTTACTATTATATGTATATTTCAATGCATATAAATTATTAACAAATAATTGCATATTTATATTTGCAAGCTGAGAGCTGATTGTTAATATCCATATAGCTACTATACATCATTATTAATATATAATAATTACAATTGATTTTAATGTAAACATTAACTAGTAATAGGGCTGTTAATAATTTGTAGAAATATTCTGAAAGTTAATACAAGTTAAAGTTTAATATTTACTCTTACCTACTTAGCAGTTGATTTTGACTCTATAATGCATAACAGTGTAATAATACAAGAGTATCCTAAATACTGTTGCCATAATTTTTAATTATTTTTAAATTAAATATGCAAATAAATGGATCATTAGTATAATCACAAATTCAGCTAAATTAAAAAATCTTTAAAACGAAATAATTTATAAAAAAAAAATCTCAAAGAAATTTTTATGCAAAATTTGAATAACATTTTATATGAAATTTTATATCACTACTAAACATTTAATATTTTTATCAGGGGGCTGATTATACCTCTTGAGGGGGGGGGGGATTAGCCCCCTACCAGGCTACGGCCCTGTTGGCAGCAAAAAGATATCAAATTGTAATTTTATTACTTTTGAGAGGCAAAATGATATAAATTCTTTTTTTAAATCTCTTAGTGTTGTCACCCCTCATTTAAATTTTCGTTTATCTGAAAGCTGAGACGGATCAAGTGAGACAAAAGTTCCGGCTCTAGTGAAAGTGCTCGATAATTTTTAAAAGTGATTATCTCTTTGCACCGTCATCCCGAATTCGAGATTTTTCCTTTGGGCTCGAAGCTGAGACGGATCGAATACTACTAAAACAACTATTCTAGTATAGTGGAAGTGCTAGGTAATTTTGATATGTCACCTAATCAGTCACCTCAGTGCATATTACATAATTTTTTTTCACAATTTTTCAATTAGCTACAATATTTTCTAGTGGCTATAGTTTTTTTTTTTCCCTCGAAAAAAAAATCCACCTTTATTCTTGCTTTCCAGTCAGGTTTTTAACAACTTGGTAAAACAACTCGTATTAAACGATCACATTTCTATCACAAGACAGATCCTAGATGGCGTTGTTGCATAGTGCGGTGACTAAATCGAAACTAACAGCGCAATAAAGAAAACCTGAAACTGAAACAATAATAATGTTTTGTTTTGGGTATAATACACTATAAGTCGCAGTTAATGGATTAAACGCAGGAGAAATACATCCGAAAACTTATCAGTGGAATTACGAGTTTAGAATATGAATATTTTCATTCTTACTCATTGCAATTATTTCCCTTTCCCTCCATATAGTGTATAGGAAAAGTATTGTGACGGGTTCGAATTCGAGTGTTCGACGATGTTTCAAGCATCCCTGAACTCGAATCGAACGTTTTTGAAGTGGCTAAGTTCGCGATATCTCACAAACGAATGAAGCGTTTCGAAAAAAACAAGAAAGATCAATCATGCATAAAGCATTGATTATGAAACATTTTCCAATTTCAATGCAATTTTATATAAACATCTCTAAAATGCGATACATTTCTCGGTAATATTTTTAAAATTATCATAATACTACATTAATTTATTATATTTGAAAACTTAAAACTTCATAGAAAAAAATTAACTTCATTCAAATGACGGTATTGAAATATAAATTGCCTGATTTAAATATCTTTAAACCGCAATACATTCCTCGGTAATATTTTTAAAATTATCATAGTACTACAATAATTTATTATATTTGAAAACTTCATCGAAAACAAATGGACTTTATTCAAATGACGTCACCGAAATATAAATCGCCTGGCTCTCTCTATAAAAGCAGCATTTCATTCATAAACAGTTTGCCATTCCTTTCATTCATCCCAATACTATAATAATTTATTTTATTTAGAAACATAAAACCATGGAGGTACAAGTAATTTAACTCTATGCTTAAAACTTAATCGAAAAAATCGTCTGGTTCTCTGGGTAAAATCAATGAATGTTTCATTCATATCAGCTATACTCCATGAGCTAAATAATTTTGCGTTAAAGAAATTCAGCAATTCTTATACGACTCCTCCTACATCTTTATGTGTTCACATTCACCATAAATGAAAATTAGGCTTCGTCGTAGAAATAATAAAAGTTTGATGATCATTTAAACTCAAATATATTGTAATTGCGTTGTTTCAGTATGTAAATGTACAGAATTTAAGCAAAAATAAAGCGGTTTTAGGATGGATATAACACTAAATATGAATTAAAAAGAACTTTAAAAATCACGATTTTGACACAAGATGGATGCCATATTATTTTGAAGTGGGTCACGTAATCTCTTCATATAAAGGGTTGTTGATTTTGTTGAAACCCAGACCGTCCGACCTACCAGAAAGGTGTAAGGTAACTTTCATATAAAGGGTGTAATTATTATTTTAATTTTTATTTAAAAAACTACTGAATATATTTTGATGAAATTTTTTTTATACATATTATGGGATAATTTGAATATTTCCTAAAACTTTCGCAGCAATTTGTGAATTTTAAATTCGCTAAAACAATGTTTGAACAATTAGGTCCCATAGGGTTCAATGTATTTCATTTTTTCTACCCGGGTTCAATCCAAAATTAATTGGTTGATATCATTCATTTATATTTCCATAGGTCCCATAGACCGTCTGAACAACATACTAAAATTTCATTTTGATAGTCATTTTTAAGGCAGTTATCGTGCTAACAGACAGACAGACTGATAGACAGAATGAACAAAGTCATAAACCCTTTTCAACTATGTTGTAAAGTGTTAACAAGAAAGATCAATCATGCATAAAGCATTGATTATGAAACACTTTCCAACTAAAATGCAATTTTATTTAAACATCTCTAAAATGAGATACCTTCTTCAGTAATATTTTTTAAATTATCACAATATTACATTAATTTATTATATTTGAAAACTTCATCGAAAACAACTGAAATTCATTCAAATAACGTCATGGAAAAAATAACACGCCTGGCTCTCTCAATAAAAGCAGCATTTCATTCATAACATTTTCTCAATCATTTCATTCATCACAGTACTAAAATAATTTATTTTATTTAAAAACTTAAGACCATGGAGCTACAAGTAATTAAACTCTATGCTTAAAACTTCATCGAAAAAAATGTCCTTCTCTCTGTAAAATCAATGAATATTTCATTCATATCAGCTATGCAGATTCCATGAGCTAAGTACTTTTGCGTTAAAAAAAATACAGCGATTCTTATACAACTCATCCTACATATTTTGCTGTTTACATTTTACATAAGTGAAAAATAGGCTTCGTTGTAAAAATAATCAAATTTGGATGATCATTTAAACTCAAATATATTGTCATTGCTTTGTTTCAGTATATAGACGCACAGAATTTAAGCAAAAATAAAGCGGTTTTAGGACGAATACAACACTCAATATGAATTAAAAAGAACTTTAAAAATCACAATTTTGAGTCAAGATGGATGCCATATTTTATTTTGAAGTGGGTCACGTGATCTTTTCATATCGTGGTCAAGTGATCGCTTCATATAAAAGGGGTAATTATTATTTTCATTTTTATTTAAAAAACTACTGAATATATTTTGCTGATTTTTTTTTTCATATATTTTATGAAATAATTTGAATATTACCTAAAATTTTCTAAGCAATTTGTGAATTTTAAATCCGCTTAAAAAGTGTTTGAAAAATTAGGTCCCATAGGGTTCAATGTATTTCATTTCTTCAACCTGGGTTCAATGCAAAACTAATTGGGTTGAAGACCCAGACCGTCCGACTCGTCCGAGGACTTAGAGCATCTAAAAACTAATTGGGTGACATTATTCATTTATATTCCCATAGGTCCTACAGACAGCCTGAACAACATACTAAAATTTCATTTTGATTAAGTCATTTTTACGACAGTTATCGTGCTAACGAACAGACAGACAGAATGAACAAAGTCATAAACACTTTTCAACTTTGTTGTAAAGTGTTAACAAGATGGATGCAATATTTTATTTTGAAGTGGGTCACGAGATCCTTTCATATAAAAGGTGTAATAATTATTTTTTAACATTTTACAACAAAGTTGAAAAATGTTTATGACTTTGTTCATTTTGTTAACATTTTACAACAAAGTTGAAAAATGTTTATGACTTTGTTCATTTTGTCTGTCTGTCTGTCCGTTAGCACGATAACGGCCGTAAAAATGACTTAATCAAAATTAAATTTTAGTATGTTGTTCAGACTGTCTGTAGGACCTATGGGAATATAGATGACTAATATCACCCAATTAGTTTTGGATTGAACCCGGGTTGAAGAAATGAAATACATTGAACCCTATGGGACCTAATTTTTCAAACATTTTTTAAGCGGATTTAAAATTCACAAATTGCTTAGAAAATTTTAGATAATATTCAAATTATTCCATAAAATATATAAAAAAAATTTCAGTAAAATATATTCAGTAGTATTTTAAATAAAAATTAAAATAACAATTACACCTCTTATATGAAGCGATCACGTGACCATGATATGAAAAGATCACGTGACCCACTTCAAAATGAAATATAGCATCCATCTTGTCTCAAAATCCACATTTTTAAAGTTCTTTTTAATTCATATTGAGTGTTGTATCCGTTCTAAAACTACTTTATATTTGCTTAAATTCTGTGCATCTACATACTGAAACAACGCAATTACAATATATTTGAGTTTAAATGATCATCTAAATTTGATTATTTCTACAACGAAGCCTATTTTTCACTTATGTAAAATGTAAACAGCAAAATATGTAGAATGAGTTGTATAAGAATTGCTGTATTTCTTTAACGCAAAATTATTTAACTCATGGAGTCTGCATAGCTGATATGAATGAAATATTCATTGATTTTACAGAGAGAAGGACGATTTTTTTCGATGAAATTTTAAGCATAGAGTTTAATTACTTGTATCTCCATGGTCTTACGTTTTTAAATAAAATAAATTATTTTAGTACTGTGATGAATGAAATAAATGGGAAAATGTTATGAATGAAATGCTGCTTTTATAGAGAGAGCCAGGCGTGTTAGTTTTTCTATGACGTCATTTGAATGAATTTCAGTTGTTTTCGATGAAATTTTCAAATATAATAAATTATTGTAGTATTATGATGATTTTAAAAATATTACCGAGGAATGTATCGCATTTTAGAGATGTTTAAACCAGGCAATTTATATTTCAATGCCGTCATTTGAATGAAGTTCATTTTTTTCGATGAAGGTTTAAGTTTGCAAATATAATAAATTAATGTAGTATTGTGATATGTTTTAAAAGATTACCGAGGAATGTATTGCATTTTAGAAATGTTTAAATAAAATTGCATTGAAGTTAGAAAGTGTTTCATAATCAATGCTTTGATTGAAAGATATTGATTGAAAGATATTTATTATATATATATATATATATATATTTTCTTTCTGGAGGATATAACGAGAGTCAGAATTTAATTGAATTTGTTTTTTTCCCTATATTAAATAATTTTTATTTAAAAAACTACCTAACATATTTTACTGAAATTTTTTTTATATATTTTAAGGGATAATTTGAATATTTCTTAAAATTTTCGAAGCAATTTGTGAATTTTAAATTCGCTAAAAAAATGTTTGAAACATTAGGTCCCATGGGATTCAATGTATTTCATTTTTTCAATCCGAGTTCAATAAAAAACTAATTGAGTGATATTATTCATTTATATTCCCATAGGTCCTACAGACCGTCTGAAACACATACTAAAATTTCATTTTGATAAAGCCATTTTTACGGCAGTTATCGTGCTAACGGACAGACAGACAGAATGAACAAAGTCATAAACACTTTCAACTATGTTGTAAAGTGTTAAAAAATGTGTGTAATTATTATAATCAGTGAATATTGGAACCTTATTGATTTTAAACACAATCGAATGTTCGAAAGACCCCCAATTTTCGAATGAATTTTTGAAGAAAAAAAAAATGAAGATCTTCAGTAATGATAAATAAATAGTCATTTCAGACCTAATTTTTCATTGGTAAACGAATGATGTAAAACTTTGGAACGCTTCATGAACTAAGTATTCTCGGAATATTGCACGTTTTCCAAATAAATTAATCAAAACAATTAAATTAAATTAAAAAAGTAGTAGTATCGTCCAATAGCCACTTTTCTTAACCTTTTGCTTACGGGTGGAACAACGTCAATCCCAAACGAAGAACCTCCCAAAGAGACAGGTATTCGACATACCCTATACCAAAGAGTTCGATCCCCCTTTGCAGGCATTGGCGTCCACCTGTAAGCAAAAGGTTAATATTATGCAACAAATCTGTTAACATAATTTTAATTGATCTAGTTCGTTTCATTCATAAGAGAAGATAAATAGTTTTATATTTTGACGGCCAAATATTCGCCAACTTTCATTAATGCTAAGTGTATTTATTAAATGCCCATCGCATTTTGATGGGGGTTTTATAAGTACGGATAATTAATACTTTTGTAATCATAATTTGGACCAAATTTCAATTTACGTAGTGTTAAGTGCCAAAAACATTGTTCTGTGGATCTTGTACATCATTATTTCACCGTGAAAAGAGTAAAACCATCTCATTTTGTAGGGAAAGTTATGCTTTGCCCACATACGATTATTTTTGGAAAAGTATTACAAACTACGTAACGTATAACTACGTTAATTTGATAACGTAATATATATGGGAAGTTATTAAAAAATCTTTCTTGGGTACCAAATGTAAGCCTTGTGGTAAAAAAAGTCTTATTAAAAAAAATTCTGTGAAATATTTTGTGAAAAATGAAAATTAAGTTAAAGGAACGTATGTTTTCTTTCTCATACTATAAAGTATTTTCGAATTCAAGATTTTAACGGAATGCCTTCTGAACCCACTTTTGAAAAGATGAAAACATGACTTGGGAATGTTGAGCTTTTGCGTGGATACATTATCTCCAGAATTAGAACTAGATAGACAATTTTTGTAATTTGCATCATTAGAGCACGAATTATGTTTGAAACTTAATATTTTTGTTTTGATTTCTAATGGCTAGACACTTGACACATACATCACATGACCCATACATCGGCCATAAAATGTGAACCATTTAGTCATCACAAGACGTTTCCCCGGCGCACCAGTGGGGGCGCACACTATGCCCAACAATACAACATCCATGCCCGCAAGTGGGACTCGAACCCACAACACGGTAGCCCAGCGATCACAAGGAAACGCCTCCATTAACTGCTGCGTCACCACGTCGGCAATTCGTAGAAATTATAAAAGATTGGTATAAATACATTCAGAAACAAGTTACACATTTATAAAAACATTAAAAAGCAAAGTGAAATATAATGGCGTGAGTCTGTAGACGCGATATCTTACGAACGAATAGTGTTTCGAATTAAATTGGGCACGAGTATCTATCTCAAAATATGAAAACTAGAACCCTATTTATTTTATGCGCAACCAAACGTTCGGAAGGCCTCCATATATTTTAATGGAATTCTGAAAACATACAAAAAAAAAAGGAAATTCTATCATCCTTAAAGCTTTTCTGTCTTTCCAGCCATACAAATCCACAAATCCAAAGCGTTCATACCAACTCAACCAAATTTAGCACCCAGTGGTCGGAAATAACGCGCTACAAGTAGCGAAACTACAACTTTTTCTTGTAGTTTGTAGTGTAACGCGTTACTTTTAAAAATAAGTAGTGTAGCGAGTTGCACGATACAATAATTCAACAGTTTGTATCGAGTTTTGACACTACTTTTAACGTTACTTCAGTAAACAAATACAGTGCCATTCTACATATCATAGGATCACCCCTTTCTTCATTTGTATGAAATTTAGTGTTCTGCGCAACGATGTACGAAGAATGGCTGCAGGGTTAGGAAGGTCATTGCCTCATGAAATTGATTTTTTATACGGATATATTCAGATGTGTTATTTCCCAAAAGATCCTGCTTATCTGATTGCAATTTTGAGATGCAAATTCTACTAAAAATGAACAGACATGTTTTTAAATAAATAGTTTTTACTTTTATTTTATTTTATACTTTTAATAAATAAAATGGATACACGTCAACTTTAATTAAACTTTAAAATCAAAGACAACCAAAAATAGGTTTTAAAGTCCTTTAATAAAATCTCCTTTCCTCGACGTACAAAAATTAACCGTGTAATTTTTGTACGTTGCGAAAGAGATTTTATTAAAGAACTTTAAAATCTATTTTTGGTTGTCTTTGATTTTAAAGTTTATACTTTTATTTTATTTTACTGTTTTCAGAAGTGGGTAAAAGCATAAAAATTGGTAAGTCGATCAGTAAATTTTAATTATTCAGAATAAGTATGTTAAATGACTACAGTATACCCATATCCTCAACTTTTTGTAAAAATGAAGCTGTGGCAAAATTCGTCTTATAAAAATAGTTATATAGTGACTACATTTTAAAAGTAGTTTAGTCACTACTTTTAAAAAAAATAGTTGTAGTTAACTACATTTGTCACTATGTAGTTGTAGATCACTACAATAATAAAGTAGTTTTTCCAACCACCGACTAAACCAGACAATAGAAAATGCGTAGTGAGGTTTTGGAAGCCGACACAATTGTTCCAAAGGGGTGTTCCAGAGAATGAAATGTTCTTTTCAAGCATAAAATATAATTTCGTAGAGGCTTAAAATTTAATATGCAAGTCGGGCAAAACTCGACCAATTTTTTATAATTTTCAAAAATACTAAAATTTAAATTTTAGGGGGTGCCGCCATGATACAAATCGGAATGTCTGAATAGTTGAGGGAACGGTAAATTCCAGGTTTATTGCGCTAGAGGCTAGAGACTGGAAATTTGGTAAAAAAGTAGATCATATGATGAGTTCAACATGGATTAATGCTGTTTTACAGTATTTCTTTTGTGGGCATAAGTATTTATTATTGTAGGGTGTTGAAGACCCAGACCGTCCGACTCATCCTAAGGACATGAGCAACCATTTGGACGGCGGGTTTATTATTGTAGGGTGTGTCAAAGTAAAAATGTTCGAATTGTCGAATAATCTTGAAACTCCAGATATATTGATTGAACTAGGTATTTTAAGTTTGGTACAAATGCTGATAAAATGAACATAGATAAATAGTGTTTTCAAATATTTATTATTTTAGGGGGTGTCACTGACAATAACATTTGAAATGTCGAATGAACGTGAAACTCCAAATTTATTGAGTTAGGGACGTGAAACGTGTTAAAAAATAATAAATATGAGGAAATACGCATGGATAATTGGCGTTTCCTAATATTTATTATTTTCGGGAGCGTGTTGTAAACAAAAAGTTCGAAATGTCAAATGAACGTAAAGTTCCAATTTTATTAAGCTAGGGACTTTGAATTTGGTACGGAGGTATGATAAAATCAGCATAGATAAATGTCGTTTTCGATTGTTTACTAATTTAGGTGATGTCATATGCAAAAATGTTCGAAATGTCCAATGAAAGTGAAACTCAAGGTTATTGAGTATGGAACAAACAAAGTTAGGACATATAAAATCAACATGGATAATTGGTGTTTTCAAATATTGATTATTTTTGGAGTGTGCTATACAAAAAAATGTCCGAATTATCGAGGCAACGTGAAACTCCAGTTTCATTGAAGTAGGGATTTGGGGGGTGGGACAGCTCAGTGGTTAGCCCTCGAGGATTGCACCTAGATAACCCGAGTTTGATTCCCGGCTCTGCCCAAACTGTCCCCATATTCATGCGGATTACGGACACGTTGAATATGTGGGTCAGTAAATCCTTCAGAGAGGTTGGTGGTAGAGAAAGGAGGGTACGGTCCCTCTAGATGCCGCCTCCTACACACGGTTTCGGTCTAAATTGGGTAGCAGTTCCCGGCCGTTCAAGCAGATACATTACACCTTTGGGTAGGTCAGAAGGTCTGAGTCGAAGAAGAAGTAGGGATTGGAAATTTAGAACAAAGATTTATCATATGATAAAATAAACATTGATGTTGGTTACAAATAGTGATTTTTTTAAGGCGGCGTCATAGACAAAATTGTGTGAATTGCTGAATAAACGTTACATTCAAATGTGGTGAGGAAGGAACTTGAAATTGAACGCGAACGTCAAGTTTATTGAGGTAGGGATGGGGCAGCCCAGTGGTTAGTGCGCGGGGATTGCACACGGAGGACCCGAGTTAGTTTCCCGGCCTGTCCAAACTGTCCCCGTGGAGTACGGGCACGTTAAATATGTGAGTCCGTACGTCCTTCCGAGGAGTTGGTGGTAGGGGAAGGAGGGTACAGTCTCTGTGGATGCCATCCCCATTGAGCTCCGGTCTAAATTGGGTGGCACTTCCCGGCCGTCCAAATAGATACATTACACCTTCGGGTAGATTGCCTTCGGGTCTGTCGTGTAGTCTGGGTTTTTCACCTTCGGGTAGATCGGACAGTCTGGGCCGAAGAAGTTTATTGAGGTAGGAACTTGAAAATTGGTACAAAGGTAGATCATATGATAAAATTAACATGGATAACTGGTGTTTGTATTTATTATTCTAGGGGATGCCATACACAAAAATGTTCGATTTGTTGTGTGAACTAAAAACTGTCGCTTTCAAGTGATTTAGGGTCTTAAAGTAACGGAAAGGAATGTTTGACAAATCAAACAGAAAAAATCAAAGTTTTCAATTTTATATATTTACGGGATTGCCGGGGACTAAAACGTTCGAATTTTGAAATAAATTCAAATAGAAGATTAAAAATTGTTTATAGTAGATCGTTATGCAATAATAGCGAAAGAAAATTGCACTTTTGGGGTAATGAAATATTTTAGGTGTGATGCATACTAAAACATTCAAATTCGAAATTTTGGGCGCACGTATAAAATAAAATTTCTGTGCGAAATATATTTAAAGCTAGGTAAATAAATGGATTACTCGACATATCAAAAGATAAAATAAAAATTTAAAAATATTTTTATTTACAGTGGCACTACGAAGAAAACAGTTTCGAAACGCTTTCTACTTCTAAGCGACACACTTGAAACTATCGTGTCGACAGAACTGACAGGAAAGTTTCATCTTTCAATTCAAATGTTTGCATTTAAGATAAGCTCGGAGCAAAACTTCCAAATTCTTGAAGACACTAAATATGTAATGCGAAACACGATAAGTCTAAAACTTCGAGGGAAATTATAAATCATTTATTAACAAGAGCGGAAAAAATAGTGTGGTTAGGTTTTCATACAGTATGTGTATTTCTAGGAGCGGGTAAGTTAATGAACGTGCGAATTATGCAGAAAGCATATAAATACAATTTCTAAACATGATATATTTAAAATTTCGTAATCAGATGGACCGTTCAACAAAATGTACGGGAAAATAAAATATTTCAAACTTATTAGGCTGATAGAGTGCTGTGAACAAAAGCGTTAGATTTCTGAAATAAATTCGCAACTCACATTACGACGAGATAAAGAAATGTAATTTTAAGAAAAACTTGAGCACCGCATGTAAGCACAAATAAGTGCCTATCCCATCTTCAACGTTTGGGCAGATAGGACTTCACACAACAAGAACTCTGTGGACAGAATAACATCCCTGATATCCTATCCGTCAAGTATTTCAGACGATCTGCCCAGTATCTCTTAACAAGCCATTTTCTTTTTATTATATTTTATTTGATTTTATTTATTTTTCAACTTTCATTAGTATAATAATGTCCCTTTATATACTAATTTGCATTACACTTTATTTGTACAATTAACACCTGCTTCTGTTTCCACGTTCATATGTGACCATTTATCCAACAGAGTTTAATATTTTATTACATATTCTGAAATCTTGTGATTATCTCTATTTATACGAGAGTGTGTGTGTGCATATATGTATCTGCATCTTTCGACTTTCCTGAACATACAGGCATTTATTGGTTTATAATTATTTATTGTTTAACTACTGTACATATATGGATTTGTTGAATGGTGTTCGAATTCAAATGCGTCAACAAAATTTCCATTTCAATTATTTCATAATTATTTATATTTTACAAGTGTTTATGCTTCGCTTGTGTTTCTATGTCACAAAAGTGTATGAATGTCCCATAAGTGCATAAATATTTTATCTATGCTCATAAGTCATCAGGTACAATGTGTTGTATTTTCGCATTATTTCCATGGCCACAGTAGTAGAATTTTTTTTTTTCTTGTACACTGTTTCTATCTCATACAATCATTTTCTATTATCTTGCCAACCGTCGTTACATAAAGCTGTAAACCCAATGGGTAGGCTCCTCGCCTGCGGCGATTAAAGCATAAATAAGACAATAATGCAACATATAGCTGTTTCGAGGATACGCTGGATTCCCTTCGTCAGCGCAAGAGTACTCTTCAATTTTGTCCACAGTTTGGCGTAATGCCCTGTACATTTTTCCACTTTGTTCGTTCCATTTCTTAACCTTTGAGGCTTTTATGTCTCATTTTAACCCTTTTCCGCCTTGTTGGGTCTTAGTTAATTTATTTTATTTGAACTTCACCCGTCTTGTCGGGGTATTCCTGTTATGTTTTGACGCAGACTAATTTTGTGCGTTACTTCTTGTTTCGGATTGGCTGGATTGTTCTTCATTCTGCTTTCTGATCACCTCTCTCAGGTGAGCAGATGATTTCTTAATCTAGGTATTGGGTATATAACCCCCTCTGTCTCTTCCATTTGCGCCCATTTCGGCTTTTTGACTTCAGGTTTGTTGCACTGACTAAGTTGTTGCACTGACTAAGGGCATTTAGCATATCCTCGAAACAGCTCTATGCTACTGCTGCATTATTGTGTTATCTGTGCTTATATACGTTGTTCAAACGTTCCATCTCCTTTGCAAAGTGCATTTTACTTATTGAAATGTAATTTTGTTCAATTGCATATATAAAAATAACTCTAAAATCGTGGTTATCGAAATTTTATTATTTCTGCGGTACCAGTGACCAAAATATTCGGAATATTGAGTGAATGCAAAATACTTGATTTAAAGCGGCATATGGACTTGAAATTATATAAACAAATAACGAGTTTTTGAATATGTGTATTTCAAGGTATGATGCAGAATAAAAGGTTCAAAGCAATGCATTCGTAAAAAAAAATCCTTTACAAAGACCTAAGATATATATATGTATTCAAAATATAAGAATAAAATATATATGCATTTAGAATATAATAATACGCGGGATAAAATGAAATGCTACATGTAATTCCGGCCAGCGCCGGGTAAATTTTCTAGAGTTACAAAATGATTTTATACGTTATTTATACTTCAAACATGAATAGCACTTACTGTAGAACACTATCATGAAGCTAGCTTTCTCCAGATATTGTACTTAATACTGATGAATTTGTGAAAAGATATACAGGGTCTGGAAAAGTATCAAAGAGATTGAAATTATGAATTTTTTTTTATTTCTCTTTTTCTTCCCTTTTTAGAGTACACCTGGGGGATTTATTGTGGAAGATAATAGAGTTATTCAGTGAACTAAAATTATAGAGTTAGTTTATGGGTTAAATTATAATGAGATTTAAGGAATTTAACTCATAATAAGGGAGTTATGGGTTAAATTCGGGATTCAATTGGCCCTATCGCTCACCAGATTTGATAGCTTCTTTCCGCGGTTTAAGTGTGCGTGAGGCATTATTCCAGATCGTGAACTATCTCAGAACCCTACTTTCACATTACACGCCAAGCGTCATTTTATCGCCAGTCCTGGTACGCTATTCTGGCAAGTTCTGCAAGAGCCGAGGGAAAGATAAATTGTTTATAATGAATGATATTGTTATGAAGACCGATGATTTATTTCATTGCGCATCAGAATGTTATTGAAGTGAACTTTCCATACAATACTCTGTCAAAATATCTATTAATCTAGTACATTACATTCACGTGGAAAAACACATTTTGTAATAGTTTTAATTTCGCCAAATTGCATTTATTTCCCCTCCCATTTCAATGGCATTTCGATTGGATTTTACAAATGAGTTTAAATAGGTCATTTTGTTTTGCCCAATAGAATCTCCAAAAGAACAAGATATCGTTTAGCGCGATGATAACAACATGTGACTTTATCTACTTATGTACACATATGGCAGCATTACGCACGATTAGATGGTTACCATAGTAACAAATTCGCTCCCTTTTTCTTTTGATTAATGAAAAATAAGCCCTTTTTATTGCAATATAAGGGAGTTTATTGATTTTTGGGATTGGAATAACTCAGGTCATTTGTTTTTATACAGTAAAATTTTAGATTATGATTATGAAATAACTTTAATACAGGGACTATAGCGTAGGTTTTCAATTTTTTTCTAGCAGTCTATTGTCAGATTAAATGTGCGCGAAATACGGATTAATTTAAACACTTTGGAGAAGTTTTGCATGACGTCAAAAAGAAGGCATCGTATCAGTCAAGGTGAAAAATAGTGTGAATCTGTTACATGATTATTTGACTGGTGAAGAAGTAAAATCATTACGTTATGAAGGGAAAATCAACTCCACAGGTTTTTTTTTCATGTTTACCCAAAACAGAAATGATGTTTCAGGAATCACACAAAGTTAGTAAGCAAGCCAAAATAATTTAAATAAAAGAAGGTGTTTAAAAATTACAAAGCTGTCAAGAAGAACTTGTGGATTTTTATTTCGATTTTGTTTTTCTTAAAAACTAGAAGAAAAAATGTCATCTTTGTAATCTGCAAATAAATGAAGACGTCTAAAGGATAGAGTTAACAAGTGTTCAGGTCATTTAATTTTTTTTAAACATCTATTAAAACAGTGAAACGTAAAAAAGCTAAAATTTTCGAAAAATGGTAAAAAATGAAATTTTTTAAACCTAATTTCAAATGTTATTTACAGAAAGAATAGGATCGATAAATGTAAATTGGGCAATGCCATAAATAAAATACAGAATCCCTCTTAAAATGAATCGATATTTTATTAAAACAAGTAATGAAACTTTTCATAGATATTTCATAGTCAATATGTCTGAACACCCGCAGGGAATCTCTTTTCAGTCGTTTTACAAAAATTAAAAAAGTTAAAAATGTTAACGTTTTTCGCAACGCTCCAATTTTAGCAAATGATATCCCGACACTTAATGGGTTTTTTTTTGTGTATTTTTTTTTCCAATGGCCAGGCAATTCAATCTTTTATCATTCGTCTATACACCGGCCAGAACCGTGAACCTTTTAGCCGTCATATGACGTTGCCCCAGTGCACCAGTTGGGGTAGGATCACACCGCGCCCAACGACACAACATCCATGCCTGAAGAAGGTGGGACTCGAACCCACAACCCGGCGGCCGAACGATCGCTAGGAAACGCTTGCCTTGACCGTTCGGCCACCGCGTCGGCCGACTCTAAATGTTATTCACGTCAAATGTAACCACTGGCAGAAGTAATAAACAAATACCCATTTTGCACACCAAAGAACTAGAGAAACCATTACTAAGAAAATAAAAAAGAAAGAGATTTTTACCAAATAATGAAAATTGAAATAAGACTGAAAATCATCATGTACAGAAAGCAACAACTTTAGCGGTTGCAAATTACTAAGATTAATATTACACACACACACACGTGTGTGTGTGTCCGTGAATCTGTGGATGCGATGTTTCAAACGAACGAGAGAGAGAGAGATTAAATTTTATAATTTTAAGGATTAGTTTACAATTTGAAGTAGTCCTTTTTCTGATGAGACGTTATTTCTACTACCAGCCTCTTTCTGCTTCATTATGTACCGCTCAGTCACAGAGGCCCAGTCGATACACACGCTTCCAAGGAAAGTCTAACAAGTAAACGCTCCCAAGCGAAACTCGAATTCGACGAAAATTGGACAGGCGTTAGTAGATGGCTCAAAATATCGACAGTGAAAAAATTAGCTGCTGAATTGCAACGGAAAAGCTGTAAAAAATTAATAAAAATCAACATACTTAACGCCAAATGCAACCTTACTTGGTGAGTATGCGTAGAAAAACGGAAAATTCTGAAATGAACTGTCCATGTTTTCTCTGTATGACTTGAACTCAAAGTTATTTTCTTACGGTTTGCATTCCAAAGTATTTGAAATTGAGTTTGGATATATATTTTTAGTGTAATAGTGCATTTCTCACAGTTTTATTATTTTATGTAAGTGAAATAAATTAGAGATCTGCTATAATTTTGTGTTGTTTTGTTTAATGCTCAAAAGTCTTGCGCATGAAATTGATTTTTTTAATACCTCGAGGTTTTTTAATCTATTTTTTTAAACCAGCAGTGACTTTCAAACAGAAAATGCCACCACATATTAATGTGTTCAACGTGGTGTGGATGCTGTACCAGAAATTCTCTGTTCCAGAAATGGGGCTGACTGATTTTACAGAAGCCGAAATAAATGCAAAAAATAAAATAATGGAAATTTTACAAGAACTTGAATCTATATGCGAAATGTTTGTTAGTGATGAAGTGGAAGACACTTTGGATTTCGAGTCATCAGTTTCCGAAAGTGATTTTGAGGATTCTGATTTTTACATTATAGATGAAAATAATGAACTGTTTGTAGGTGAGGAGGTAGAAAATGACGAAGTCCACAGTATTCTATTTGAAACTAAACGAGCAGTTGTTGAATACTGGCGTAGCAGTAAAAAAATGAAATATCGCACACTATAATCTGTTCAAATCAGGTATAGATTTGTAAAAAATCTGATGTGGGCAACACATAACTTTCCTTATATAATGCAATGAATTTACTACTTTTACAGTTAAAAAAATGTTATTCTTATAGTAGATACTCATATCCTTTCCAAAATATTGAATTTTCTTCAATGAGTCGTCATTTTCATTAATTTAGCGTCATTTTTATCAATTTGGTGAGATTTTCATTAATTTGGCGACATTTTTAAATGTTGCCAAGTTGGCGACATTCCACTAATTTCGTCGCCAAAATCTCGCCAAGTGTTATGGACGATGAAATAAGTTATTCTCACAGCAGATAAATGACTATTGGCGTTCAAATACAAAAGTATAACTCAAAGTATCTTTTCTCGTGAATGGAACGAGTTAGATCCATGAGAATGATGTCACCAAATTTATCGCATGATATTAGATATGAAAAGTAAACATGTTTCTCAACAGTTAATATGTTTTTTCAATTTATGGGATTTTTTTTATAAATTTATTTGAAAAATGTGCAATATCTCGAGAACGGTTCATGCTGGAGTTCTAAAGTTTATCTCAACCGTTTCCTATGAAAAAATTACATAAGATATGTCTATTTGGGTAACTTTATTAAAGGTTTTGATTTTTTTGATGATTTTTTCAAAATTTCACTCGAAAATTTAGGGGATTCTGAACATCCGATTATGTTTTAAAACAATAGGCTTCCAGTATTCACGGATTGTGATTTTTGTACCAAATTTCATTCGAATCGCTCCATTCGTTCATCAGATATTGTCTCCACAGACACAGACTCACTGACACACACACACACAGACGTCACCTCAAAAATGTTCGATTCGTGATCAGGGATGCTTGAAACGTGCTCTCCCGTCGAAAACTCTAATTCGAATTTTCGACCCCGTCAAAATACTTTCCTTATACATTATGTATATAAGGAAAGTAAAAATTGTCACGCTTTGAAAAAAATTATCCGTGTGTGTCTGAGAAAGAGGTGTGGACATGATAAGTCAAGAATGAATTATTATTTTGGTACGATTTGGAAACATAGACGAGATTCTCTTTTTATCGAAATGACCGGCAAAAATTTAGAAAATATTTAATTAAATATCCTTTATGTATTAATCAAAGTCTCGTTTCATACTCCGTTTCAAATCACACCAAGCAAAACCAACCGCATTACTAAGGAAAAAATCTGATGTGGGCAACACATGACTTTCCTTATATAATGTAATGAATTTTATACTTTTACAGTAAAAAAATAGATTTTTCTTATAGTAGATACTAATATTCTTTCCAAGATATTGAATTTTCGCCAATGAGTCGTCATTTTCATTGATTTAGGGTCATATTTATCCATTTGGCGAGATTTTCGTTAATTTGGCAACATTTCAAAAAAGTCGCCAAGTTGGCGACATTCCGCCAAATTCGTCGCCAAAATCTCGCCAAGCGTTATGCACTAAGAAATAAGTTATTCTTACAGCAGATAAATGACTATTGGCATTCAAATACAAAAGTATTATTCAAAGTATATTTTTTCATGAATGGAACGAGCTAGATCCACGAGAATGATGTCACTCAATTTATCGCATGGTATTACATATGAAAAGTGAACATGTTTCTCAATAGGAAATATTTTTTTTTATTTTATATGACTTTTTGATTTTTTTTTTTGAAAAATGTACAATATCTCGAGAACGGTTCATGTTAGCGTTCTAAAATTTATGTCAATCGTTTTCTAATAAAAAATTACATAAGAAATGTCTATTTGCGTAACTTTATTAGTGGTTTTGATTTTTTAACGATTTTTTCAAAATTTCATTTGAAAATTTAGGGGGTTTTGAACATTCGATTGCGTATAAAAACAATAGGCTTCCAGTGTTTACGGATTGTGATTGTTGTACCAAATTTGATTCGAATCGGTCCATTCGTTCGTCAGTTATCGTCTCCACAGACTCACTGACACACACACACACACACACACACACACACACACACACACACACACACACACAGACAGACATCACTTCAAAAATGTTTGATTCGTGATCAGGGATGCTTGAAACGTGCTCTCCCGTCGAAAACTCGATTTCGAATTTTCGACCCCGTCACAATACTTTCCTTATACATTATGTATATAAGGAAAGTAAAAATATGTCCCAAATGTATTTGTGGGAAAATCAAATCAACAAGTTCGGTGATAAGAGGCAAAAACTATGCGAAATTGAAAAATGTGTTTTTAAAAAGTTTCAGGATACAAGGCGTGTAAACGTGCATAACTCGAATTTGAAAAGTTGAGCTTATGATAAAGCTCTCTCCCTAAAAATGCCATTCAAAGCTTCCGGTAAATGGCTCCGAATTTTAAAAAGAAATATAGAATCGTTAGCAGAAAATTATTAAAATAGTCTCTCAAAAGCAGATTTATGAAGAGGATCATATTGCAAATGCTTCGCAAACATTTTTAAATGATGTACGTATTTTTTTAAAGATTCGTAGTTGAACAATAATCAGATGTTTAATGCTGATCAATCGGGATTTAATACAAAAATTCATTCAGAGAGAACGCTTGATTTGTTGGGATCAAAACAGATTGAAAATGCTGCACAATCTATCCATGCTACAGCCCATTCATATACTGTAATTCCAACAATCAGCAAGGACGAAATACTGCTATTGCCTTTATTTCTTGTGTATGCTGAACCTAAAGAACAATTCGGAACCCAAGTGAGACAGAAAATGTTTCAAGCTGACAATATTTATACCGTCGCTTTGAAATCGGGAAAAAGGGGACCAAAAGGACTGCGCGAATATTTATCGGAAGTGTGTTTTAAAAACACACCAGATGAAACAGTTCTTTTAGTGGATTCTTGGTCATCCTTCAAAAACAATGATTTGATTGATAGAGTTACGCCACCGGGTAAAATCGTTCGTGTGTTTGTCATGCCACCTAAAACCACTCATCTAATACAACCTCTTGATAGGTACGATTTTCGGGTCTGGAAAAATTCCGTTCGAGAATTTTCAGATTTAGTTATGACTGCACACATACAAATCGATTTGTTTCATTGAGACAATATCTTTAAAGTGCAATCCATTGCACACTACCAGTTCTCTTCACCACGCTACGTTAACATGTGGAAATATTCATGGCATGCATGCTCATACACAGAAAAACATCCTGGGTATTTTAAAAACCCTGTTGAGTTCATATTTACTGCAAACAACGTACTTGATTGCATGAAACAAAACTGTGCATCCAAAATATTCGCTCGGTGTAGCTGGTGTAAAATATGTTTCTGTCTTAAGCATTTCTTCAATGAGCCTCCTATATGTAACACTTTCAATTTATAAAGAAATTAACCCTTTCATGCGACTTCAGTCATTTGTTATCAATTATATCTCTTATAAACTATATATCATAGTTACTGATACATGTAATCTGCATTTTCTGTTTTTCGTGTGCTAGTTTTTAAGAAGCTATTTTTCAAGTATTAACGCTTCTAAATACAGCATAAAATGCGTTTTGATAGTATAAACACATTACATGTGTTCCGTCAATTTACAAAAATGCAAAGTCGCCAATTGATCCTAACTGTACGGTTTTGGCAACCCAGACCCAATTTTCAACATTACTTTACTCCTCTCGTAATGCAATTCAGCAGCTAATGTGTGTGGATTTTCTATAACTTCGTCTAACACCTGTCAAATTTTAGTCGATGTCGAAGGCCCAGACCACACAGCCAACCCTAGGGCTTACGGCAGTTTAATGTGTGGCCGGGAGAGGAGGTTAGCCGAAACCAAGCCGTCAAATTTTAGTCGAATTCTATGAGTTTAGCTTGGGAACGTTTCCTTATAAGGACCCCAATAACTTTGTAAGGAAAGGTTCTTGAGAGCACACGGTTAGTTTATCTAATGTAAAGTGACCATACCCGATCGATTGAGTGATTGCAGCGCTTCTAGTGGAGAATTAAAAAAAGTTAGGTTACCGAATTAAAGCAACAAAACGACATAAAAGAAAAATGCTAATTACAAAATTGAAGAGGATTATCTAACGAGTATGGATTAACATCAGGAACGCACGAAACACGTATATGGAATGCAATAAATACACTGACTTCCAAAAGTTAAGCAAGCAATGCAAATTTTCATTTTTCGAAAACGCATTTGAATTTGAGTGGCTGAAAATCGCTGAGGATGTAGATGGCAGTATGCAAATATCGTATGTTACAGCCAATCGCGATTGACTGTCCGGATATATGTTAATTAGGCAGTCGTTGAAGACGCCAGCATTCTGAAGGGTTTGAGGAGGTGCATTTAAATGCTGATGTGTTTATAACTTTTATAGGATTATTGTTTATGATATGCGTGTTTCTAAGGCTGAAAGAAGACGAATGACAGATAGTGAGCGCTGGCGTGCTGTCGGACGCATTGAAGCAGGGCAGTCAATCAAAAATGTCGCCATTTTCTTTGGCGTTGATCATTCGATAACTTCTCGATTATGGAAACAATTCCAAACAAGTCAAACAGTTGTTCGGCGACCTGTGCCCGGTTGTCCAAGGGTTACCACCCCCCTCTGATGATCGGTATATTGCTATAGTAGCAAAGCGGAATCGACAAGCGACCTCCACAACTGTTACAATCATGGTTGCAGCGGCACTTGGTATGACAATATCTGCCAGTACTGTGCGCCGAAGGCTCCACGGACTGTACGCCCGAGTACCACGTTTTTGTGTTCCACTAACCGTCTAAGCCAAAGGGACAAGATTAAAGTGGTGTCGTCAACAAGTCAATTGGACTGTCTCAGATTGGTGCAACGTCCTGTTCACGGACGAGTCCAGATTTTCTCTGGAATCAGATGATAAGCGTGTAAGGGTCTGGAGAGAACGAGGCACACGCAATCAGGCCAAGAACATCATCGAACATCACGCATTCAGAGATGGCAGCGTCATGGTGTGGGCTGGAATGTCAATGGGATATCGCACAGAGCTGCACATCTTTAAAGGCGGGTTCTGTGACGGCTGCGCGGTATCGGGGATGAAGTCCTAAACCACATTGCGAGACTCTACGCTGCAGCAGTTGGTGCTGATTTCCTCCTTATGGACGATAATGCCCGTCCCCATCGAGCTAACATCATTGACGAATGCCTGGAAAGTGAGGGCATTTCTCGTATGGAGTGGCCGGTGCATTCCCCCGACCTTAAACCCATTGAAAACCTTGGGGATGCCCTCGGGCATGCTGTCTCTACACGTTTACCTCCTCCAGCCAGTCTCAGAGAGTTGGAAACTGCCCTATTGGAGGAATGGCCATTGCTCGCATCTGCAATGGTTGATCACCTCATTGAAAGCATGGAAAATCGTTGTAAAGTTTGTGTGAAGGTCCGGGGTGGCCACATACCATATTAATGTAAGTTTTGTTTGCCTTTAAACATCATTTTGTTTGCTCAAATGTGACGTCATCATATAACTTACGAAAAGTAAATATTTCTTTAATCTTTGTACATAATTCTTGTTTTCTTTAATGCATTAACACATTTACTACTTTCATGTACAATTTTGAGTTAATCAAAGCGTTACTTTTTCATTTTTGTTGATTTTACCGCCCGTGCTTAATTTTTGGAAGCCAGTCTGTCAAAAAGTTGTATCTTCAGGGCCTGTAACACGGTGACACCTGCAATGTTTGTCAATACGTGTTTTTTCGAATTCATATGTACATTGTTGCTGACTAAGGAACAGGCTGTATATTAGATTCCTGTGCACGTAAAAGCGGTTTAATTTAATATTCCTAAATAGGAAAATCATTCGCCCTTGTGTGAAATACATGCTTTTTTTCGGATCAATTCCTACTCATTAGATAATGCTCTTCAAATCTGTAATTGACTTTCTTCGTCTATTTTGCTTTGTTGCCGAGTACGTTATCGGATTTTTTTTATTTACCGCTACAGGCACTTTCATCCATTATTTTCTATCGGGTATGATGACTTTACTATAGATAAACTTAATGTGTACATTCACGAACCTTTCTTTATAAAGAAGGGACTTGCCTAACCTTTCTTTATAAAGTTGGGACTTGCCTAAGAAATCTATACCGTAATTTGTTGGCACAATCCAAGACACAGCGAAGTTAGACCTTATATGTAACTAATAAAATTTTTCAAATAAAGTCTCAATTTCAGATTAAAGTCAATTTATGCTGTTATTTTACAATAAAAAAAAGTGTACAATTGTTCATCAAAATGGATGGTATTGGGAGGGTTAGTTATAATCTTATTTCTGATCAGTTGCGCATCATTAAATTCGAAATTTTAATTTTTATGTCTGTGGGATAATTTCTTTTCTAACTGCTGTTTGTGACATGAATTATGCAACTAACAGTCATTTAATACCGAAGGTTAAATTATTTGATAACTGGAAAATAAAAATACTACTTTAGTAACAGCACAAACAGATGAGCCTCGTTCGCTACGATAAATGAAAAGCTTCTTAGACGTTTTAACGCGAGTGTCTGTCTAATATCTTTTATCTGCGAATTGTGTTGTCAGTGCCCAATGAATGATAAAACATTGTTTTCCGAATTCTGAAACTTTATCATGAAAAACAACGAAAAATACTATACTCTGCTTTACTGCTTGATAACGTTAAATAGTTCTTTAACAATTTAAAGATGAAAATGAAATTAAAAAAAAAAAAATCGTCTGCTGTTTTACGAACCGGCGAAAATCGCGTGATGTCGTTCGGATGATTCGCCGGTAATCGGTTTTGGTTTGCTGTCTCTTCGAGTTTTTTTTTTTTTTTTTTTTTTTTTTTTTTTATCAGCACATGTGGCCCAATCTGCTACCTTATCAAGTTGGATCTTGGCCTTTCACGCTTTTTTGAGCGAATACCAGGGATTATCCCGCGGCTATCACAGCTTTTTCATGACCCAATATGTTTGAATAACCTTCGGCTTTCCAGGTCTGTTGTTTGTGTCGTTGCTAAATAGTGAATAAACAATGAGATTATACAATCGGTACCGATAAGTGGAATTGGTAGCTGTCAGAGTATGATGGTCGAAAAGTTGCGACAAAATATTTTAGGAAGTGAACATCTGATTTTGCGCAATTCCAAAAGATTCTCACCCATAGATTATTACAAAACAGTGACTATTGATTTTTAACGAGCATTTTATCACTCAACCGATTTTGAACTTTAAATATAAACTTGTAAACTTTAAATATAAAAATTTCAGAAAAAAAATCAAAATTTCAAAATCTTTTGTAAAATGCAGAAATTTAAAATTAACAATTTTTGAATTAAAAATTAACTGTATAGTGTGGCTGAACTCGATTTTCTCGTGCCAGAAAACACTTTTAGTAGCTTTTTTTTGTTTCTTTTCAAATTTTACAAGAAAATTTTTGAAAAATCGGTATCATGAGTCTAAATGATTACAATTATAGCGTATTGCGATTCACTATACAGAGTTTGAAAAACTATTTTGATTGATACCGTACTTGACAATGTACCATCGGGGTAGGGGGTAACTTGCTTCCCGAAGGCTGAAGGGGGTTAATGACGTCACGAACAAAACACATTGTATTACAGCTGTTTTTTACAATAATGATTGAAAGTATAAAGTTTCATGCTTATTGAGCCATAAATAAACTCTTTTATGCATGATTATGTTAAATTTTGTCTTATGTTAAAAAAATATAAAATTTCAAAGTTTTTGCTCGCATTTCAGAAAAAACTATGTAGTTCTAGACTTTTCGATAACAAGCGTCTATATAAAATTTCGTGAAAATCGTATTTGTGGCAGCTATCGCGTACACGAGAAATCGACCACAGACAGACAGACGGACGAGCATCACTCCAAAAATAGTCAAAAAGTGTTCAGGAGGTCTTAATACATATATATCCGCATCAAAATCTCGAAATCGAAAATTTTCGTGAAAACAAAACTTCCTCAATATGTACGAGAAAGTAAAAATGGCTGAGTGAGAGCTGATGTTGCTCTGCAAAGACATTGAGTAGCATCAGCGACCTTGCCATTTCTGGGCAAAACATAATTAGCTCGCATTTTCGTGAAAACAATACTTTCTCTATACTATATTTACGTAGTATGAAAAAGTATAAATTTCAGCAAAAACTAAAATTTCAAATTTTTTTTATAAAATCCGGAAATTCAAAATTAACAATTTGTGATTTAAAAAATAAAATATCGAGTATTTGAAAAACAATGAATATTTTTGCACATTCAGTCCCGTTTTCAGCATAATTTCAATCACAAATAGCGACAGCGCCGATATGTATTACATTTGTACTTCTGTGGACATCTCATAGGCGTCGCTAAAGGGGGGGGGGCTTCAGGGGTCAAACCCCCTCGATATCCTTTCCATCCTAGCAATACAAGTGAATATAGTACACAACAATGATCAATGTTCATTCATTTTTTATAACAAAACATAGTTAACGGGCACTCTTGAATAGCAGACATCTCCATTTTTGTAATCTCTTTTCTAGAAAGTATACCTTGTTCTGTGTATTTGCAAATAGCAGGTTCTGCGAATAATGAACAATGATTTGGGTCGTTAAAAATGTGTTTGAGTAACACACGGTTTTAATGCGTCCTTCAATCATGCATTTAATATATGCACTTCAATCATGCATTTAATATATGCATTTCCATAAAAAAAAATCTATTGTTAATGAAGATAAAAATCTGATGTGAGCAGTACATGACTTTCCCTACGGAATGAAATTCATTTTCTCTTTATTTCTTTAATAATTCCTTAAACTGAGTTTAATGGCACAAAATAACACGCATCATTATTTGAAATAACACCGAATTAGCACTTTTAATCCAATTTTTGTTTTCATTTGGTAACTGATGGACGTATTTTCAGAGGCGGAGTAGCAAAAATGCGAAAAAACTAAAATCCTAGAGTGGTGGGATTGACCCTATACTTTTCATCGTCAAAAATTACGTATAAAACAAGCATTTAATGGATACTTTTGAACATGCGTAGTCTTTTATTTTAGATTTTACCGATTTTTTCGGACCATTTCGTAAAAAAGTTAGGTCCTCTTTTTCCAAATCGCAACAAAATCTAACCAGCACCAGAGTCACCCACAAGTGACATACCTATAAAATTTTATGATATTTGGTCAATTAGTTTTTAAGTTAGAACGGATGCATCATTGCGCGAACATACACACACACACACACACAGGTCACGCTAAAAATGGTTTAATACTTACTTTCTCTATACATTACCATATATTGTAGGGAAAGTAAAAATAGAAATATTCATTTACTAACAATTTTGAGAATGGTTAGGTAATTATTATTGATCTAGCAGTATACACATTCTTCGTGCGGAATATATAATATAAAAGTATTTAAAATGCACAACCATGTGCAAATTCCTATAGTATTCTAAAGGACATTGCTGTTCAAATGCACTGTAAAAATATTTAATTTAATTATCCTGAAAAGAAGTATAAAAATATCCTGAAAAGAAGTATATAAGTTCTCGCTGTGTAAACTATCTTCATTGACAGATCTGAAGAAAATAACATCCTGGTCCCGTTTGTAAATAAATGTACAAGAAAGATGATCAATATATCACAAAATGAAAGAGCTATAAAATTTGATCAATATATGCCAAAACGAAAGCACTAAAATGGTATTAGAAGACATACCCGTACTACTTTTATTCCTTTTCGATAATTGGCTAAACGCAATATATGAGTTAATTGGCTAAATACAATATATGAAAAATATTTGCCAAAATAAATTAGATGACGTGAGAAATTGAAAATATACATAATTCCTGTAGTGTTTAAACTCAAAGCCAGTAATTAATATAATTCAGTTAAAAATGCTATTTCCAAGAACATTTTACATTTATTATTTAAATCTGAAAATATTTAATAAAAATCGTCTGCTGTATAAATACTTTGGATTTAATTTCGTTGCTAAGCAACATGATATATTGTTCTTCAAATAAATTTGAGGAAAAAAATTTCGTCTGCATAATACTATTATGCCTATGGCAAGTTCGTTTTTTACTAACATCTCGACAACCCTTGGTTCTAGAAACTCGACTCAATTTTATGTGGGCTTATTCAAAGGCTACCCACAAAATTTCATGAAATTCGGTATAGCCCTTTTCCTGTGATAATAGGACAAACAGACACACATCGACAGACAGACATATTTTCAATTTTATTTATATAGATTACACTAAAATGAGTGAGATATATTAATTATTAATATGTAAAGGCTTAAAATCTGAATCTGAAAAATATCATGAAGTTTTATAGTAGTACCTTTTACAAAATTTTAAATTATGGAGTATGCTTATCTAATAAAAATTTAAATATTGTTCACATACAGAAACACGTATCATAGAATTCTATCAATCCGCCTCCTCAAAATGCGACTGAAAATCGTTGAAAATGTGTGTGTGTGTGGGGGGGGGGGGGGGACGCTTACTGCGAATTTTTTTATTAGAATTCCGTCAATTACCCTCCTGAAATGCGATAGTAAAACGCAGGGTATGGAAAAGAGGATTTTCGGGTCTTTTCTATTTTTAAGCAATTTCTATTTTTATCAATAAGTTTATTTTATTAGATGACGAAATGTTTTTCGAAAATTTTCCCAATGTTTTGGAGAGAGATTGTGTTTCACGGAATTTTTCAGAATTTCAAATAGGGATTAGTTTTGGACTTTCTTATTACAATTTTACACATTTTAAATTAAAAACAAATTAATTAAAATTGAAGAGTTTATAAAGGTTTATATTAAGGAAACTAGAGTATGGAAAAATAGCATTAGAAAAATTCGGAAAAATGAGTTTTTTATTTGCTAAATCTAATCCAACTAACCCCCAATTTTTTGGCTAACAACGCCACTGGACGTATTTATATGTATTTATATGGATGCATTTATATATTTCTTATATTTTAAACATAAATAATGTTATAAATATCATTCGTTATTCCTTTTTTATCTATCCTGGATAAAAAGAGTCCTCGGTTCAAGCGTTTATCAATGGGTCCACTACCTGAAAAAGTTTGGGAACCACTACAATACAGTACTAATAAAGTATTAATGGATAGTTACTATTGATTAATTATTGCTAACTATTAATAACAATTCACGAAAAATAAAAAAAATAACTGCGCACGGAGTGAAAAAATTGTGGGCACGCCACTGAAGATTGTCCCGCACTAATTTTAAAAGCTATATTTTCCTTCACAAAGAGCCCTTTCTGAGATCCAGAGCCGTAGACGTAGCCAGGATCTCTGGAGATGGGGGATCATGACCGAATGCAGTGCTCAATTTTATTTTCCAATATGGACTCTATAGAGAACTAATGAAAAATTTCTACAAATGGGGGGGGGGAATCAAGATTGCCCCCCATTGGTGGAAAATTCGTGTGCTCTCTCACGTCTACGCTTATGCCCCAAACCATAAATTGCCGACCCCCTCCACCTAAGTTCCAATCTTTGAATAAATGATGTAAAGGAGACCTCATATCACGTAATAACGCCACTGGACATAAAGGTGCTTTCTCGGAACTGATTTGTTATCGCTAAACTAAACCAAGTGATCGGAATCTATTTTCTGCCAACACCCCTTCCTTGGACTGGCAAGGCTTGTTTTTCTGGGACGGTCTAGTTCAGGGACTGGGCTTGCCGAAGGTCACTGAGGGAAAACCAACAAATCTGCGAAATACGTCGGCAACGGGATCCAAAATACCCTGCCCCGCCTGGAGGAATTTTTAGTTTTTCTCAGTTTCCTATTATCGTCTGTTATTCGGTTTTGACCAAAGAGTGAGTTATTTTAAAAACTTTCCTCGGCGATATGGATCTTTATATTTTCGTATACCTTATATGCGAAAATCGAATAAAATAATTAAAACTTTAAAATATTTCGGCCCCATGCTTCAAAAGTGACAACTTAGAAAATGTGATGCTGGCAGCACATGAGATTCCCTAAAGACATTTTTCTCCATATATTTTGTATAATACATTCATTTAACAAGTTATTGCATAAAATTAATATTTTTTAATTATATTTCGTTTTCATTTATAAAACAATTTCATTTCTCATTCAGCGACTTAGTGCATTTTAAAATGGCACCAGGTGGCAAAATATTCAAATCTAAAATACCTCAAGAATAATTTACCCTACAGCAGCGTTTCCCAAACGGGGGTATATCTGGGGGCACATAAAAAGATTCAAGGAGTTCACTTGGCAAATTGTTTAATTTATTACATTATTAGGGCAACATTATTTATAACCAAATGCATTTAATATTTATTTTCTAATTAAATAAATATAAGCTCGTTGAGTAAGTAATACATATAAAACCACTCAAATAAATAAAAATACAATTCCGCATCTGAAACCATAGCAACCCCGAATGCCAAGAAAATAAAACAAAGAGATCGCAACACTAAGTGCTATATATTGAGATGAGCCAAAATTTTCGCATTTACCGATAAGGCAGCTAATGTACAGCAATTTTCGAAAAAAGAAAAGAACTTTTAGCTATGGAAGTAAAATTAAAATTTTAAATGCTATCTTCAAAAGTTTACGTCCGATTCAAGTGATTTTTTCACAGAATACTTAATATATGAAATTATCGTACAATCAAGATGATAGCTTTAGAATTAAAAAAAATTAAATTTCTCAAATCAAAATGATATTTCTAAACTTCAGATAGTTAGAATTTTCCATTTAAAATCACAGTCCCTGTCGTGACAGATGTCTCGGATTCTGGATAATAAAATGCTAGTCTTCAGGCTGCAGTCACTAGTTTACAAATCCGTGAATAATAAAATGTATTATTAAAACTTCTCTGGGATATTTTAACGGGGGTACACCAATAAATATATCCCTTATTAAATTTCAAAAGGGGTACGCGATTGCTAAGTCATACTAGAGTGATGGGGTTAGTTTTTACTCATTTTGTCATCAAAAATTGCATATAAAACAAGAATTATAATGAATACTCATTCATTCAAACACTCCCTTAAAAATAGTTTTTTGTATTCTAGATTGATCAAAGCGTTTAGTTTCATCGAAAACTCGAGCTCTAATTTTCGACCTTTTCCCAACATTTTCCCCATAACATTTTCTTCTTACTTTCCGCGCATTGTGTGGAAAGTAAGAAGGAAATCGTTCAGAAGATGAATAATACTATTTAAATAGGTACATCTACAGTGAAAAGAGTCTTCAGTTCCTCAAAAAAAAAAAAAAATTAAATATCTTAAGAATGGTCCATCTTAGAGTAATAGGGTTGGTCTTTTTCTTTTTGTCGACAAAAATACGTATAAAAGAAGCAATTAATGGATACATTTGTCGTATTTTATTTTGTTCGCTACCCTTGAAAATTCTGACCGTGGCAAACTCGCTGGCGCCATAACCCCGTGGAGTTAACAAAGTTTGTTTTAGTTTAATCACGTTAAAACTAATAATGAATTTTAAGATGAAAAATAATGTTCTAGAGAGGGGGGGGGGGGTCTTGAAAATTGATTTGTAAAGTGAATTTATTCTATAATGTTTGTGAACGGTGAGATTCTGAGGATTTCTGCACCTGCAACCCTAGGAAAGGGATCCCTTTGATGTGTACTCACAGCCGGAATCAGCTGCTCCTATGTTTTTAATAGAGGTATGCTCCTCTATTTTTTGTTTTACATAAATGAAATTGTATCCGTTTGTCTGCGTTTTTAGTATTGCATCGCAAATGACATGAAAGTATTTTTGAGACTGATGATGTTGAATGTGAATTTAGTATTTAAGAAATAACGATGCTGCTCAGCGAAAAAAAGTTTTTTTTTTTTAAAGATTGTCCCCACCACCACCCGATGCATAAATGCACCCTGACAATCTCCATAACTTTATTTTTTTTTATTTCTTCAGTGTTTTAAGTTTTTTCATTTTAGTCCCAACCACCACCCGATGTAAACAATACATCACCACAATTCAATCCAGAATAATGAGCCAAAAACCTTATAAAAAGAAATCATTATTTGGCTGGTTGGTTGGTTGGTTGATTTAGGATTTTTGGCACAATATCCAAAGAGGATATGCTGCGCCGGACATATGGTACTAAAATACAGATAAAGGTAAAGAATAAAAACAAGTGTATAATCTAAAAAGTTGTATGACTAAAACAAGACAATGCAAGAGGGTTAATGATGGAAACAAGATGAAAAAAGTTTAAAAGGTGATAGGAAGTGAATTTAAATATGATGGTAAAACCCAATGTCTAATAAGAATGGAAAAATCCCTGAATGAGGGTTTTCTCCAATCAATTCCGTCAAAGTTAGAGTATACGTTTTAAAATGTTTAAAACGAAACTGTTTATATTTAGGACAAGTAATTAGAATATGTTTTACACTTGCTGCGGTTTGACAAACATTACAAAGGGGTTCAATTTCTCCTAAAAGTAAATGCCTGTGAGTAAAACGAGTGTGACCAATGCGCAAACGAGTTAAAATTACATCCAGTTTCCTACATTGGAAACTATTCCATTTTTGTACTAAGGGCTTTATCTCGAGCAACTTATTATCAGCTTGCTGATTCCAGGAATACTGCCATTTGTCATGAATATTTTTTAGAACAAATTGTTTGATGTCGGTCAAAGGGATAGTCAGACTCAAAGTTTGAGTAGCTGATTTAGCAGCAATGTCTGCTAAATCATTTCCTTTGATGCCAACATGTCCTGGGACCCAACAGAATTTAGTATGGTATCCTTGCTCCTTCAGACGATGCTCATACTTAAGGATATCAGAGGCAATGTGGTAATTCATAGCTCTCTTCGATGATAAAAGCTGTAATGAACTCAATGAGTCAGTATATATAATGTGCTTTTTGGACTTTTGATAAGAGATGAAGATTAGGGACTGGTAAATAGCCATAATCTCAGCTGTAAAAGTAGAGCAAGATGCATGTAGTTTATAAGACTTTATAGTATTGTTGCAAACATAAGCTAGGCCAACGTAATCTCCTGCTTTGGAACCATCTGTAAAAACAGGAGTAAACTCCTTATACAGATTCCTATGTTCAGCAAACAATTGCACATAAATAGCCGGAATGGTGTTAGTCTTCGTAAAATTACAAAAAGGGTTGAGAAAGGTGAAATTGTTAACATACCATGGAGGTGTTTCAAAAAACTTTGTTTTTCGAACATAAAGCTCTACTAAAGGGGTAGTTTCTACTATATTGCGTATCCGCTTGCCAAAAATAGGAATGCATGAAGGTCTGTGGTCATACAGTCGATCATAATGATCATCAAGGAATGCACGTTGTAACGGATGGTTATGTACGGACATGATACGAAAATAATAATTCAGTGCCAGCTGTTCACGCCTTAATTGTAAACATGGCTCATTAGAGACAGCATATATGCTTTGAACTGGAGATGTCCTAAAGGCTCCTGAGCATATACGTAATGCCTTATGGTGAATTGGATCAAGCTTTTTTAGCACTAATGTTCGTGCTGATCCATACACAGAACAACCATAATCTAGTTTTGACCGAATAACAGCTCTGTAGATGCGAAGCATGGAAGTAAAATCTGCACCCCATTTAGTATTTGAGAGGACTTTTAAGATGTTAAGAGCTTTCTCACATTTATTTCGCAGTTTCTGGATGTGGGGCAAGAAATTAAGCTTTTTATCGAACCAAACCCCTAGAAATTTTATTTCCTCTACTACAGCAATCTTTACACCTCCCATAAAGATTTCTGGGGGTGAGTGGATACCACGTTTTCTGGTGAAATGAACACAACAAGTCTTTTGAGTGGAAAACCCGTACCCATTCACATTTGCCCATCGTAAGATGTTATTTACGGCGGCTTGACATTGTCTTTCCACAGTACGCATATCGTGAGCTTGGTAGGCAACTTGCAGATCATCCACATACAGACTTTTATGGACAGACACTGGCGAACTGTTTAAAAGACTATTTATTTTGATATTAAAGAGTGTCACACTCCAGACACTTCCTTGTGGCACACCCTCCTCTTGTACGTGTGTGCGTGAGAGTCTTGAACCAATGCGCACTTGGAATGTGATAAAAAGTTTTGAATAAAAATAGGAAGATTACCTTTTAGATTAAAATCATAAATGTCCTTAATAATACCGTAGCGCCATGTTCGATCATAGGCTTTGTCAATATCAAAAAAAATTGAGACTAAATGATTTCTCCTAAGAAAGGCAGTCCTAATTTGTGATTCTAATGAGGTAAGATTATCAATGGTAGATCTACCTCGACGAAAGCCACTTTGGTGGGGTGATAATAACTTGTTACTCTCTAAAAAGTGTACAAGCCTGGCATTAACCATTTTTTCTAGAAGTTTACATACACAGCTTGTGAGAGCTATAGGCCGATAACTTAAAGGGCTTTGAGGGTCCTTACCTGGTTTTAAAATGGGAATTGTGATGGCTCTTTGCCATGACCTAGGGAATTTATGTTCATGCCAAATTCTGTTAAACAGGTATAAGAGGTTCAATAAGGAGTAATGGGAGAGGTGTTTAAGCATGAGATAGCTAATTTTATCAGGTCCACTGCAAGTTCTGTGTGTTTGGGACAAAACAGTCACCAACTCTGACATTGTAAAGTGCATGTTATAAGGTAAGTTTCTAGCTTCTGGGAAAACAATAGGTTTATTTTCAGACTGAAGTTTGTGTTTTAAAAACGGTTCAGAGTAATTTGATGCATTTGAAATATTTGCAAATTCTTTGGCAATTTCATTTGCAATGTCATATGGCGAACTTATAGTTGTGCTATTATGATTTAGAATGGCTATGGAGTGATCACTATAATTCCCTGTACACTTTTTGACTTTCTCCCATAGAATTTTACTAGAAGTGGAAGATGTTATTTCACTAACATATTTTTCCCATGACTCTTTCTGCCTTCTTCTGCGTATCCTGCGAGCAAACGCTTTTGCATGTTTAAATGCAGTTAGGTTTTCAGTGGTAGGAGACCTCCTGAAAATTGACCAAGCTTTCTTTTGCTTTTTATAAGCCTCACGACATTCGTCACTCCACCAAGGGAAACGATGCTTAGATATATTACCTGCACGTTTTGGAATTGCAGCATCCGCAGCCTCTATAAGGATATCTGTAACATTTTCTACAGCTGTATCAATGTCAATGCTTTGAATAGCTTCATCAGTGATCAGAGCTAGGGAAGTAAACTTCGCCCAATCAGCTTTTGAAAATATGTACTGAGATGGTTTTATAGTCGATCTGAATTGACTGTTAGAGAGCATGATAGGGAAGTGGTCACTATTGTGAAGATCTTTATCAACTGCAAAATTCCAGTAAGGAAGGAGAGAGGGAGAACAGATGGCAAGGTCAATACTGTGAAAAGTCCTACTAGGTTGGTGAAAATAGGTGCATTCATTATTGTTAAAAATGCATAAATTGTGATCACTGACACATTGCTCAATTTGTTGTCCTCTGCAATTTGTGTCTAGACTTCCCCAAAGGGGATTGTGGCCATTAAAGTCACCGAGTATCACAAATGGTGCAGGAAGTTGGCGAATCAAATTATCAAGTTCTCTAGAATTTATGTGATCATTTGGTGGTAAGTAAATACAGCATACAGTAATCAATCTATTTACATGGATCCGAACAGCAACAGTTTGTAGATTTGTGGTGAGTTGTAATATGGAAGAAGGGTAGTCTTGTGAGACTAACAAAGCAACTCCCCCAGATACTCTACTGTTCATATTAAAATCTTTACGGATACAATTAAAATTTTTAATATTAAAATTACTGCTAGATTTTAGCATAGTCTCTTGAAGGCAAACACAAATAGGTTGGAAAGTATTAATTAAATTCTTGATCTCCACCGACTTGTTCTGCAACCCACGGCAATTCCAAGATAGCAAAAAAGCCATATTCAGGTTTTTTTCTTGGGCCGATGGGAGGTGGTCTCTTTTTTCTGAGTAGAGGAAGAGGATGACACATCTGTTATCATCCCTTCATCCTCGGAAGCACACAGTTGTACTTCGTCATCATCTTGGCTATGATTTTCGTGAATGTTTGTTTTTTTGACGGATTTTTTCTCCAAAGGACTGTCTCTAGTATTCTTTAATTTATGTTTTTTGTTTGTTTTTGTTTTCTCTTCTAAAGTATTAACTCCTTTTTTTCCACTGGTACTTACTACTGCAGCTTTTTGTTGTGTGAAAGCAGGTCTGAAAGTGGCTAATGGGATTGAAGTTTTTTGCTTTTGTTTAGTACTTGAAACAGCAGTGTTTACAGAAGGGACAGGTTTTGTTTCGTTAGTTTGTTGGTTAGGGATTAATTGCATAAAGTTGAAGTCAGGTTCGGTTTGTGTGCCTACTGATGTAACTTCAGTTTGTATGCCAGCAGATTTTGTTTGTCTGTTTCTGACAACAGTTGAGTATGATATGCCTATTTTTGGTGTTCTTGCTTCAATCAGTTTACGTGCTTCTGGGTAAGTAATATTACTGGATGTTTTAAGAGTTTGAATTTCTTTCTCAAAAACCCATTTTGGACAAGAGCGGGCATAAGATGGATGTTCAGCCTCGCAATTAACACATTTTGGGGTAGATGTACATCCCTCACTGTCATGTCCGTGTTCTGCACAGCGTGCACACACCACTTTAGGAGCACGACAGGAAGTTTTTGGATGTCCAAATCTCTGACAGTGGAAGCATCTTAATGGGTTTGGCACATATGGCCGTACTGGGCATCTGAGGTAGGCTACTTTTAAATATTTAGGTAAGACTGGGGTGTCAAAAGTCAGTATAAGATGTTTTGTTGGAAACATTGTTCCATCTCGTCTTACAGAGATTCGTCGTACAGAGCTAACTTTTTGGTCTTTTAGATTGTCAAGGATTTCAGTTTCAGGTATATGTGTAAGGTCTGGTTCTGAAATAACCCCACGAGAGAAGTTTAATGTACTATGGGCAGTCACGGACACGGGAATATTTGCGAGGGTTTTCAATAAAAGTATATTTTTAGCTTGTGCGGTAGACAAAACTTTAACTAACAAGCCACCAGATCTGAGCTTCTTTATAGTTTCCACTTCCCCAACAGTACTGAGTATTCCTTTTTGAATCAAAAAGGGTGAAACGTTATTGAATGATCCATCTATTCTTTTCATAACGAAATACTTTGCTTCAGTTGTAGTCATTTTATGATTATCTATTTCATTAGTTCTTTGTAAAGCATCTGTATTTACGTTCATAATCCTATCAGTTTTATGTCCCAAGGATACGGAAACGCTAGAGGCATCTACTCTATCCGCCCAATTAAGATCTCCTGCCTTGGAAGGCAAGGAAGCATTAGAAATTTCACTAGAAAAGCATGAAGAACCCGAGGCCAAAAGCATTCTCGAATTCTCCATGCTTGTAACCACTAATAAAAAACCACGGTTTACTTCCAGATCGATCGGAGCCCCCGCCAGACTCCGTCTCCCCACACTTTTCTAACGTGCCAAGTGTAACCGCCGGAGTCATTCGCAAAGCCAGATGATGGAGAGCGGGCCATAACGTGCACCTGGTGCACAGGGCCCATGGACCAGCAAGGATCCAAGGGGGATTTCTCGATATGAAACACTCTCCACCATCCAACCAACGCAACCAAGGGACTCACCTCTGGAACCGTTTACTGCAAACGTTTCTCGAAAGCAAAACTACTGATGCACGCAGCTCTACCCCTTTCGCATCACACCCACATGAACCCATTCCCGAGCCCAAACGGTGTACCTTACAGCAGAGGCCGAAGAGTGGTACTAGGGCCCATAGAGCAGATGTGATGTTTACTAAGGGCTCGGCATTGATGACACCAGCAGCTGAGAGGGACAAGAAACACAAAACACAAAAGGAGAACAAAACAAAAAGAAGGGGAAAGGAGGATAGACAAAAAATAAGAAGGAAAAAGAAAGAGAGAGTAAGAAAAAAGGAAAGAAAAGCCTTGCTAAGGTGCCTCGGGATTGCAACACCCGTATTCACTAAAGAAGTGAACCCCTGAGGGGATCATTATTTGGCAGGCACAAATATTGAATGTTCTATTCGATTTCGCTATGCGTATTCAGAACCATGACGTCCCCTCCCTTATTTATTTTTTGTCTCCATAGCAACATCGTGCGTCTGCGCGCGCATGTGAGTGAAAAATCGAACTCCTTTCGCCGTTCGCCGAGAAATTAAAAATCATGACTTCATTAAAATCCGGATCCTGCGGCTATTTTTTATTATTTCTTGACCAGATTGGGCTTGTAAGAATGCCTGATGTTTGAGCTTTCTAAAAATGTAAATTATTAGTCAAAATTGTCGGTACTTTTCCCAATGTGAGGATTTAAAAACGAAAGTTCGTTTTTTTTTTAGCCGAAAGTTTGTTTTAAAATATTTAAAAAATATTAGAATTTGTCCCTGAGATTTGAAATTGATATATTTTTACTCGCAATTGTCTGTTCTTTCCGGTCGTGTGATTTTTTTTTTTCTACGTCTGGATGGTGGAGAAAAAAGGGGAAAAAGGAAAAAAAAATAGTCTACATCGTATAGAACATTAAATAACAAAAAAAATAATTCAAATTTTAAAAATCGGTTTTCACGTGTCACCTCCCCCCCCCCCCGGGTCTCTAATTGCCAAATTTCGTAGCTCTGCGACAAGCGGTCGCTGAGCCTATAGTGTATATGACACACAGACAGACAGACAGACATTGTCTTTTACTATTTAAGATAGCTGCCTTCGGCGACCAGCCTGTTCGCTACCCTTGAAAATTTTGACTGTGGCAAACTCGTTGGCGCCATAACCCCGTGGAGTTAACAAAGTTTGTTTTAATTTAGTTTAATGACGTTAAAACCATAATTCAATCATTTAAATTTTTTAATGACTATATGCTAAGCTCTTAATTCAATCATTTAAAATATAACGTAATTTTCTAACCCGATGCACACTCTCCGTAATTTTCAATTCCATAATAGCTCAATTCCACATAAGCTCTTAATTCCTCATTTAAAATATAACGTAATTTTCTAACCCGATTCACAATCTCCATAACTTTCTTTTTATTTTTTTCTCCATGGAAACACCGTGTGTCTGCACGCGCATTGCGTCTGTTCGGACATGTGGGTGAAAAACAGCTTTAGCGGTTTCGCCGAGAAATTGAAATTCGGAAATTCTTAAAATCCGAATCCTGCGGCTATTTTTCATTATTTCTTGACCAGATTGGGCTTGTAAGAATGCCTGATGTTTGAGCTTTCTAAAAATGTAAATTATTAGTCGAAATTGTCAGTACTTTCCCCGACGCAAGGATTTAAAAACGAAAGTTCGTTGTTTTGAGCCGAAAGTGACTTTTGTTTTAAAATCTTTAAAAAATATCAGAATTTGTCCCTGAGATTTGAAATTGATATATTTTTACTCGCAATTGTCTGCTTTTTCCGGTCGTGTGATTTGTTTTTTTCTACGACGTCTGGATGGTGAAGAAAAAAAAGAGAAAAAAAAAACGGTCGAAATCGCATAAAACATTAAATAACAAAACAAATAATTCAAAATTTAAAAATCGGTTTTCACGTGTCACCTTCCCATCCCCCCGGGTCTCCGATTGCCAAATTTCGTAGCTCTGAGACGCGCGGTTGCTAAGCCTATAGTGTATAAGACACACAGACATTGCCTTTTATTAACGTGACTTTTATTAACGTTATTGTTTAACGTGATCGTACTCCATGTGAACACGGCGGCAGTTTTGGCAGTGGCGGGAATCGAACCCGGGTCTACCGAGTGCAAATCCTGCGCGCTAACCACTGGGCTACCGCGCCCTCCGCGACAATCTCCATAACTTTCTTTTTATTCACCCAATTTAGACCGGAACCCAGTGGGAGAGCCATCCACAGGGACCGTACCCTCTTTCCCTTACCACCAACCTCTTGGAAGGACTTACGGACCCACATGTTTAACGTGATCGTACTCCGCTTGAACACGGCGGCAGTTTTGGCAGTGGCGGGAATCGAACCCGGGTCTACCGAGTGCAATTCCCGCGCGCTAACCACTGGGCTACCGCGCCCTCCGCGACAATCTCCATAACTATCTTTTTATTCATCCAATTTAGACCGGAACCCAGTGGGGGAGGCATCCAACAGGGACCGTACCCTCCTTCCCCTACCACCAACCTCTCGGAAGGACTTACGGAGCCACATATTTAACGTGCTCGTACTCCGCGTGAACACGGCGGCAGTTTTGGCAGTGGCGGGAATCGAACCCGGGCCTACCGACTGCAATTCCCGCGCGCTAGCCACTAGGCTACTGCGCCCTCAACCCCGTGGAGTTAACAAAATTTGGTTTAGTTTAACGACATTAAAACTAATAATGAAATTTGAAGGCACCGCGACAATCTCCATAACTTTATTTTTATTTATTTTTTTATTTCTTCAGTGTTTGAGTTTTTCATTGTGGTCCCAACCAACACCCGATGTAAACAATACATCGCCACATTCAATCCAGCATAATGAGCCAATAACTTTATAAAAAGCAAACACTAATTCGGTTTTTAATTGTCCCTAGGCCAAAAACCGTACAAACCATAATTCAATCCACAACAGAAGGTCTTTATTTTACTTCCTATAAGACGTACAAAATTTTTTTAAAAAGGGCCAGAGCGCTTTCGAGCATAAGTACGCTCTTCATCAGTGGCTACATGGAAATAAAATTTGAATCGTTCATATATAGACCAGATATAGCGATAAAATTTGCATAAATACAATTTACAAAATAATCTACGTTTAGGCAAGGATAAACCGAAAACTATAAAACAATTTTTTTTAGAGTTTCAAAAATTCCAACGAAAGAACAGCATAGTAAATTACACTTTAATTACAGAAATCGAAAAAAAAAGGGGGGGGGGGCAACCAAGCATAATCCCAAAGATGAAGACGTCAAAGATAACTTTGCAGAGACTTGAATTGCATGGAGTCGAGAATGAGTCGCCAAGCGTAACTCAAATTCATAACAGGGTTAAAATTACAAACGGCTCGCGGTAGATATAAATAAAAAGGGATTCAAAAAGGAGAATATCACGAGGGTTATTACAACGCATCGAAAGGAAAGTCTTTTCAAAAAAAGGCTGAAAATTATCTTTAACAACAAATTGAGCAAGAGCCGTAGAAAGTTTACTATCCTTGACATCCCGAGCATGTTCTGCTAAACGGATGCCAACAGTGCGTTTAGTACTTCCAATATAAAATTACCATTGGTGGACAACAGGGGAACAACATACACCCCAGCAAAGCTTTTAAAGTCATCTTTATCACCCAGTTTATCAGACCGAATTCGGTTAAATAAAGAAGAAATATTAGAATGTGCAGGTCTGAAACCAAACTCAGAACAAAAATGGATAAAGGGGCGGAAAATCCGAGGATTGTATGGAAAACTAGACCTATAAGTCAAACGATCTTTCAAGGCAATAAGTTTAATATCAAAAAGTGTATATTTACGACGAACTTGGAAGAAACCTTATAAATAAACTCAAAGGAGTAGGCAGCCTCACGGCCAAGGCCAAAAATAAAATCAATTTCATCACTTAAAGCAGAGATAGATGAACAAACATTAAAAGAGCGATTAAAATAAGCATAAGAAGAAGCTTTTTTAGAAGAAAGAGGATGGTAAGAATTAACAGGTATACAAGAATTAGTAAAAGAAGGTTTACGGATTCTGAAAAAATTGTTTTATAGTTTTCGGTTTATCCTTGCCTAAACGTAGATTCTTTTGTAAATTGTATTTATGCAAATTTTGTCGCTATATCTGGTCCATATATGAACGATTCAAATTTTATTTCCATGTAGCCACTGACGAAGAGCGTACTTACGCTCGAAAGCGCTCTGGCCCTTTTTAAAAAATTTTTGTACGTCTTATAGGAAGTAAAATAAAGACCTTCTGTTGTGAATGTGTGCTTAATTTTTGCTATTATAACATCTGACGTGATGCCAAATTATTTATATATTACATAATTCAGTCATTTAAATTTTATAATGACCATATGCTAAGCTCTTAATTCCATCATTTAAAATATAACGTAATATCACCGCGACAATCTCCATAACTTTCTATTTATTTATTACTTTCCTTATATACATAACGTGTAAGGAAAGTATTGGGACGGGGTCGAAAATTCGAATTCGAGTTTTCGACGGAAGAGCACGTTTCAAGCATCCCTGATCACGAATCAAACAATTTTGAGGTGATGTCTGTGTATGTGTGTGTGTGTGTGTGAAGGTATGTGCATGTGTGTGTGTGTCAGTGAGTCTGTGCAGACGATAACTGACGAACAAATGGACCGATTTGAACGAAATTTGGTACAAAACTCACAATCCGTGAATACTGGAAGCCTATTGTTTTTAAACGTAATTGAGTGTTCAGAACCCCCTAAACTGTCGAGTAAAATTTTGAAAAAATCATCAAAAAATCAAAACCTTTAATAAAGTTACGCAAATAGACATTTCTAATGTAATTTTTCCTTAGGAAACGATTGGCATAAATTTTAGAACGCTAGCACGAACCGTTCTCGAGATATTGCACATTTTAAAAATAAATTTATCAAAAAATCCCATAAATTAAAAAAGATATATTTACTGTTGAGAAACATGTTCACTTTTCATATGTAATATCATGCGATAAATTGGGTGACATCATTCTCGTGGATCTAGTTCGTTCCATTCATGAGAAAAAATACTTTGAGAAATACTTTTGCATTTGAATACCAATATTTATTTATCTGCTATAAGAATAACCTATTTCTCCGTCCATAACGCTTGGTGAGATTTTGGCGTCAAATTTGGCGGAATGTCGCCAACTTGACGACTTTTTAAATGTTGCCAAATTAACGGATATCTCGCCAAATGGATAAAAATGACACTAAATCAGGGAAAATGACGATTAATTGACGAAAATTCAATTTCTTGGAAAGAATATAAATAGCTATTATAAGAAAAACTTATTTTTTTTAATTGTAAAAATAGTAAATTCATTGCATTATATAAGGAAAGTCATGTGCTGCCCACATCAGATTTTTTTTTTTATTTCTTCAGTGATTAAGTTGTTTCATTGTGGTCCCAACCACCACCCGATGTAAACAATACATCGCCACAATTCAATCCAGCATAATAAGCCAAAAACCTTATGAAAAGCAGACACTAATTCGGTTGTTAATTGTTCCTTGGCCAAAAACCGTACAAAAAAATCATAATTCAATCATTTAAATTTTATAATGACCATATGCTAAGCTCTTAATTCCATCATTTAAAATATAACGTAATATCATTTAAAATATCCTCATTCCATCGTTCCATCGTTTAAAATATCCATAAAATTAAAATATCAATTTAAAATATCCATAAATTAAAATATCCATTTCAAAAATCCATACCGTTCCATCGTTTAAAATATCCATAAAATTAAAATATCAATTTAAAATATCCATAAATTAAAATATCCATTTCAAAAATCCATACCGTTCCATCATTTAAAATATATGCATCGCCGCAATTCAATCCAGCGTAATGAGCCAAACACCTTATAAAAAGCAAACACTAATTCGGTTTTTAATTGTCCCTAGGCCAAAAACCGTACAAAAAACCATAATTCAATCATTTAAATTTTTTAATGACCATAAGCTAAGCTCTTAATTCCATCATTTAAAATATAACGTAAAATAATTTAAAAAAACTCATTCCATCATTCCATCATTTAAAATACCCATAAAATTAAAATATCCATTTAAAATATCCATAAATTAAAATATCCATAAATTAAAATATCCATTTAAAATTCCATATCGTTCCACCATTTAAAATATCGCATAAAACATTAAATAATAATAATTTTACCCGATGTATTCAATACATCACCACAATATCACTATGGAAACAGCGTAACGTCCCTGGCTGCGCGCGCATGTGGTAGAAAAATCGGATCTTCGCCATGACGTCGTCGAGAAATTTAAAATCATTACTTCTTTAAAATCAGGATCGGGCTACTATTTATAATTAGTTCTTGACCAGATTGAGCTTGTAAGAAAGCCTGATGTTTGAGCTTTCTAAAAATGTAAATTATTAGTCGAAATTCTCGATACTTTTTCGAATGCGAGGATTTAAAAACGAAAGTTCGTTTTTTTTTTTAGCCGAAAGTGACTTTTGCTTTAAAATCTTTAAAAAATATTAGAAATTAAAATTGAGATTTGAAATTGATATATTTTAACTCGCAATTGACTGCTCTTTCCGGTCGTGTGATTTGTTTTTTTCTACGACGTCTGGATGGTGGAGAAAAAAGGGAAAAAACGGTCGAAATCGCATAAAACATTAGATAACAAAAAAAAAAAAAATTCAAATTTTAAAAATTGGTTTTTGCGTGTCACCTTCCCATCCACCCGGGTCTCCGATTGCCAAATTTCGTAGCTCTCCGATGCACGGTCGCTGAACCTATAGTGTTAAGACAGACAGACACGCACACACACACAGAGACAGACAAACATCGCATTTTATTATATAGATTTTGATGATTTTTGCGGGCCATTTCGCAGGAATAAAAATCTAATGTGGTCAGCACATGACTTTCCTTATATAATGCAAGGAATTTACTACTTTTACAGTTAAAAAAAAGGTTATTCTTATAGTAGATACTTATATTCTTTCCAAGATATTAAATTTTCGACAATTAGTCGTCATTTTTATCCATTTGGCGGGATTTTCGTTAATTTGGCAACACTTCAAAAAGTTGGCGACATTCCGCCAAATCGAGTCGCCAAGCCGAGTCGTCATTTTCATTGATTTAGCGTCATTTTTATCCACTTGGCGAGATTTTCGTTAATTTGGCAACATTTAAAAGTCGCCAAGTTGACAACATTCCTCCAAATTCGTCGCCAAAATCTCGCCAAGTGTTATGGACGGAGAAATAAGTTATTTTTATAGTAGATAAATGTTTATTGGCGTTCAAATACAAAAGTATTACTCAAAGTAACTTTTCTCATGAATGGAACGAGCTAGATCCACGACAATGAGGTCACTCTATTTATCGAATGATATTACATATGAAAAGTAAACATGTTTCTCAACAGTTAATATTTTTTTTTAATTTATGGGATTTTTTGATATTTGAAAAATGTGCAATATCTCGAGAACGGTTCATGCTAGCTTAAGTTTATGTTAATCGTTTTCTAAGGAAAAATTACATAAGAAATGTCTATTTGCGTAACTTTATTAAAGGTTTTGATTTTTTGATGATTTTTTCAAAATTTCACTCGACAATTTAGGGGGGGGTTCTGAACATTCAATTACGTTTAAAAACAATAGGCTTCCAGTATTCACGGATTGTGATTTTTGTACCAAATTTCGTTCGAATCGGTCCATTTGTTCGTCAGTTATCGTCTCCACAGACTCACTGACACACACACACACATACACAGACATCACCTCAAAAATGTTCGATTCGGGATCAGGGATGCTTGAAACATGCTTTCCCATCGAAAACTCGAATTCGAATTTTCGACCCCGTCACAATACTTTCCTTAAACATTATACTATGTATACAGGGCCGATCCTAGGGTGTCGGCCGCCCTCGTGCAAAGACCTAATGCGCCGCCCCTCTAGAGAATTTTTCATATTTTGACTAATACTTAACGTTGACATTATAAACTCATCTACCTATATAAGAGTAAAAAGTAAAACATTAATAAAAATGCAAATAAAATTTGAAGTGTAAAACTTTATTTTTTGGCCAGCTAATAGGTTATAATAGCGACAAAATACTTTAACAAAATAATAAACAAACAAAAATATTACCTTTGAAATAAAAATAGACATTTTATAATTAGAAATGCAAAACAGCAGTATTTACTCAGAAAATATAATCTAATAAAAAAAATACTAAAGCATAAATCTCGTGAAACGAAAAGTATATAAATCAGTCCTTATACAAAGACTACCTAATAATTAACTATAAAATAACTTTTCTGGCTTTCTGAGAAGCAAATTTGTCAATAATTTCGGTGAAATCAATTTTTTCAGAGATTTGGGATTCAATAGAGATAATGGCCAAATCTGAAAGCCTTTCTTGTGTCATATTATTTCTCAAGTAATTTTTAATAATTTTTAATTTACTGAAACTTCTTTCACCTGAAGCCACAGAAACAGGTAAAGTTAAAAAAATTCTCATTGCTAGAGCAAAATTTGGAAAACAGGGAATGAGATCATTTTTGACTATAATTTCTAATATCTCAATTGGCTGTTTTTTACCTGGAAAAATATCTTTGAATGAAGTTATTTCATTAAAGAGTTGTATACCGTCTATATCTTTCCCAATACTTTCTTCGTCCTGTACCTGTAACTTAATATTTAAGTCCATGCAGGCTTTCATGAGATCATCATTAGAAATGTTGTGAAACTCATACAGAAAGCAGAATATTGAGTGGCACTCAGATAATAAGGTAAATCTTTCATTTACCGAAGAGATCGCGTGATCAAGAATTGCAAAATAGAAAGCAGTCTTGAATTGCTGGAAGGGATTTGAAACTGGTTCATCACTGCCCTCATAATAAAAAAAACGGACCTTTTTCCTGAGCTTCGAGTTGGGAAATTCGGGATCAATACCTAAATCTCTAGCAGGTGCTGTTGCTGAATCGACAAATATTTTAAAATTATCGTCAGATCCTTGGGAAACTAAATATTTTTTTTAATTATCTAAGTCTTCAAAGCATTCCGCGATGTTTAATTTAGAATTTTGAAGCATTTTACTCAATACATCAATTCTTGATAATAAATCATGCCAAATTAAAATTGAACACAAAAATTTAAATGTTTCAAGACTTTTAATTATTGATTCAGCACCCATTTTTGGTTTCGTGTCTCTGGTGGTATCTTCAATTAAGGCATTTAATGCGGTAATAATGTTTTTAGGTCTTGTTTTAGAGATCTAATAACAATGATACGACTTTTCCACCTTGTTTCACTTAATGGTTTTAAAGTTAGACTTTTCACGTGTTTTTTTAGTAAATCCCATCGATATGGGGACGCAGAAAAGTAGTTATATACCTCTTGTACCATATCAAAACAAGGAAGATCACTCATGCAAAAAGCATTGATTATGAAACACTTTCCAACTGAAATGCAATTTTATCTAAACATTTCTGAAAATCCATACATTCACCGGTGATATGTTTAAAATTATCACAATACTACAATAATTTATTATATTTGAAAACTTCATCGAAAACAAATGCACTTTATTTAAATAATGTCACGAAATATAAATCGCCTACCTCTCTATATAAAAACAGTGAATATTTCATTCATAAACTTTTTTCATTCCTTTCATTCAGCGGCGATATTTTTAAAATTATCACAATACTATAATAATTTATATTACTTAAAACGTAAATCTATGAAGGTTAAAATTACTTTCTAACTCCACGCTTAAAACTTCATCAAAAAAGCAATAATATGGGATCGTCTGCTTCTCTATGTAAAATCAATGAATGTTTCATTCATATCAGCTATATTGCAGATTCCAGAGCTAAATAGTTTTGATTGAAGAAATTCAGCAAATCTTATACAACTCATCTTAGAGCTTGATATGTTTACATTCTCCATACATGAAAACTAGGCTTCGTTGTAGAATTGATCAAAGTTTGATGATCATTTAAACTACAAAAAAAAATTGTAATTGCGTTGGCCGCAGTATATAGATGCACAGGAAAAAAGTAAAAAATAAAGTGATTTTAGGACGGATGCAATACTAAATATAAATGTAAAAAAAAATTAAAAATCACGCTTTTGACACAAGATGGATGCCATATTTTATTTTGAAAATGGATCACGTGATCTCTTCATATGGATGCAATTATTATTTTAATTATTTTTATTTAAAAAACTAATGAACATATTTTGCTGAAATTTTCTTTATATATTTTATGAGATAATTTGAATATTTCCTTAAATTTTCGAAGCAATTTGTGAATTTTAAATTTGCTTAAAAAATGTTTGAAAAATTAGCTCCCATAGGGTTCAATGTATTTTATTTTTTCAACCTGGGTTCAATTCAAAAAATAATTGGGTAAAATTATTCATTTGCATTCCTATATGTTCTACAGATCGTCTAAACCACATACTAAAATTTCATTTTGGTAAAGTCATTTTTACGGCAGTTATCGTGCTAACGGACAGACAGAATCAACTAAGTCATAAACACTTTACAACTATGTTATAAAGTGTTAACAAGAGAGATCAATCATGCTTAAAGCATTGATTATGAAACACTTTCCAACTTCAATGCAATTTTATTTAAACATGTCTAAAATGAAATGCATTCCTCGGTAATATTTTAAAACTTATCACAACACTACATTAATTTATTATATTTGAAAACTTAAACCTTCATCGAAAAAAATGAACTTCATTCAAATGACGGCATTGAAATAAAAATTGCCTGGTTTAAACATCTCTAAAATGTGATACATTCCTCGGTAATAATTTTAGAATTATCATATTACTACGATAATTTATTATATTTGAAAACTTCATCGAAAACAATTGAAAGTCATTCAAATGACGTCATAGAAAAAACAAGACAGATCAATCATGCTTAAAGCATTGATTATGAAACACTTTCCAACTTTAATGCAATTTTATTTAAACATGTATAAAATGCAATACATTCCTCGGTAATATTTTAAAACTTATCACAATACTACATTAATTTCTTATATTTGAAAACTTAAACCTTCATCGAAAAAAATGAACTTCATTCAAATGATGGCAGTGACATATAAATTGCCTGGTTTAAACATCTCTAAAATGTGATATATTCCTAGGTAATAATTTTATACTTATCATAATACTACGATAATTTATTATATTTGAAAATTTCATCGAAAACAACTGAAATTCATTCAAATGACGTCATAGAAAAAATAACACGCCTGGCTCTCTCTAAAGAAGCAGCATTTCATTCATAAATAATTTCTCATTCATGTCATTCATCAGAATACTATAATAATTTATTTTATTTAAAAATTAAGACCATGGAGCTACACGTAATTAAACTCTATGCGTAAAACTTCATCGAAAAAAATCGTCCTTCTGTTTGTAAAATCAATGATTATTTGATTTATATCAGCTATGGAGACTCCATGAACTAAATGATTTTGTGTTAAAGAAATACATCAATTCAAATACAACTCATTCTACATATTTTGCTGTTTACATTTTACATAGGTGACGATTTTGAGACAAGATGGATGCCATATATCATTTTGAGGTGGGTCACGTGATATTTTCATATCATGGTCACGTGATCGCTTCATATAAGAGGTGTTATTATTATTTTAATTTTAATTTAAAAAACTACTGAATATATTTCGCTAAATTTTTTTTATATATTTTATGAAACAATTTGAATATTACCTAAAATTTTCGAAGCAATTTGTGAGTTTTAAATCCGCTTAAAAAATGTTTGAAAAATTAAGTCCCATAGGGCTCAATGTATTTCATTTTTTCAACTCGGGTTCAATCCAAAACTAATTGGGTGATATTATTCATTCATATTCCCATAGGTTCTACAGACCGTCTGAACAACATACTAAAATTTCATTTTGATTAAGTCATTTTTACGGCAGTTATCGTGCTAACGGACAGACAGACAGACAGACAGAATAAACAAAGTCATAAACACTTTTCAACTTTGTTGTAAAGTCTTAATAACACGCCTGGTTCTCTCTATAAAAGCAGCATTTCATTCATAAATAATTTCCCATTCATGTCATTCATCACTATACTATAATAATTTATTTTATTTAAAAATTAAGACCATGGAGCTACAAGTAATTAAACTCTATTCGTAAAACTTCATCGAAAAAAATCGTCCTGCTATTTGCAAAATCAATGAATATTTCATTCGTATCAGATATGCAGACTCCATGAACTAAATGATTTTGTGTTAAAAAAATACAGCAATTCTAATACAACTCATTCTACATATTTTGCTGTTAACATTTTACATAGGTGTAAAATAGGCTTCGTTGTAGAAATAATCAAATTTCGATGAGTATTTTAACTAAAATATATTGTGATTGCGTTGTTTCAGTATGTAGATCCACAGAATTTAGGCAAAAATAGTGGTTTTAAGACGGATACAACACTCAATATGAATTAAAAAGAACTTTAAAAATCACGATTTTGACACAAGATGGATGCCATATATCATTTTGAAGTGGGTCACGTGACCTTTTCATATTATGGTCATGTAATCGCTTCATATAAGAGGTGTTATTATTATTATTAACACTTTACAACAAAGTTGAAAAGTGTTTATGACTTTGTTCATTCTGTCTGTCTGTCTGTCTGTCTGTCTGTCTGTCTGTCTGTCTGTCTGTCCGTTAGCACGATAACTGCCGTAAAAATGACTTAATCAAAATGAAATTTTAGTATGTTGTTCAGACGGTCTATAGGACCTATGGGAATATAAATGAATAATATCACCCAATTAGTTTTGGATTGAACCCGGGTTGAAAAAATGGAATACATTGAGCCCTATGGGACCTAATTTTTCAAGCATTTTTTAAGCGGATTTAAAATTCACAAATTGCTTCGAAAATTTTAGGCAATATTTAAATTGTTCCATAAAATATATAAAAAAAAATTCAGCGAAATATATTCAGTTGTTTTTTAAATAAAAATTAAAATAATCATAACACCTCTTATATTAAGCGATCACGTGTCCATGATATGAAACGATCACATGACCCACTTCAAAATGATATATGGCATCCATCTTGTGTCAAAATCGTGATTTTTAAAGTTCTTTTTAATTCATATTGAGTGCTGTATCCGTCCTAAAATTACTTTATTTTTGCCTAAATTCTGTGCATCTACATACTGAAACAACGCAATGACAATATATTTCAGTTTAAATGCTCTTCCAAATTTGATTATTTCTACTATTAAGCCTATTTTTCACCTATGTAAAATGTAAACAGCAAAATATGTAGAATGAGTTGTATTAGAATCGCTGTAATTCTTTAACACAAAATCATTTAGTCCATGGAGTCTGCTTAGCTGATATGAATTCATTGATTTTAGAAAGAGAAGGACGATATTTTTCGATGAAGTTTTACGCATACTTACTTGCAGCTCAATGGTCTTAATTTTTAAATAAAATAAATTGTTATAGTATTGTGATGAATGACATGAATGGGGGAATTATTTATGAATGAAATGTTGCTTTTATAGAGAGAGCCAGGCGTGTTATTTTTTTATGACGTCATTTGAATGGATTTCAGTTGTTTTCGATGAAGTTGTCAAATATAATAAATTATCGTAGTATTATGATAATTCTAAAATTATTACCGAGGAATGTATAACATTTAAGAAATGTTTAAACCAGGCAATTTATACTTTAATGCCGTCATTTGAATGAAGTTAATTTTTTTCGATGAAGGTTTAAGGTTTCAAATATAATAAATTAATGCAGTATTGTGATAAGTTTTAAAATATTACCGAGGAATGTATTGCATTTTAGACATGTTTAAATAAAATTGCATTGAAGTTGGAAAGTGTTTCATAATCAATGCTTTAAGCATGATTGATCTTTCTTGTTTTAATTTTTATTTACAAAACTACTGAATATATTTCGCTGAATTTTTTTTATATATTTTATGGAACAATTTGAATATTACCTAAAATTTTCGAAGCAATTTGTGGACTTTAAATCCGCTTAAAAAATGTTTGAAAAATTAGGCGCCATAGGGCTCAATGTATTTCATTTTTTCAACCCGGGTTCAATCCAAAACTAATCGGGTGATATTATTCATTTATATTCGCATAGGTCCTACAGACCGTCTGAACAACATACTAAAATTTCTTTTTGATTAAGTCATTTTTACGGCAGTTATCGTGCTGACAGACAGACAGAATGAACAAAGTCATAAACGCTTTTCAATTTTGTTGTAAAGCGTTAAAAACCAAAAATTCCACCACTGGAGCTGGCAGCATCATTAACGACGAGATTTAATGTATGAGCCGCACACGGCACGTATAATGCTCTAGGATTGATATCGAGAATCCGTTTCTGAAGCCCTATATTTTCCCCTTTCATGTTCAATCCATTGTCGTAGCCCTGACCCCGTATACCTTTAACTTCGAGCTGCAGACTAGGTGATAGCTTCTCTAATAGAAAATTGCACAGACCTTCTCCAGTGGTCTTAGTTACTGGAAAATATCCTAGAAAAAATTCTAAAATATCTACCTTACCATCAGTAGTGTTCACACATCTAATTACAAACGTTATTTGTTCTGTGTGGCTAATATCTGGTGTAGAGTCGAAAATTATAGTGTAATATTTCGCTTTTTTGACAATGCGTGTTATCTCATTACGAATAGATTCAGCTAAAATATTAATTATTTCATTTTGAAATTGCTACTCTAAGTAGTGTGGAATACGTGTTTTGTTATCTTTGTATTTACTGACATTATTAAGGTGTTCTGAAATAACTGGGTCAAATTTGGTCAACATTTCCACTGCCTCTAAAAAATTACCATTATCTCTATGATACAACTTCGTACTAGTTCCTCTGAATGCTAAATTTTGACTGGCTAAAAATTGTACTACAGCAATCATTCTTTCAATGATGGCGCGCCATCGCTTTTTCTCTCGATTGTAAACATTTTGTTGTTCCGCGCCAATAGTACAATTTTTTTCCAGCCTCGTCTTTATTTCGCACCACGATCTTATAGAGTTTACGTGTTTTAGAGTATTTTCATACTTATTAAGGTAATCCGAACAATGACGCCAATCAGAAAAGCCAGTACTTACAAGTTGTGTTGAACTATCTTTACCAAACAATTTACATGCAAAACAAAAAATACGATTTAGTTTTATGGAATAGCAGAGCCACGCGCGATTTATTTTCTCCCCGTTCACTAAAGTTTTGTTATAATATGAACAGCTAAATTTTCTGCCACTCCCATCGACCTGAAATTTAAAATTTGCTACTTGTTTGGGACCATGTTCTACCAATAAATCAATATTTTTTTTTGTTAAAATGTTAGGCCAAGAATATTACGTTACCTTCATTTTACTCTTGATAGTAATGCCCAAAAGCTAGATAAATTGAAACCCATTTTAGATGCATTAGTTTCAAATTTTAAATCTGTATACACTCCTGATAACTGATTTAAATCTATATACACTCCTGATTAACTGATAACTATTTTATTGAAGGTAAGTTATCATTTTTAATACGCTAAAATTTTTAATATTTTGATAAAAGAAAATTTGAAAGAAAAATATACTTCAAACAGAAAATAAGAATGTCCTTTATTCCTGAAAATAGTAGAATGCTGTGTTGAACGGGTGATTTTTAGTGAATATGTTTGGAGAGTTATGCTTAGCGCAATAAAATTGCCGTCTCCTGGAAACAGTACGAAAAAGAAGCGCTCCGTCCTTTAGGCCGCCGCAGTTCCGGAATGCCGCCGTCGCGAAAGGGTTAACTTTACCGAAATAATTCAGTTCTAATCTACAAAGGAGACCGCTAAAATAAAGTTTCTTTTGACCATTGATCTGCGAGCCGCGTGCCAACCGTGGTATACATAAATAAGCTGCCACACAGTGGAACGAAACATCCTTAGGCGTCTCAAAAATATGCCCTTTGGTTATTTTTTTCGATAGAAATTTAAAATTTGGTATCCTTTTCTATGCCGTATTGCTGGCTCTGCCACGAATTTTGCTATCAAATGAAGGATGTGTGTAAAGAGTAGACATTAATGGACAATGGACCAACACACTGTGCATTAACATTCTATTTTTCTTAAACTATGGGACTTATTTTAATTTTTCAATAACTATTTAAAATTCAGCATATTTATTCGATTTATTATAAGTTTTAAAAAATTTTGCTGGATTAATAGAACTTAAAGCGGCCTGCGGCCGCCCCTTGTTTTGGCCGCCCGCGTGCGGTGCACGCGCTGCACACCTGCTAGGATCGGCCCTGTATGTATATAAGGAAAGTAAAAAGACAGATTTTTTCTTCAATCATATCACAATTCAGCCAGCACCACGGTAACTCATAATCGACACATCTACCCAATTTTGAAGTTCGGTCAATTAGCTTCTTAACTAGAGTGGATACATACAGGGACATTTTACACAAAAGTAGGTTCCTTTTCCCGAATCGTACCAAAATCTTATCAGCAACAGGACAACCCACAAGAGATTTACTTATCACATTTTATGAAATTTGGTTAATTAGGTTTCGAGTTTAAAGAGGACACATACATTGCACAGACAGACAAAACGACACACGAACGTCACGCTAAAAATAGTGTTTTCGTGTTCTACGGCACTCGAAACGTGCAGATCCGTCGAAAACTCACGTTGCGATTTCCGACACGATTCCAATACTTTTCCTATGCATTATCGTGTATTGCAGGGAAAGTATCAAATAGGTTCGCGAATCAACAATCCACTGGATGCAGGTTGAATCATCCACTTCGGTTTTCACTCAGAGTTGACCCCGTATATCTGATATGCGCAGCACACGACTTTCCCTACGTAATGCTTTATTTCTTCCATTGCGAAATTATAATGGAGAAGATCCACATCTCAATGGTTTTGGCATCGAATTAGCACCACGCCAACTGAAATGGGGCGCTTCTGGGCAACTGTTAGTCCAAGCAGAGTCACTTTTATTCATACTCACGTGCAAAATCTAAATGCAATCAATATCCCGTGAAATAAATAACTATTGGTAACTTCTTGGGCGTCAAAATATAAATCTATTACACACACGCAAAAAAAATATCTTCTATCGTGAATGGAACGAACTAGATACTGTATGCAGTTTATACAGTATTACGCAACAAATCTGTTTACATCTACAACGAAACATCGGGAACTTCAATAATGATAAACAAATAAATAATAATAATTGGATAATTTTTAATTAGAGAACGAATAGTACAAACTTTAGAATGCCAACATGAACCACCCTCAAGGTTTATGTATGATTATTTGAAAATAAAATTGAGGGATATCTCACGAACAAATGAAGCGTTTTAAATACAATTTGCTACGATTATTATAATCAGTAAATACTGGAACTCTATATAGAAAATGAACATATCTGATACTATTTTTTTATTTTATGTAATTTTTTTATTAAATTTATTTGAAAAACGTCCAATATCTCGAGAACGGTTCATGCTGGCGTTGTACTATTCGTTTTGATGATCTTTTATTTTTTACTGATATTTTTTAAATAATGATACGTAAATCATACAATGTCTTCAGAACGGTTTAGGTTGTAGTTTAAAGTTTGCGCTATTCGTTTTTTAGTGAAACGTTATCTGAAAAGATTATTTATCATTTATTATTAAAGGTCCCGATTTTTTATTAATTTTTTTCAAAAATTCATTTGGAATTTGGGGAATCTTCCGAATATTTGATAGCGTTTAATATCAATAGGGATTCCAATAGTCACCGATTGTAATAATTGCACCCAATGTTTTTCGAAACGCTTCATTCGTTCGTGAGATATCGTGTCCAGAGATTCACTGACACGTACATTAACATACACACACTCGGTCATATTAACATTCACACATATCAATATTCACACATTCACACATATTAACATACACACACGCTCACATATATATGAATATACACACACATATTAACATACACATACTCATACACACTAACTTACATACATACATACTCTAAAATATATACACGCACAGGCATCTCATTATAAACGTTCGATTGAAGTTCAGAAATTTTTATAACGTGCTTTTATGTCCAAAACTCAAATTCGAATCTTCAATCCCGTTACGATATTTTCTCTATACATTATACTATGTATGTAGAGAAAATAATAACCAAGACGCGTGTCAAAAATCACATAGAATGAGTAATAAGATCAAACATTTAAAAAACTTTTTTGATTCACTTGAAGAAATTATGGTATTATTAACAGTCATAATCGCAACTTGTCACACAATCAAGGTATAACAAACAGTATATATCTTGAGTTGCCGGGAAAAAGCACATAAGTTAAAAATTCCAATTTTTTTTATAACATATTTGATTTAAGAAATTTATAATCTTTCTTGTGGGAAAAGCACATAAGTCAGTTAGGCTTCGAAGATGTTAAAAAATAAAAACTTTAAACACTTATTAAATTTTGTACGGATAGCAGTGAGGTAAAAAAAAAATATAAATTAAGAAAAGTTACTATTTATTTACCTCATAACTGCATAATAAACTCCATAAAAATTAAATTTGTATTCTGAAAACAAAAAATAAAATTAAAAAAAGTTCTGAAAGCATCCAAATTTTCTTTCCTCGATATTTCAAGTCTTGTTTTTGACTTATGTGCTTTCTTTCCGCCAGCTCCAGATAGTATATTTTTTACATCTTACAAACCATCTCGACTTTAATACCAATCATTTCAGAGTATAAAGAGTACAAAGAATAAAAAGCAAGCATACCCCCGTTCAAATGGCTTTCTTTAAACATCCGACACAATATATCAGGGATACAGTAGAATGTCCCAACACAGTGCAACGTCTGAAAACAATGAACATTTTAAACTACATCAAACTAAAATGTGAGCTTTACTAGAGTGTTTCAAATGAAAAGAATTATTTAGACATTTAACTATATCATTTGCACATGATCATCATGCGCACTTATTTGCTGGATATGTTTTAATTACGAATACACAGTGCTTAGAATACTAACCTTCATTAAAATCAGTGTTTATTATCATCGCAGGAACATATGTAAACAAAATCCCGATGTACATGCATGTCAAAGAATGGCATTTTCTTCCAGATAGGTTTAGGCGTAACCGGAAATGACGATACGGAATATAACAAAATAATACTTTGAGTCATGAATTATTATCATTTATCACTGAGCATAGTTAGCATAGTTATTTGCAATAAAATCTGAGCCATCTATTTAAAAATACCGCCAAAGATATACCCATTTAAAATAAGAACGTCACGCGTCAAAAACGAATGATGCGCATGCGCTAACTAGTACGACAGTTCAGGGCGGGGAACGACGAGGTTACAATTAATTGCCTTTATCTCATTTTGAGGTTCCACCATTAAATTGAATTTCAAAAGGATATCGCGACCCAAAAATTTTACCTATGAAATATTTACCCTATGAAAAATATAAGGCTTTTGATCATTTTCGCGCCTTTCGCTTGTGCCCATTTTCGACCTACTGTTGATTAAATTCAAGGGCGGATCCAGAGTTTTATTACGGAGGGGGGGGGGGGGGGGGGGGTTCCGGGGATCCGCCCCTGGAAAATTTTTAATTTTGGGCTGTTTTATAGTTTAGATAAATTTTGTTGTTCTTAAGTCATATTAATATACTTAATATAATTAAAGTTGAGCTTATCATTAAACTATATGAAAATATGGTTTAGGGTAATTATAGTTAAGTATGACAGAAAGGATAAGCTAATAAAGGATGCAATACATATACATTTATGCAACAACCAAAACGATAATTTACAATGTATTTAATAGAACAAGTTTAAATCTAAATTACGAAAACGTTGTAATTATTTTACTTTTTTTGTAACAAGCAACTTTCTAAAAAACAGTTTATAGTGAAAAGTCAAACCGCCTTGGGTTCTTTGAAAATGTGTCAATCACTTTATTTACATCAGTATGAATGTCTCTATGGATGTGTATTAATGCTAGTACTGAAAGTCATTTTTCACATTAGACTTTTGTTTATTACAGGCAGTCATATATAACAAACAACACAAAAAATTTTCTTCATCGTCTTTATTTTTTTCCTATTTATAACCCCGACGGGGGGGGGGGGCGATCACCCCCTCCGCCCGTCGCTGGATCCGCCCTTGATTAAATTATTTTGGTTTCGCAAAAATATTTAGAATTTTTCGATATGAAATTGAGAGAATGCATCATATAAACATTTTGTATTTCTGTTCACTTGTTTATCTATTTCTGTTCTCTTTGTTGTCTATCTATTTTCCCCCAAAATGTTACCGATTAATAAAGCTACTGCCTATTTTTTTTTCCTAGTTATATTACTTTTCCTATATATTCAAAGTATAATGTATAAGGAAAGCGAAAGTGTCGAAAGCCCAGAACGACCGACTCGTCCGAAGACATGAGTAGCAAAATGGACGTGACGAGGTCGAAAATTCGAATTCGAGTTTTCGATGAACACACGTTTCAAGCATCCCGGAACTGGAATCAATCGTTTCTGAGGTGAGTATGTGTGTGCCTGTATCCTTGAATTTGTAAAAGCGATATCTCACGAACGAATGGAGTGTTTCGAACGAAATTGGGTATGTGGGGGCTGCAGATCCCCACCGCCATCAGGAATCTGCGCCCCCCCCCCCCACACACGTACAAATATTACAATGAGTGAATACTGGAAGCCTATTGATTTGTAACGCAATCGAATGCTCGGAAAACCACATATTTTTAAATGAAATTTTGAAAAAAATCATTAAAATATCAGAACCTTCAAAAATGGTGTATAAATTATTATTTCTTATGTAATTTTTCATTAGAAAACGAATGACATCAAGTTTAAAAGACTGGTATGAACCGTTCTCAAGATATTGCACGTTTTTCTAATACTTCAAAAATATTACATAAAATAATAAAAAGTATTAACTATCGCGAAATACGTTCACTTTTCATGTAATGTTATGCAACACATTTGTTAACATCATTCTCGTGGAATTAGCTCGTTCTATACACGAGAGGAGATACTTGTGCAATAGTTTTGTAGTTTTACGATCAACAATTCGCCAATTGCCATTTATATATAAGAAAAGCTCTTTTTTACGCCTGTATGTAACGTTTCGCGAACTTGGCGACTCATTTAGCGAAATATCGCCTCAAATTGTCGAAAATATCGTAAAATTTACAAAAATGAAGCTCAATTAACCGAAATGATGTCAAACGGATGAATTAATTAGTAAAATATTATAATATATGGACTCTATTGTTTATTACGGATGCTATCCATATTGATTATTGTCAAGTTAAAGTTGCGCGAAATATAAGTGAATTGGGTACTTGGAAATAGTTTAACATGTTGTCACCCGGAAAAGTCCTAAATGTACAATTAAAATTGCGCCGTGGAGAAACGCGCCGTTAAAGAAGTAGTTTTATTGATAGAGAAAGTGCTGCCCACATCAGATTTATTTCATTGCTACTTCTTTCATACAAGGTAAGATCGAAAAGTTCGGAGACTGTGCTGGTATCTCCAACCCTGATTGGAGGATAGGGGAACTATTTTACCGTGGCGTAGAGGCACATGTGACGCGAGATGTGAAAAGGAAGAAGCAGGTGTCTTTCCAGACAATACATGTCAGCGAACTGTAGTCGTTCGCGTTCGTCGAAAACCGAAATGGCGTTTGAAGAACAACGTGTGAATATCAAATTCTGCGAGCGTTTGAGGAAATCGCCGACAGAAACCTTGCACCTGCCGCAGCAGGGGCAATGTTTCTGTCGGCGATTTCCCCATTTGCACGGTGATTTCCTCAACGGTCGAGTTCCCTAACATTGCACCTGCTGCAGCAGGTGCAATGTTTCTGTTGGCGATTTCCCTAAACGATGGCAGAATTTGATATTCGCACGCTGTTCTTCAAACGCCATTTTCATTTTCGACGAACGCGAACGACTACAGTTCGCTGATACGCATTGTCTGGAAAGACACCTGCTTTTTCCTTTTCACATCTCGCGCCACATGTGCCTCGCTACGCCACAGAAAAAAAGTTCCCCTCTCCCCCAATTAGGGTTGGAGATATCAGCACAGTCTCCGAACTTTTTGATCATACCTTGCATAAGAAACGTTAAAACCTTCTAAAAGCTTAATAATTAGAGTTGTTTGCCTTTTTAAAATAGTCTGACGAAAACATATTTCTTATTATAATTAAGGGGCTCGGCCCCCTGCTCGTTACGCTCGCCATCTCTCATAACTCGCTTAGCGAGTCAGGAGGCTCCTGATTCGCCCGAGTCTTCGCTTCCTGAGTCTTCTTTTCGCAAGCACTTTAGTGCCGCCTGCATGGTGCCCCTTGTTAACTGACCCTTGTTATAGACCGTCCCTTATTAACTGACATGCTCCAGCCCTTGAGCTCACTCTGTGATCTCTTTCAATCCGGCTGGCGCACAAGACCAGGTACGCGTCGCCGAAGCTCGTAAAACCCCAATATTCCACTCTCCATTCCTACCGCTCATTAATCGGAGCTCGCCGCAGGCGTGATGCACTCGCGGGGCTTCGCCTCCTTATTAGCTGACGCTCACCGTAACTCGTTTTGCGTACAATTTCATCAAGCTCCCAGTTCGCTACGCTCGCCAACCCCGAAACTCGTTTCGCGAGTTGGAAGGCTTCGTCTCCTACTTCCTGGCGTTCGCTGACTCTGCATCGCAATCTACGTCGTACCGCCTGTTTTTAAGAACGATTGCTTACTGTATTACGAACAAACGGCAAAATTTCATTACTGTATGTTTTGCCGTTTGTTCGTAACACAGTGGCAAAATATCGTGCTCCGCTTTCAGTATAGAGAGATTTACAACAATGAAACATATAATTGTTGTGAAATAAAACAATTAAATTGCAATGTTCATGACAACAATAGTTTCAAATCTTCGCCCGTAAAGAAGAAAAATTTTCATAAAAAAAAAGTGCATAAAAATTGAATAACTCATTAACTAAATCGAAATTCAAACAAGAAAGATCAATCATGCATAAAGCATTGATTATGAAACACTATCCAACTTGAATGCAATTTTATACAAACATCTCTAAAATGCGATACATTCCTCGGTAATATTTTTAAAATAATCACAATTACTACATTAATTTATAATATTTGAAAACTTCATCGAAAACAAATGAACTTTATTCAAATGACGTCATCGAAATATAAATCGCCTCTATATAAAAGCAGCATTTCATTCATAAACAATACTATAATAATTTATTTTATTTAAAAGTTTGAAAAATTGTTATCTACCATATCTATTTTAAGATGTGAATCCTTTCTCACATGTAAAATAATTCTCTAGTAACTCTTGGAACGATATTTATTATATAATATATCTCTTATTTCTTTCTGGAGGATATAACGAGAGTCAGAATTTAATTAAATTTGTTTTTCTCCCTATATTAATTTTTATATAAAAAACTACCTAACATATTTTACTGAATTTTTTTTTTTATATTTTATGGGATAATTTGACTATTTCCTAAAATTTTCGAAGTAATTTGTGAATTTTAAATTCGTTTAAAAAATGTTTGAAACATTAAGATCCTATAGGGTTCAATGTATTTCATTTTGTCAACCCAGGTTCAATCCAAAACTAATTGGGTGATATTATTCATTTATATTCCCATAGGTCCTACAGACCGCCTGAACAACATACTAAAATTTCATTTTGATTAAGTAATTTTTACGACAGTTATCGTGCTAACGGACAGACAGACAGACAAAATGAACAAAGCCATAAACACTTTCAAATATGTTGTAAAGTGTTAAAAAAGGGCTCCGTCCTGCAAAAATTCAACAATATAGGTACATGCCACCAAAAATGTGAACTCTTGCTATTGTCAGTCTGTCCAGGAAGCGAACTAGCAGCTCAAAAACTCTTCCTTTCACTCTGACATTAAATATTTCCTAAACTAAATTTTAAATCGAAAAATCTGATGTGGGCAGCACATGACTTTCCTTATATAATTCAATGAATTTACTCCTTTTACAGCTAAAAAATGCTATTCTTATAGTAGATGCTTATATTCTTTCCAAGATATTGAATTTTCTTCAATTAGTCGTCATTTTTATCCATTTGGCGAAGATTTTCGTTAATTTGGCAACATTTAAAAAAGTCGTCAAGTTAGCGACATTCCGCCAAATTCGTCGCCAAAATCTCGCCAAACATTATGAACAGAGAAATAACTCTTACAAATGACTATTGGCAAAAATGACTATTGGCGTTCAAATGCAAAATAATTACTCAAAGTATTTTTTCTCATGCAAGGAACGAGCTAGATCCACGAGAATGTTATCACCAAATTTATCGCATGATATTACATATGAAAAGTGAACATGTTTCCCAACAGTTAATATTTTCTTTTAATTTATAGGATTTTTTGTTAAATTTATTTGAGAAATGTGCAATATCTCGAGAACGGTTAATGCTAGTGTTCTAAAGTTTGTGTCAATCGTTTTCTAAGGAAAAATTACATAAGAAAAGTCTATTTGCGTAACTTTAATAAAGGTTTTGATTTTTTGATGATTTTTTCAAAATTTCACTCGAAAATTTAGGGGGTTCTGAACATTCGATTGTGTTTAAAAACAATAGACTTCCAGTATTCACGGATTGTGATTTTTGTACCAAATTTCATTCGAATCGCTCTATTCATTCGTGAGATATCGTCTCCACAGACTCACTGACACACATATACACATACACACACACGCACACAGGCATCTCCTCAAAAATGTTCGATTCGTGATCAGGGATGCTTGAAAAGTGTTTTCCCGTCGAAAACCCGAATTCGAATTTTCGATCCCGTTACAATACTTTTCTTATAAACATTATGTATATAAGAAAAGTAAAAACGGTTTACCTCAGTGAGTTCCTCTAATATTTCTCTACAAATGTACCAAATTTCACATTACTATAGATTGTATATTAATATAATTTCATATTACTATAGATGCATCATGCTATAGATTTTGCTCTACGTGACAAAGAAACTTGAGAAACGCGAAATGTGTCAAACAGCGACGGCGGCGTCAGCCACTTTTTTACTTTCCTTACATACAATAATGTATAAGGAAAGTATTGTGACGGTATCGAAAGTATCGAAAATTCAAATGCGAGTTTTCTATCGGAGAGCATGTTTCAAGCATCCCTGATCACGAATCGAATATTTTTGTGGTGATGTCTCTCTCTCTCTCTCTCTCTCTCTCTCTCTGTGTGTGTGTGTGTGTCAGTGAGTCTGTGGAGACGATAACTAACGAACGAATGGACCGATTCGAACGAAATTTGGTACAAAAATTACAATCCGTAAATGCTGGAAGCCTATTGTTTTTAAACGTAATTGAATGTTCAGAACCCCCTAAATTTTCGAGTGAAATTTTGAAGAAATCATCAAAACATCTAATAAAGTTGCGCAAATAGACATTTCTTATGTAAGTTTTCATTAGAAAACGATTAACATAAATTTTAGAACGCTAGCATGATCCATTCGAAAGACATTGCAAATTTTTCAAAAAAATTATCAAAAAATTATATAAAATAAAAAAATATATATATTTCTTATTGAGAAACATGTTCACTTTTCATATGTAATATCATGCGATAAATTTAGTGACATCATTTTTGTGGATCTAGCTCGTTTCATTCATGAGAAAAAAATACTTTGAGTAATATTTTGAATTTGAACTCCAATAATCATTCATCTGCTATAAGAATAAATTATTTCTCGCTTGGCGCTCGCATGACGCTTGGCGAGATGTTGGTGACAGGAATTTGGCGGAATATCGCCAACTTGGCGACATTTTAAAAATGTTACCAAATCGAAGAAATTCCTGTCAAATGGTTAAAAATGACGCTAAATCAATGAAAATAACGACTATTTGACGAAAATTCAATATCTTGGAAAAAGTATAAGTATCTACTGTAACAATAACCTTTTTTTTTCACTGTAAGAATAGTAAATTCATTGCATTATGAAAGGAAATTCATGCGCTGCCCACATGATATATTTTTTAATATAGAGAGATACGCAATGAACTGACTGACTGAGTGGTTGATGTATCAAAAGTATCGAATACTTCCACTATAGATCTTCATTTTTGGCTCATTCGATTTGGCTTATTTTCCGGACCAAATGATCGATCACTGCCACTCGAGCCAAGAATTTCGGTTGGGGTCTCATTCATTCCGTCTCATCTTTTTAGGTCAACAGTAAAATCAAACATTTCGAAAATTCAAATTAAGGATGAAGGTTCAAAGGAATAATAAGAACCACTTTACTTAATTGTTGAGTACTTTTAATCTAACTAGAATCTAGGTCTTGGCGTCATTCGATCCTCCTCATCTTATAGGTCAACGGAAATATCTAATAGTTTGAAGAAATTCGAATTAGGTGGGGAGGGACGATGCAAAAGAATAATAAAATATTTCTAAATCACTTTGTTTAATTATGGAACATTTTCACTTTAGAGTCCCTTCATTTTACTCTAGACATAATCTGAGTTTTAGCCTCATTCAATCCGTCTCAGCTTTCAGATCAACGGAAAAATCTAATATTTCGAATATTAGAATTAGGGGAGTACGATGTGAAGGGATATTAAAAAAATATCAAAATTATTTAGTGCTTCTACACTATCTAGAATCTTGGTGTTGGTCTGATTCGATTTATCATATTTAAGTTCCAGGTCGACAAAAAAAATCTAATATTCCAAAAATTATAATTAAGGGTGACGATATAAAGAGATTTTAAAAAAACTTTGCGTCTCAGAAATAGTAAAACAGAATTTGATTTCTTTTCTCTGACAATCGGAAAAATTAAATCATTTTGTCGCCCGCGGAAATAAAATTCAACATATTTTCCAATTTAACGTGTTACTGGAACTATAAAATATGCTCCATTTTTATGCTTAAATCTGAACTTGTTTTTGATCTTAAGTTATCAACAACTTTTATTAAGTGTACAGGTGCAACATTTACTGACGACTTGTAATACTCATTTCGAACGCTCAAAACGCAGGTGGAAATGGCTTTCATATAAAACAAGTTAAACAAAGCGCGCAGCTTTGTACATAAATGAATTGTTCAAAGTATTCTGTGGATGGCTCCTTTGAAATATCATACACGTAAAACACAATCTTATGTATCATTTTTTAAATATTTTTTCGTTCCACGAATTTGATTTCCACTTCGCATGGTCGCGTTTTTGACCTCTAGTTTTCCCTTTTCTTTCCGATTCATAACTAAAATACTTTAAAAGGAGTTATTCAATAATAGAGTTAAGACAGTATAACGTTCGCATTGCGCATTTCTGTCCCGGCCGTCCAAATGGTTGCTCAAGTCCGATGAGTCGGACGGCTTGGGTCTTCAACACTGCGCATTTAAAATTCGAATTTTTTGTTCATAAGACTTCAACATAAGATGAAAGTTACATGAAATAAAAATATGAAAATATAAAATAATAAGAAAGATCAATTATGCATAAAGCATTGATTGTAGAAAGCCCAGACCACACGACCAACCCGAAGGCTTATGGTTGCTGCTTGTGTGGCCGGGAACAAAAAAAAGTATTGATTGTGAAACACTTTCCAACTGCAATGCAAATTGAAATACATTCAGCGGTGATATATTTTCTAATTATCGCAGAACTACAATAATTTATTTCACTTGAAAACTTAAAACTTCATCGAAAAAAATGAACTTTATTCAAATGACGTTATCGGAATATAAATCGTCTGGTTCTCTATGGAAAAGCAGCGAATATTTCGTTCATACACTCCAGAGTTAAATAATTTTGCGGGGAAAAAAATTCAGAAATTCTTATACAACTCATCTTTATAATCACTTGTTTACATTCTGCATCCATTAAAATTAGGCTTCGTTGTAGAAATAAGCAAAATTGGATGATCGTTTAAATTCAAAAATATTGTAATTGCGTTGGCGCAGAATATAGATGCACAAAAATGACGCAAAAATAAAGCGGTTTTAAGACGGATGCAACACAAAATATAAATTTTAAATAATTTTAAAAATCACAATTTTTACTCTGGGAAAAAAGATAGATACCCTATTTTATTTTGAAATGAGTCACGTGATCTCTTCATATAATATGGGTGTCATGATTATTTTAATTTTTATTTAAAAACGACTGAATATATTTTGTTGAAAATTTGTTTATATATTTTATAGGATAATTTGAATATTTCCTAAAATTTTCGAAGCAATTTGTGAATTTTAACTTCGCTTATAAAATGTTTGAAAAATGAGGTCCGTCCTATAGGGTTGAATGTATTTCAATTTTTCAACCCCGGTTGTGCAATCCAAATCAAATTGGGCGATATTATTCATTTACATTCCTATATGACTATCTCAACAACATACTAAAATTTCATTTCGATAAAGTCATTTTTACGACAGTTATCGTGCGAACGGACAGACAGAATAACTAAAGTCATAAACACTTTTCAACTATGTTGTGAAGCGTTAAATGGAACAGTGTCATTCATAGGACGCGTACGAGAACCGTTCTATTGAAAGAAAAATTTTAATTTTAATCTTATAAAGGGATAAATATAAAATAAAAGTGTTCAGTATCATAAAAATGAGAGTGAATGTCAAAAAGGAATTAACCTCTGTTAGAAATTTAACAATCCGTTTTTGAAATACGGAAGTTTTACTTTCCAACATGCAACAATATTCATTTTGAAAGTATCAAGCATGGAAGTATCATGCATGAAATGGGGTTCAAATCCAATCAAATCTAATCAAATTTATTGATGCGACAAACAAGACAGTGCAGTCAAACACAACAACAGACAGGAAAAAACACAGAACACAAAGAATTGGTTACAATGCGGCCTAGGAATTAGCAAGTCTTATCAAGACTTAATGAGTTTGATTATTACTTTCCTTATACATAACGTATAAATAAAGTATTGCGACGGGAGAGCACATTTTAAGCATCCCTGATCACGAATCGAACATTTTTGAGGTGATGGCTGTGTGTGTGTGTGTGTGTGTGTGTGTGTGTGGAGACGATATATCACGAACGCATGGAGCGATTTAAATAAAATTTGGTACAAAACTCACTATCCGCGAATACTGCAAGCCTACTAGTTTTAAACGCAATCGAATGTTCAGAACCCTCTTAAATTTTCGAGTGAAATTTTGAAAAAATCATCAAAAAATCAAAATCTTTAATAAAGTTACGCAAATAGACATTTCTTATGTAATGTTTCCTTAGAAAACGATTGACATAAACTTTAGAAAACTAGCATGAAGCGTTCTCGAGATATTGTACATTTTTCAAATAAATTTATCAAAAAATCCCATAAATTAAAAAAATATTAACTGTTAAGAAACATGTTTACTTTTCATATGTAATATCATGCGATAAATTGGGTGACATCATTCTCGTGGATCTAGCTCGTTCCATTTATGAGAAAAGATAATTTGAATAATACTTTTGTATTTGAAAGCCAATAGTCATTTTTCTGCTATAAGAATAACTTATTTCTCCGTCCATAATGCTTGGCGAGATTTTGGCGACGAATTTGGCGGAATGTCACCAACTTGACTACTTTTTGAAATGCTGCTAAATTAACGAAAATCTCGCCAAATGGATAAAAATGACGCTAAATCAATAAAAATGACGACTGATTGACGAAAATTCAATAACTTGGAAAGAATATAAGTATCTACTATAAGAAAAACCTATTTTTTTTGTAAAAGTAGTAAATTCATTGCAGTCTATAAGGAAAGTCATGTGTTGCCCACATCAGATTTCTTATATTGGTGACTACAACAAGGCTATTGATTTTAGTTTCAGTGAAATTGAGTTAAAAGAAGATTTCAATTTTTGTTGAAATTTTGTTTTCTCATAAAATAGAAATTTATTAGTTTGTAAGCCGAGTTGCAGCCATTAGATATGCAAGAGTTCCTAGGAAAATGTTTAAGCACACCAATAACGTTGTAAGAAAAGGTCCATAAGTGTGCATGTTAGGTAACAAAGTGACTATGCCCGATCGAATGAAAGTGATTGCAGCGCCCTTAGAGCATAATTTAATGCCCTTAGAGCATTAGTTAGAGAAACGAACTCTGTAACAAAGCAAGAGAGAAGAAAAATGTCAATTATAAACTTGTTGAGTATTATCTACTGAGTAGGAATCGACATGCAACGCGTATATGAATATCTGGAAGGATATAAATATCTGCGAAAAAGTATATCAGCAGGGACTGCAACACGGTGATACCTGCAATGATTGTCAAAATACGAGGACATATTCTTTCTCGAATTTAAATGTGCATTGTGCTTGACTGAAACATATTGAACAGGCTGTACATTAGATACCTGCGCCTCTAAGTGTTGTTTACTTGAGCATTCCTGATTAGCTTAATCCTAAGTTCGTTATCTTAATTATTTTTAATTCGCAGCTGGGAGTACTACTGGAATTCCCTTTATTCTATCAACACTGTCCTTTTTCTGTATATAGGCCTAACGTGGTACATTCATGGACTTTTCTTTACAAAGCTATTGGTGTTCTGAAGGACTTTCCTAGGAACACTATATCTTAATCGTAACTTGTGAAGATTTATTATTATTATTAATATTATTATTATTATTATTATTATTATTGGCGTTACCCATTTATAGATCACTGCTATAACAAGAAGTAGTATCACTGCTATAACAGGAAAATCATTGCTGACGATCAGCAGATTCGATGAGTGAGCAGATCAAATCCAGTGGGCTACATCTCAATAATATCGTCATTGTGACCCAGTTCTCTTAAAATATTCAGGAAGTATATTTCTCGTATAACTTTCTCATACTTCCTTAAAGAAAGTAGGTATATAAAAATTACGTGACTGCAGTTGTTTCGAGGCCGTTTTGAGTCTTCCTCGGGTCAAGAACAGCGTATTTATTCTCTTAACAACCGCTAGAGGTTGTTAAGAGAAAACGAATATCATGACGAATATATGCATCAACATAAAATGTTATGTGTAGAGGAGATTATTTTGCTGTCGTCTTGTTACCAAAATACAATGCGGCGCATGCTCGCTTAAGTGCTACTTTACTAATAATTTCTACATTATTAATGTGTCCGCTTAGTCATTCAACCCTTTTATTGACACTGGTTTTTCCAAGTCTCAACTTCGATTGTTTCCCGAATGCGTACAGATATGCACGCAAACCCCCCTTTCGTAAACCGAACTATCAATTGATGTCACACGAACGCTCTGGCTGAGTGCCGAAGAATCTCGTTTGCCGGAGCGACTTTATCTCTAGGCACGCTCTGATAAAAATCTGACTGTTCACAACATCGGTCAGTCATCTCCGCCAAGCCTCGACATCGTCTTACTTTCTCCGACAATGCAGGTTTTTCGCTAAGTCGAATTCTATTTGTATTGCCGTGAAGAATGCTTGCAGACTACAGGGGCGTGTGTACGATAATCTGAAGGTGTGGTGTGGGAAACGGACTAGGATGCAGGGCCCTCCAAACTTTTGTTTGGGCCCCCAGGAAAAAAGTATATGGGGTCTTCCTTTAAGAAGGAATATTAGAAGGAATCTAAAATCTTATTAGAAGAAATATTTAAAAGTATATAGATAAGGAAAGTCATTAAGATTTTTGTATTTTAAGTGTTATGATCGTATTATATTTTAATGTAAAATTATTAGTTATGTATGAAGGAAATTGTTATACACAACCAGCAGTTTAGTTAAAATTTTATTTAAGACTTCTGAAATGAGTGAGAATAGCCGAATGAGGGGGGGGGGGCTTACACAGCTAGTTTCTGTTTTTAATGCATATATAGACGCTAACTAATGCAATTTTTACTCAATACAATTTTTCCGGGGACAGACCACTGAGTGTAAATGCTCACTTACTCATGAACTTTTGGACCGGTATTAATACTGTACAATCTGCTAAGTTGCAGTGCAGTACGGTACAGTACTGTACGGTGTCAATACTGCAAGTCAAATTTACTGTACATATACGATAAGCACTTCTTCTTCTTCTTCGACCCAAACCGTCCGACCTACCATAAGGTATAAGGTATCGGTTTGGACAGCAGGGACGTGCCACCCAATTTAAACCGGAACCCAGTGGAGGAAGCATCCACAGGGACCGTACCATCCTTTAGCAGAGGCAGGAATCGAACTCGGGTCGTCCCGCTCGCTAACCACTGAGATGCCGCGCCTCACAGTTAGTACTTGAAATAAAATATTATGCGGTTACTGCCGCAAGGGGTTATTTCGAAGAAGGAAAATGTAAATTATTTGAGGGTATTCCTTACATGGCTGAAGCAGTGCATGTAGTAGCATTCTTGGGTGCATTTTAAGACGCTCGCGTTCGATCATCAGTTCCGATCGATTAATGCGTTTTGAGCTCAAATTAAGTCTGATATTTTTTGTGTGCTCAGTCGCATTTCTGATTACCCAACGTTACGCTCCATCGGAATTTTTCGAATACTTCCCTATCCGCTAAGTTTTTCCTGTCTTCACCTACACTTTCCACTCCATCGAACATCTTAAATCCCCCCTCCTCCAGATTTAAATGTCCGGGAATCGAGGTCGATGGGGGTGGGACGTCATTCGAAACAAAACGTCTTGTACCTTGCCGTCGAACAAGAATAAATGGGTCGCAGTACCATGTGCAACCCCTGGAAGGATGCCGTGGCGAAACTGTAACTGCAACTATCACTTTTGTTTTCCGGTAGATAATCAGATTAGATGTCTGAGGTTTTCTCTTCTTCTCTTCGCTAGTGTTGCAGTAAGCTATAACAACCGGAAAATGTTGGATCTACGTTACAGTAACTGCTTGAAAGCCGTGAATTTTCACAATTTGTAACTCTACAGAACTTTGGAAAGAATGAAGAGGAGGTTATTAGACTAGACTTAGATATGGCTGTGCTGACAAGGGAGAAGTGCCTGCTAGTGAGGGTTTTCTGTTCTATATTCACGCTAGATGATAGAAAAACCGGTAAACAGCTGTCTATAGCAGAGTTTATATTAATGTAGTTATCTGTAAGTATTTTGAAAAACCCTCGTTCTTGCAGTTGCTACATTTTTGCGGTCAGATTCAGGGCAAATCAATGCAAACTTCTTTTGGCTTCCAAATATCGTCAGCTAAAATCATAAATATTCTTAGTGCAAATATTGTTAATTTTCACCTTCCCTTCAATGTACGGTTAATGTATAGGGATATTGGAATCAGGTCGAAAATAGGAACTCGGCGGATTTTCGGGCATTCAATATGGATTCCCTATTTTCAGTGTGTGTGCGCGTGTGTGTGAGTGTCTGTGTATGTGTGTGTGAGTGTCTGTGTATGTGTGCGTGTGTGCGCGTGCCTGTATGTGTGTCTCTGTGTGAGTTGTGTGTCTGTGTGCGTACGTGTATGTATGTGTGTCTGCGTACGTGTATGAATGTGTGTATGTGTGTGTGTCTGTACAATGTATGCATTCACTCTAATTAAAAAACTAAAATCTATTCACCGAAATTCCCCAAATTTGGTAAGTAAGTCACTTGTGGCCTATACTGGTGCTAATAAAAGTTCGGTACAACTCAGAAAATTTCAACCAACATCTTGAAAAATGGCCCATGAAAACCTACTTTTAGAATACTAACATTCGTTACCATATTAATATAAACACTGATATCGACAGTTACTTCCCGGTTTTTGTATCACCTCATTTGAAAAATAGGCAGTGGCTCCAATCTGATGAAGCCAAAATGATTTTGTTTAACTATCGTCTTCCTTTGTGGGTGGATAATAGTTTTAGTTTTACTTTTAGTTTTCGCTCCAATTTGTTTTTATTATACCCTGACTATAGACTTCCCGTCAAAATATCAAATTTTTTTACTAACTTTCTTGGCGGCAGATAAAGTAAACTTGAATATAAAGTAAACTTACATAATATATAGGACGAGGTTTAAGATTCGGATGAAACTATAAACTTATTTGGCGACACATAAACATCTACTACAAAATATCCCGCACTTGTGCACCAAAATTTCACCAAGGACGAAACATATTGAGTTGCAACACTCGTGACATTTTAAATATTACAGTTTTCCCTCCTATCGGGAAAACTTTAACCGGCAAAAATATTAAAACATCAAAATTATAACCACTCTATTTCGAAAACTAAAACCTGTATACGAAATCTATTATTGTGAAATAGATTTTTGGTAATAAGAACTTGTGATATATAAATTGTGATAGCTTCTTGTAAATAAGAACTAGTCGAAAATAGCGAGAGATCGGCAACTGCCGTCTAACTCAGGATGTAATTAGTAGGTAAATTTTTAGAAGAGAAATAGTGATCGTATAGAATTTTAGATACCACCTAATAACATTATGCGTCGTGTTGACCAGGCCCTATTCCCTGGCCCATTCTAAGAATCGGTTGGTCAGCCATAGATCGATGATAATGGAAAGGAGCAACACATAAATATAAAAAAGTTTTGGAAAGCAGAACACGTTAATTAAATGATAAATATTTATTCAAGTAGAAATTAACTATATTCTAAGCAATTACATATAAGCATCTCCTTGTCCACCAGTAATTATCAATTTCCTTTATGCAGATCAAATAAATTATAAAAATGCTACAGAAGATGACAGATATACCTTTCACACATATCCGAGGAAAAGGGCGGACAGAACACTTAATTTCCAACCGTTATTTGAACACTCGATGGACCCTGGGTGGCTGAAAGGTTATAGTCTGGAATTACCATTCTGTAACACTATAAATCTACGGTACAAATTTTCATTCCACTAGGTCTGCATTCATATTCTCGGACAACACTTCCATTACCGAATCTTTGCACTAATTTCGTCATTGGCTGTGAAATCGAAACTTAAAAAATGCCATTAAGAAGGTAATTAATTTTCATATGGAGACAAGCGAAGATCTTTGTTGCTCATAGAATACTTAACCTCCGCATTCCTAACTTTAATCTATTCATTTTCAATATCCCACGCGATCTTAACAATTCATCGAAAAAAAGCTATGACCACACTCCACTGTAATTCAGGGTCAAATATCACGAGAGTCATCAGAACAGTTCATACGTCACCCATCAATCGAGCCCTCATTGGCTAAACGACATCTGCATCAGTGACGTATCGTAATTAAAATCGCAACAAACGTCACTTCCAGATAAACGCTGGCGACAAAGAAAACAGTATTACATTTCTCCAAGTTAGTATACGAGGACAGAAAATGTTTCGGCAAAATAGCTCCAAAATGCAGGACATTGAGATGGTCTTCCAAAAGTCTATACGACAATTATATATCCTTAAACGAATTTCAAAGGTCACAAATTATTTTATTACACTGTTCATACCTAACACTTTTAGTTTTCTTGATAGAAACATTATAAACTCGAAAAACGAAAATATTTCAATCTTCTTCAACTTGACAAGCTGATTCTTCAAAATCTATAAGAGCGTTATGAATACAAGCTATTGATCTAGAAATTGGGTTAAATAATTTTGTCCCTTACTGTTTATAACTATATTTTATTGTTTAGAAAGAGATTTCGAGCGAAAGTGAACAAAGTCAGTGACGCGCTCAGCTAAAACCTCTTTAGTATTTTCGAAAACAAAAATGTTCAATATATTAAAATATTAAAAATATTTTTGTGTATTGATAAATAGAGTCAATTAAGTTGCTTATGCCCCTCTACGGACGGTTCTGCCACAAATGTTGCAACTGGTTGGCTAATTCAGTGGTATTCGGAGAAAACTGCAATTGTTGCTCCAGCATACCCCATTGGTGACATATCTGGGAACCTGGAAGGCCGTGTGAAGGTATTAAATCCTCGAAGACATTGTTCAAAAAGTCGTGCAGTATGTGGTCGAGCGTTGTCTTGTTAGTAAATGGAATCTGGGCGGCTTGACAGCATAAGCAGAATAGTCACATGCAGATTATCGTCCAGGTACAAGCGAGCCGCCAGATTGGCTTACAGTCAACTAGAGGACACCTAAAGAACCCAGACCATGTGACTAACCCGAGGCTTTAGAGCTGCTAATTACTCGGTCGAGAACGGATACTCCCAATACTTTGGAGGTACCCAAGGTCTTCCAGTCCCGTCAACCCAGCATTTATTTATTCTAATAGAAAATAACAATTGAAGAAAATATCTTACAGACAGTTTAACAAGCAAATAAACTTTACAGGCACATCCATAAGTGCACAAATGGGCAATGAATTATTGTGATTTTTAAGTGATAAAAAGAGATCATTGAAAAATAAAGAAAATAGTTTAAATAAAGCACAAGGAAAGCAAAAAAAAAAATTCTTTTTTTTATTTAGACTATAAACAAACTAAAAGGAAGAAAATAGCAAGAAAAGTATAACCCGCACCCCTCCACACACACACACACACATAATCCAACAATATAATCAATGAAGTGTTACATTGACCGGTAGATATTGAAAGCAGAGATTTACTTATACACTTAAATTACCTTAATTGAAATTTCCTTAGCGATAATGATCTTGACAACAAATGCGGGATAGAAACGTTGGCCAGTCCTCCTCTTCCAGCCGGGAAAATAGATGTTCTAAGTCTTAGGGCGAGCCCCCCGGTCTGGGTCATAGACGTTATATCCCTTGTGAGATGTATGGTCTGGGTAGCAAAGGACAGTCTTCCTCCACACACCGAACCAACACAGACAACTCACCATATTGCTCCGACCAAGATGGCGTCTGATACATCTACTGGACCAACCAACCTCCCTTAGGTCTGTGATGAGACCTCTCTTGTACTACGACAACTGATCGTAGTGCCGTCAAGTACGTCTCTAAGGCATATTTGTACACAACTTGCAATACCCAAGCAGAAAATCCAGTTCCCATTGTCCGTGAGTGAGAACACCAGTTGGTTTAAATGCTGCACGATGCGTCATTCTCATGCCCATTGCATGAGCCCTATAATATTACTGACACTGACAGTTGCTTTACTCTTAAAGCGACATTTGCATTCTGTGTTTTGAAGCTGCAGCTCACTTTTTTATGGGTGCATGTATTTTTTTGCTATAGAGTGTATATTGTGTTCTGAAATATGAGCGTCCAAAGTATTCAATTTTTCATAAAGCTCCGATTTAAAGCAGAGATACCTTAACCATACATAAGATATTCTTAAAAATAGCACTTCCTCTACACAAAAAAGTAATTGTATAAAAGTAATAATGTATAAAATATAAAATATTTCAGAAAATAGGAATCAGCTGATTAAATGATTCGAGCAATATTATCTTTTACTTGAATAAATATACAGATTTGTGAATACGCATAAAATATTTATTTTGAAAAGAATGTAGTTTTAAGGTTTTGAAGTGGTATAGGGAATTTTCTGAAAAGGCATTCGTATTAAATATTTTATTCAAAATTATATTTTCTGTCTGCAGGGAATGTTAACTCAGTAGTTGTACTACATAGAGAAAATAAATTAATGTAATAGTTTGTAGGCAATGTGATAGGGTAGATTTTGAAATTATGGGTCTAAAATATTCGTTTTGAAATTGAGAGCTTTGCAAATTCATTTTCGCTATTTTTATACAAATTGTTTAATCATTGTTCCCAGCATAATAATGCTAAATAAAAAATAATGCATCTCTTTGAAAACAACAACTAAACCAACAATGCACACTATTGTTGCTCGATTGTTGGGTTTTGCGAAAATGACGAAGATTCTTCAGTCAACTGCGACCTATCTTCAAAGATCTATGCTTTAATACACTTTGGGGCACTTTCCCTGTGCTGCTTTATGATTTTTAAGTTTCGCAGGCGATTTTTTAAACTTGGCGAGCAACCTACAGAAGTAAGCTATCATTTTATTATATATAAAACTTTTATTAATTTATATATAAGGCTTTTAAATATGAGAAGCATCCAGTACGTAGATGGCCTGATATCTAAAACGCACATTCCTGCTAATATTAATGTTTTTCGTGTTTTTAACTCTTACTAATTTATATTTTCTATATTGCTCTATCATTCCTTTTACTAGTACTTTTTTAGAGTTCGGTTCATATTTTTCTTTTCTAAATTTTTTCATCATTAACATTATTTGTCTGCAACTTAACGTTATTGCATTTTTTTTTTACTGCAATCCAGAACTGAATCTATTCTTCGTTCAAAAGGATGAAGGTATTAACGGAAAATGGTTTCAAGTCTAAAAATATTGAGCTCAAACTATACGAGGATGCAATGGTCAAGTTCATACCCAAAGAAAGCACGATTCCTAAAACTGGAATCGACTCCTATAAGGTTCTATGACTACCAATACATTACTTGCACAAATACATGTCTTAAAGACCACATTTGCAACCTTGCAGAGAACTAAATTGTCCTACCATATATCTTTCAAAGATCCTATAACTATAGAATACCCTATACATTACCGTGGATTGTAAAGGGAAAGTAAAAATGCATATAAAACATACTAAATCTAACACCTTACGTTAGGTAAATTATGCTAAACTATATAAAAACAAGAAAAATCAATCATGCATAAAGCATTGATTATGAAACACTTTCCAACTGCAATGCAATTTTATTTAAACATCTTTAAAATGCGATACAGTCAGCGGTGATATTTTTAAAATTATCACAATACTACAATTTATTATATTTGAAAACTTCATGAAAAATAAATGAGCTTTATACAAATAACGTCATCGAAATATAAATCGCCTGGCTCTCTGTATAAAAGCAGTGATAAATTTCATTCATAAACCTTTTTTCCATTCCTTTCATTCAGCGGCGATATTTTTAAAGTTATCACAATACTACAATAATATATTTTACTTAAAAATTTAAAATCATGGAGGTAAAAGTACTGTATAACTCCATGCTTAAATCATCATCGAAAAAGGAAATAGAATCGTCTGCTTCTGTATGTAAAATCAATGAATTTTTCATTCATATTAGCTATATTACAGATTCCAGAGCTAGATAATTTTGCGTTAAAGAAATTCAGCAATTCTTATCAACTCATCTTACATTTTGATCTGATTACATTCTCCATACGTAAAAATCAGGCTTCGTTGTAAAAATCATCAAAGTTTAATGATCATTTAAACTCACAAATATTGTAATTGCGTTGTCGCAGTATATTGATGTACAGAAATTTTTTTTATGTGGGCAGCACATGACTTTCCTTATATAATGCAATAAATTTACTACTTTTACAGTTAAAAAAATGTTATTCTTGTAGTAGATACTTAAATTCTTCCCAAGATATTGAATTTTCGTCGATGAGTCGTCATTTTCATTGATTTAGCGTCATTTTTATCCATTTGGCGAGTTTTTCGTTAATTTAGCAACATTTAAAAAAGTCGCCAAGTTGGCGACATTCCACCAAATTCGCCGCCAAAATCTCGCCAAGTGTTATGGACGGAAAAATAAGATATTCTTACAACAGATAAATGACTATTGGCGTTCAAATACAAAAGTATTACTCAAAGTATCTTTTTTCATGAATGGAACGAGCTAAATCCACAAGAATGATATCACCAAATTTATCGCATGGTATTACATATGAAAAGTGAACATGTTTCTCAATACGAAATATTTTTTTTTATTTTATATGACTTTTTGATAATTTTTTTGAGAAATGTGCAATATCTCGAGAACGGTTCATGTTAGAGTTCTAAAATTGATGTCAATCGTTTTTTAATGAAAATTTACATAAGAAATGTCTATTTGCGTAACTTTATTAGAGCTTTTGATTTTCTGACGATTTTTTCAAAATTTTACTCGAAAATTTAGGGGGGTTCTGACATTCGATTGCTTATAAAAACAATAGGCTTCCAGTGTTTACGGATTGTAATTTTTGTACCAAATTTCGTTCGAATCGGTCCATTCGTTCGTCATTTATCGTCTCCACACACACACACACACAGGCATCATTTTAAAAATGTTCGATTCGTGATCAGGGATGCTTGAAACGTGCTGTGAATAATTTGAATATTTTCTAAAACTTTCGAAGCAATTTATGAATTTTAAATTCACTTAAAAAATGTTTGAAAAATTAGATCCCATAGGGTTCAATGTATTTCATTTTTTCAAACCGGGTTCAGTCCAAAACTAATAGGGTGTTACTATTCATTTATATTCCCATAGTCCCACACACCGTCTAAACAACACATACTAAAATTTCATTTTGATAAAGTCATTTTTACGGCAGTTATCGGACTAACGGCAGACAGACAGACAGAATGAACAAAGTCATAAACATTTTTCAACTATGTTGTAAAGTGTTAAAAAAGAGAGCGATAACACTATTCTTAATTTTGTATAGTAAGAATTCATTTTACATTTAAGAATCATTTTTAAAACATCAGCTTTTAATCTAATGTTTAAATCGTTGTGAAATAAAATTTTAAATAAAGTTAATTAATTGTTTTTCTAAAATAAGTTACGAAATTGAATGTTAGTATTTATTTGACGGCTTCTTGCTTTTTAAAATGAATTCATACGCTGCTTTCGGACAAAAAGATTTTCCACTTTTTAGGCATTTTCACCATTTTCACCTTGTAGATTGAAATATTGCTATTTACGTCTATCCATAGCTTAGTTAGTGACATCTCCTGGGTGGCTATGGTGAGAATCGCATCCAAGAAACTGTAGATTTATCCGAATACTATAGATTTATCTGTATATTATTTATAGACCCATCTATTATTTTAGCCATAGCTAGAATTTTGTAAAGAACAATTATGAATTTTACTTTCTAATATGAACATGAATCCTATGTATAATTTAAATAACTGTTCACTCTGAGGGTGCGGGTTAAAAATTGCCATTCCTAAGGTTCTCTCTCTCTCATTTTATATATATATATATATATATATAATATATATATATATATATATATAATATATATATATATATATATATATATATATATATATATATATATAAAAATAAATTATTAAATCCAAAGTTAGAATGTATGTAGTAACTCATAATACACTATTCCAAAATTTTCTACAAATACAAAGAAATTAAGACAAAAAGAGGAAATAATAAAGCATAATGCAAGTCATAAGGACAAAGACAATCAACAAATTTCAAAAATGAGGAATGCAAATAAGAAAACAAAAAAATCAAGCAAAAAAGCTTGCACATGGAGGAGATTTAGGCTTACGAGATTAGGCTTACGAAAAGTTCATTTCGAAAAAATTCTCATCGGGTCCATATATCTTTTCGAAATGAACACAAAAATGCTTGTTTCTGAAACACAAGATAGATTTTATCTATAAACTTGTGTTATATGGACGACAAGCATAAAGATTGGAACAATAAAGGAAACATAAATACCTCAAAACGCACCTCTTCAGCGCAACCATGACGAGCAAAATATGACTGGATCATCGTTGCCATATGCCAAAATGAAAAGATGTGATTTGCTGTTGCCAAAGAGAGTAATAAAAACAGTACTGCGCAAAAGCAATAAAATGAGTTATTCAACTGTTAAAGCTTCGAGATAAAAAGATGAAAATATAATTGCAGGAGAATGAAGAAGTACGGCTAAAATAAGATAATAAGGGGAGAATATGAGAATTTTAGGCTAATCGAAACTTATTAACTATACTATTGACTAAATATGCAGGATATTGATACATTTTACTGGTAATTTTGAGGTTATTAATGTGCAAAGCAAGAAATTTTTTATCTGATAATCTATAAATTCTAAAAAGTTGATTAAGTATAATATTTCTAAACAATTGAATCGAGTTGCAGGAATTAAAAGGTAATAATTTATTAATATTAAATTTAAAAAAATCTTTTTTATCATATAATTTAGTAACTATCCCTTGAGCAGGTTCTATAATTAGATTTAAATCCAAATAATAAACATTATTACTAATAGAAGTTTCATTAGGTATTAATTCCAAATTATCCGGATAGAAATCTATATCTATGACATAGTTATCAGTAAATACAAGACAAATCAGATCATCTACATATCTATAAATTTTATAATCAGTTGAAGTAAAGAATTTTTCATAATGATATAGGTATAAATTAGCTAACATACTGCTACTACAGCCACCTTGTGGAACACCTGAGACTTGTAAGTATAATTTATTACCTTGAAAGATATAATTATTGAAAAGAACAAAATGGAGAAGCTTAGGAAAATTGGTAAATTTTGTAAGATTAGAATGTTTAGTAATATAAGCATTATATAAAGCTAAAATGACATCATATAGATCAGTGATCTTAATATTATTAAATAGATCTTTAAAATCAAAAGTTTGAAATCCTATTATTTTACCATGCGTTTTTAATTTATTTTTTAATTCCTTACTGTTATTTAGAATAATGTAGCTATCACCAGAATCTCGTAAATTGCTATTTAGTACATTTAAATAATTTAGTAATAATTTACTAGCAGTGGTAGAGTATGAATTATGACCACTAGTAACAGTTCTAAATTTAATAGGATTTTTATGAAATTTAGGTATAAGCACAATATATGGAAATGTCAAAAATTTATTATTAATATCTAAATCACTATACATATTGATAATTTTCAATTTGATACTATTAAGAGAGTGTGAATCAATTTTAAATAGACTATTATTTTTTAAATAATCTAGCAGATATTGAATATAGAATTTTTTACAAATAATAGCATAATTATTAGAGGCTTTATCTACATAAGTAATAACAAAAGATCTATGTAAATCATTAACAGAATGCTTTATATTATCCATATTATATATGGATCTAGATAAATTAATACTACAAATGGTATTTTTAATAGATCTTAAAATAGTAAATTTCCACATATTAAATGCCTCTAAAGGCTGAGCATATTTAGAAGCTAATCCATAAATAAATTTATCAAGGTCCAGATTGATTGACTTTAACACTTGTTTAGAATTATTACATGAAGGTAACCTGAATTTAGTGCCAAATGACATTATAGTTCCTAAGGATTTATCTTTTACAATGGCTAAGTCTCCAGTAACTATATGACCCAAGTGTGGATTTATAAATTCAGCATAATTATCAGCACTACAAATACATTCACCATCTAAATTTGTTGAGGAATCTATGTCGACTGAGAGAGATTTTGAAATTGCATTGTAATTAAAAATGGTTCTTCCAATAGGCTTGTTATATTTAAAAGTTTTTGTAACATTCAAATCCTTTACAGGCAATAAATGATGAAATTGATTAAATAAATTCTTAAAGTTTATGGAATTATAAATAGGATGCTTAAATGATATTACACAATAAGAATTGGAACAGTTATTATGATGAAATTGATTAAGTTTTATTTTTAAATATTTTGATCTAGTAATGAGCAAATCATAGAAAATATGATTAAAATGTTCATTAGTAAGATTTAACTTTAAGAAAATAGCATAAACTGTGTTTAATTGTTTTTTCTTAACTGCAAATACCCATGATTTAATAAATTTCCATTGATATGTGTTATTGAATTGTTGATGCATACTTTTAATCTCCGCTTTAATATCATATTGGGAGGAGCTTCCTTTACCGCGTTTAAATCTTTTGAGTTTAGCCAATTTACTATTATGTAAAAGAGGTTTAAAAAAAAGGTGATTAAAAATAGAATATTTATTATCTACAAAATTATTCTTAACAATATTACCATTGAGATATAACTGATTTAATCCATATGGAAACAGAGTACAATGTGATTTAATATAGAAGTTTTCAAAGAATAATCTATCAGCAGTATTTGTTTTAATGTCCAAAATATGTATAGTTATATTTTCAAAACCATGATGAGCAAAGTGTTTATATTCGATTTTATTAGAAGTAGGAAGAAAATTATTATTGTGGATATATTTTTTAACATGATCTCTATGTACATTCATACGTAGATGAATAGGATTACTGGTTTGTCCTATATAAGATATATTACATATATTACAAGATAATTTGTAGATGCAATTAAAAATTTTACAGAAAGTCTTATGACTATTTAGATTAGTAATTTGTGAGTTAGAAGCATATGGGCAGGTTTTACAATTTTTATTCTTACATTTATTGAAGTTATAATTTTTAGCTGGGCAATTATTATATCCAAAACAATCCATGGCACACTGTTGGTAAAATGATAACGGTCTAAACAATTCCCAACTAAATTGTAAATACCGGGCAATATTTATCAAATTATATAATAACAAGAATAAATATATTTGCCAGTCACTAAATCAAATAAGATGTGTAATTCATAAGAGTTAAAGTAATATAAAGAGAATAGCATTAACATTTATAAATAATATAAATAAAAATAAAATAATTGCTTATATATAAAAATATATACAACTAAGTCCATGTAAAACCTAATAAAATGTAATAAGTAGGATATTACAAGATAAAAAGAATTGATTAACAATATAAATATAATCAGTTCTAAACTAGATTAATTAAAACACAAGGTATAATAAAATATATACTGTGTAAATCTGGAATTCACATAGAATCCTGTCCAAAAAAGTAATAAAAAGATTGCACTAAAAAGTACAGTTTATGAAAGGTATCTATAACATCAATACAAAAATCCCAATTGCAGTTACCCAGTCATAAAAACACAAAACCAATAAATTAGTAAGAAATAATAACGATAGATGGCAGCACTAGAATAAGATACTTCTAATATTTAATTACTAATAGCGAAGAAAATTTGCAGTTAGATTTAAAAAACGATAGATGGCAGCACTAGATTAAGGAAATTCTAATATTAAATTACTAATAGCTAAAGAATAATTGCAATACAAATATTTACCAAATAATAAAACAGAAAGGAAGACAATAATTAATAATACTTTAAGCAAAAATATAATAAGTAACCTATGCAAATAAAAGAAAAGAATAAAATAGGAGAATGAGCCACAATAAACTACAATTAACAATGGATGAAAGTAGAGAAAGTAATACATAATAAAAAATTAAAATGAATTAAAATAAATTCTATTACTAAATTTAGCGCAAATGCAGCATAAATTTGAATAGATAGCAAATAGAATGTTTCTTTAATACGAAGCATACAAAAGGAATTAGGAATAAGGATAGTTCATAAATGAAAAGTTAGATAAACTAAACAGCGTAGTATAAGAATGTGAATGACAATGCAATATACATTTAATTTATTGCGCAAATGCAGCTAATAAATAAAATGTTTTCAATATAAAAATAAATTATTAAATCCAAAGTTAGAATGTATGTAGTAACTCATAATACACTATTCCAAAATTTTCTACAAATACAAAGAAATTAAGACAAAAAGAGGAAATAATAAAGCATAATGCAAGTCATAAGGACAAAGACAATCAACAAATTTCAAAAATGAGGAATGCAAATAAGAAAACAAAAAAATCAAGCAAAAAAGCTTGCACATGGAGGAGATTTAGGCTTACGAGATTAGGCTTACGAAAAGTTCATTTCGAAAAAATTCTCATCGGGTCCATATATCTTTTCGAAATGAACACAAAAATGCTTGTTTCTGAAACACAAGATAGATTTTATCTATAAACTTGTGTTATATATATATATATATATAGGATAAAAGAATATTTGTATTAAAGAAAGGTAGTATATCAGTATTTATGAGCAATGCAGGAATAAACACTAATTACAAAATATTAAAAATGTAAAAAGGTAGAGTAAAAAAGAGAACGAAGGCAGCGTAAGGTGCTTAAGTAAGCACTTTACGCTGCCTTAAGCGGTAAGGGGTAGTGACCTTACACCCCAGTTATCAACATGCATGTCTCAAATGCAGGGACGTAAGTACCGGGGGTGTGTGGGGGGGGGGGGGTGTCACACCCCCCCTGACTCAAAAAAGTCGGAAAATTTGGCAATCACTCGGAAAAGAAATCTGAATAAGTGTGAGTTTTGTTCACCATAAATTTCACTTCAAAAACTTATATTTTACTTTAATTTCTAAATGTTCACTACAAAATCACCGATTCTCTTGTAAAAGAAAATCCTTGAAGTCCATGTTGAAGTAAAGCCATCTGATGAACGTCGGGCAAATGGTTTCTTTGCGGTGTCATAAATCTCATTTAAATACATTTGAGCCACCTGGAAGGGCGATGACAACGAGGGCAGGAAATCCCCAATCTTTTTCGGCCTTTTTCTTGAGGAAATTCGGAGAAGCAGACCTTGCACCCGGAGGGTGCAGATCATTTGTAGTACCCATATGTGGGGACAAAACCATGCAAGAGCAATTAGGTTTGGTAAGAGTTCTTCGGAAAAAATCACTTTTCTTCGCTATTCAATCGGAAAAACAGCAGGAGAAAAATACTGAAACACATTGTCCAGGAATTTGGAAAGCAAACCCAGTATGCATTCCCTTAAAAGTGTCTTTAATTGGGCAAGTAATTTATGACGCTCAGAAAATGTGAATGTATTTCCTGTGTAATTCTGAAAAGCATGGAATCTTCATTCAGCCCAGATTGCTTCAATTTTTCGCAGAGCTGGGTTGGGACCGCGTAAAGTAAGGTAGTATTTATAAATTATTTAAAGGCATGCATAAGAATTGTTTATATACGTTCCTCATTAAGATTATTATTTATTTTTATTCCTTTTTTAAATTTTGTTATAATATTTTTGTGCTTTTAAAGGTATCATTTAACAATTCATACGTCATTTAAATAAATTTTCTGCGATAAAATAAAATCACAAATTGTGAATGAAACACTAAACTATACAAAAAGATCAGCAGTGGTTCCAATACGGGTCAGAACGGGCTGAAAATTTAGATTTTTTCCCTATCTGGCACGACTGTACCAGTGCTTAAACCCTGCCCAAAGACCATTGAGTCTCGGCTTGATCCGGCCCGAAATAATTTATATTCATATATGTTAAAAACATGAATGTGTTGAAGACCCAGACCGTCCGACTCATCCTGAGGACTTGAGCAACTATTTGGACGGCCGGGAAAGAGTGAAATTTTTCTACGAAGAATTGAGGTAATTTTTTTTTTAAACATTTATCTATATATAGGTGAAATAAAGAAAGACTATTATTTCATATATTCAATTAAAATTCATTTGAAATTTTTTTAAAATTAAATATGTTTGGCCTGCCGAAATAAATATATTCGGCCCCAGAAAAATTTTCAAAATATGTTCGGCCTTTTTTAAAAGCAAAGTTCGAGCCCGGCCCGAAACAGCGTTATAAAATTTCGGCACGGCCCGAGTCGAAATGATTTCGCCTGAATAACATTTTTCTATGTAGATATTATATCTTTTTTAACAATTTAAAAATAATTTTGAATAATTAAATAGCAAAATTAGAGCCATTTTTTCAAAATGGTTCAAAATATTAAGACATCGAAATTAGAACCACTTTTTCAATTTTTTTAAATTATTAGAATATCGAAATTAGGACCACATTTACAAAATATTAAAATATCGAAATTGTTGCTACTATATTTCAAAAACTAAGAACCTATCCAAAATCCAATTGTACACTCCTATATGGTTTTCAAAGGGCTACAAATTACCTAATATTGTTCATAGCTGCCACTTTTCGTTTTCGAGAAATAAGCATTTATAAACTTAAAAAACAGGAAAATTTCAATCTTTTTAAACTTGATAAGACGATTCCTCGAAAATTGCATTAGATCTATAAAAACCCATTACTAAGCTGGAACTTGGATTTCCTACTAAACATTCTTATTCCTTATGGTTTATCTTTCATAATTTAGAAAATAGTTCGAGTGAAAGCAAGGAGACTAAAATTCTCTACGACAAAAACTTTTTAGTTTTTCGAAAAAAAATGCCAATATACTAAAATATTGAAATTATCTCTCTATATATATACATAAAAGGTACTATATTTCCAACAAAACAAGTAAAAGTTGGTGATATTTTTATCTGTTAGGTTTGGAGATATAAGCGCCCAAAGTGTTTATATTTTTCGTAACGCCCGGATGTCTGCCAGAGACTCCCCAACCATACATGTTATTCATATTAAAATCTATAAAATCTATGCAATTTGTCCTTTCATACTGTGATTATTTTTCGGGAGAATATTATATATCAAATTGATGAGGGCGAAAAAATTTAATGCTTTTTATTTTTGCTTGTTTTTCTTTATGATGATGTATTTCCTTTTTTAAATTGAAAGAAAAATAATTTGCCTAAACTTATGTGTGAAAACAGGTTTAATATATTAATACATATTTGCAACTAATTATTTAAACCAATTCATTAAATAAAAAAGTTAGGCTTCGTAACCTTGAAAGATGCTACGAATGTATAAAACGCAGAACTCGGGAGAAAAAAATTCTAGGGATGATATCAACAAATTATTTCTACAAATATAAGTATTGAATAACATTGTGTTTGACTTATGGCTGCATATGCGGCAAAAATTAAAATTGGAAAAATTGGAAGTTTGATTAATTAACTTAAAATGTTATTAATTTTATAACTTAAATAAAGTTACTCTTAAATTGCAGTAAATTTTTAAGTTATAAATACTAACAGAAACCACCAAAGAGAGGCGTTCCAAAACATAGGATAGTCCCATTGCAGATTCCGACATAGATGCTAAAGTTATCCTAGTTTGGGGAACGTCCCCTATAGGCGAGTTCTGTAACCATTAACGCTTGGTTTTGGTCCTAGTCCACAGATAAATTGTGTAGTATGGCCTCAAGTTTTGTGAAATTTAATGCCGACTGCGTGATAAGACTGAATTTATCTGTCTCTAAAAAGTTCACAAATTTGTAGAATATAGCAAGCTTTCGTGTTGCCATTCAGCATTAGGTATTACTTGCAGAGAACTAAAAATCTGATGTGGGCTGCACATGACTTTCTCTGCAGACTTATATTAACGTTCTCTTTATTTTAATTAAATTTATTTCACTTTAATTCAATTTTCTTTCTCATTCGGTAACCGGACTTATTTTCAAAGGTGGCCTAGAGAAAGTACAAAAAACTAAAATATCTCGAGAACGGCTAGTCCTAGAGTAATGGGGTTGGTCTTATTCTTTTCGTCGTTAAACATTACGTATTAAACAAGCATTTAATGGATATATTTGAGTATATCTAGTTCTTTAGTTTAGATTTTGACGATTTTTGCGGGCCATTTTGCAAAAAAAAGGCAGGTTATTTCCGAATCGTACCAAAATCTAATCAGCACCAGAGTAACCCACAAGTGACTTATTTAGCGAATTTTGTAAAATTTGGTCCATTAGTTTTTCAGTTAAAGTGGATACAAGCTTTTGCGGGCCATTTCGCAAAAAAAAAGGCGGGTTCTTTTATCCTGAATCGTACCCAAAACTAATCAGCACCAGATTCGCCCACAAGTGACTTACCTACCAAATTTTATGAAATTTGGTCAATTACTTTTTTAGTTAAAGTGGATACAAAATCTGCACAGACGTCACGCTAAAAATGGTTTTTTCGTATTCTAGAGGTCTTGAAACGTGTAGATCCGTCGAAAACTCGATTTGCGATTTTCGACATGATTCCAATACTTTCCCTATACATTACCATGTATTGCAGGGAAAGTAAAAATCTGATGTGGACAACACATGACTTTCGCTGCAGACTTATATACACATTCTCTTTATTTTAATTAAATTTAATTCACTTATAATTCAATTTTCGTTCTCATTTGGTAACTGGACTCATTTTCAAAGGTGATGTAGAGAAAAAACGAAAATATCTCGAGAACGGCTAGTCCTAGTGTAATTGGGTTGGTCTTATTCTCGTCTTCATTAAAAATTACGTATAAAACAAGCATTTAATGGATATATTTCAGCATACGTAGTTTTTTATTTTAGATTTTGCCGTTTTTGCGGGCCATTTTGCAAAAAAAGGCAGGTTATTTTTTCCGAATCATGCCAAAATCTAATCAGCACCAGGGTAACCCACAAGCGACTTATCTACCAACTTGTGCGAAATTCGGTCCAATAGATTTTCAGCTAGGGTGGATACAAACTTTTGCAGGGCCATTTCGCAAAAAAAGGCGGGTTCTTGTATCCCGAATCGTACCCAAAACTAATCAGCACCAGATTCGCCCGCAAGTGACTTACCTACCAAATTTTATGAAATTCGGTCAATTACTTTTTTAGTTAGAGTGGATACAAAATCTGCACACACAGACGTCACGCTAAAAATCGTTTTTTCGTATTCTAGAGGTCTCGAAACGTGTAGATCCGTCGAAAACTCGAGTTGCGATTTTCGACATGATTCCAATACTTTCCCTATACATTACCATGTATTGCAGGGAAAGTAAAAATCTGATGTGGACAACACATGACTTTCGCTGCAGACTTATATACACATTCTCTTTATTTTAATTAAATTTAATTCACTTATAATTCAATTTTCGTTCTCATTTGGTAACTGGACTCATTTTCAAAGGTGATGTAGAGAAAAAACGAAAATATCTCGAGAACGGCTAGTCCTAGTGTAATTGGGTTGGTCTTATTCTCGTCTTCATTAAAAATTACGTATAAAACAAGCATTTAATGGATATATTTCAGCATACGTAGTTTTTTATTTTAGATTTTGCCGTTTTTGCGGGCCATTTTGCAAAAAAAGGCAGGTTATTTTTTCCGAATCATGCCAAAATCTAATCAGCACCAGGGTAACCCACAAGCGACTTATCTACCAACTTGTGCGAAATTCGGTCCAATAGATTTTCAGCTAGGGTGGATACAAACTTTTGCAGGGCCATTTCGCAAAAAAAGGCGGGTTCTTGTATCCCGAATCGTACCCAAAACTAATCAGCACCAGATTCGCCCGCAAGTGACTTACCTACCAAATTTTATGAAATTCGGTCAATTACTTTTTTAGTTAGAGTGGATACAAAATCTGCACACACAGACGTCACGCTAAAAATCGTTTTTTCGTATTCTAGAGGTCTCGAAACGTGTAGATCCGTCGAAAACTCGAGTTGCGATTTTCGGCATGATTCCAATACTTTCCCTATACATTACCATGTATTGCGGGGAAAGTAAAAAGTGCAAAAAAACAATCTACAGATTTTCAATGGGGACGCAATCCTTATAGAATATAATTGGTTGTTATATTACCAGAAAAAATGAACAATATTTACATGTTTGTATTTAAACTATTTGTGATTAAGGAATTTCAAGTATTTACAAACATATTTAAATGCGGTCGTCTTTCGTATGAAATTTTATATCTTCTGATTTGAAATAAAAATGTTTTATTAATTCCGTCATATAAATCAAATGCATGGTAATATGTATGTAGAAAATTGAATAAATATTATAATAGTGTCGAAAATCGAAATTCAGTTTTATCCCAGCTCGCATAGTCTTGACATGTTGCGTGTATTAGGTTCTTTTTTGACTATCTGATCAGTAAAACAAATAAAGTACAATTTCCATTATAAAATCCTTCACGAAAGATAACTTTCTCTTAGCAGCAGGACTCTGTTTTGCTATCTTTGCCTTATAAAATCTTTTTCATCTCCTTCCCCCCAAAAAATGTTCTTTATAATCTTTTTAAGTAATCTATTATAGTACAAATTGCGATGAAATTTATTTATAAAAATATTTAATTCCGAAAGAAAGTATTATTTTACAAGTTTTACTTCTACCGTATTTAAATTTCAATGTATTTTTTCAAAATGAATACATTTCCTTAATTTTTAAAGTTAAGGTGTTTCCCTTTCTTAAATTGCTGTAATTAAACCTTTTTAAAACAATAATTATCATATTAGAAAATTTTCTCCCGTCAATATCACCACAGAAAAAGCACTTGTGCTTTGCATTTTTTTTTTAAGTTTCTTTTATTAAATATACGATTTAAAATCTATTACATTCTACAAATTTTTACTAGAAAGTTAAGAAATTTAAAGTTAATTTCAAGAGTTTTCAAATACAATAAGTAAAAGGAAAAAATAGAATTATGTCAGATAAGCTCTCAGGAAAAATGCCTATCCAGAGAAATTTCTAAAAAAAAATATATAACATTTTAGGTTACATGCTTGTTTTATAATACTATAATGACTAGCACCAAAATATATTGTAGCAAAATTGAACTAGCAAACATAAACGGTTTTAGTGATAGAGCATTAAGTCATGCAAGTTTTTTTTTAAAATGCATTCTTCTATACTGTAAAGGCAACCAATTTATTGGTTTTCCTATTGTTAGCCGAGACTATTGTTTGATAATTCCATTATAGTAAGACTAATCTAGACGAAAATAGAATTCAGCTTCTATTGCAAATAACAGTGATAGTCTACTGTGCGGCCGCACATGCTACACGGGCGTAATATGCCCTTTATAAACACCTAAACGATTCATTGCGATGTCGGTTTGCATATGTGGGCGCGCATTTAATCTGCATGTACAAACCGCACGCCTTAAATAAGCGCTTAAACACGCTTTTTCTCGTTGCGCTGCGACACCTTTAGGATTGAACAAAAAGCAAGGAGGTAAAAATCGGGATTATGATTGTACTTATCCCGTTTAAATGATTTTTTCACAATGCTTTTAATAGCAAATAATTGTATTTTGAAAAATATAAATAATATCTTTAAAATTCAAGAAATAAGAAAATTTCTCAATTTAAATCACTTTATGTCTTTCGTCTGCTGCACTTTCGTGAAATAAATGCCGAAAAGTAAAATTAGATAATTAAATACTATCTCCGAATATTTTCGTGCTATAGAAGATATTTATCGAGCGAATTCTTATAAAAATAAAATAATTGCTCATTTAAAAAATCAAAATGATATGTGTAAAATTCTGGAACTTAGAATTTTTTATTTTATCATCCATATTGTGTCGCGCTAATTGTCTATAAACATCTGCTATTCTTCAAACAATAATCTGTTGGCAACTTCATGTTCTGAATATTTAAAGGAATGGATTTAGAAACAACGAAATTTCGATTTTAAATATTCATAACCTTTAAACTAATTGAAATTTAAAAGAAAAATAATCCCGGCGAGGTGCGTATTTGCATAAGCTAAGATTGCATAAGCTAAGATGCCAACTAACTCTATACAGATCTTCAAAACTGTTGAAAGCTTGAATTTTCTGCTACGCGTTACACACACATAGAAACAGACATCTTTTTGAAAAATACTAAATAATAATAATGCAACATTTACTCGACCGTTCGATATTAAATTGTGTATAAATTAGAATGTTACACTAAAATGGTGACAATGTCGAAATGTTTTTATAAACCTTTTATTAATCGAAAAAATATGTTAAATAGTTGAGCGTCCAATAAATAAAAATTTCCATTAGTTATAATTTTACTGCTGTACATTTTGTAGACACATTTTATATATTATATTTTTATTAATAAATAATCATTAATTTATTTATAATTACTATTACTTTATTTTTAAATTAAAATATTTCTTTCTTGTTCAAATAAAAATCCCCCAAAATATCATTTAAAATTAAACAGCGTTATTTCAAAATAATAAACTAAAGTTGATAGTTGCGAAATATTGTATTCAGATATTTTGTGGTCATTATTTGGTATTTTAATAGTCACAACCTTTCTACTAGAGCTGCCACTATAAGTAGGAAACAAAAAAGTAATGAAATGATCTTGCATATTAAATATCGATGAAGAAGCCAGTAAAATAGATCAAAATAATGAATAACATAATTTTTTGCTTTTGAAAGTCAGCTGTCCATAAAATATAATTTTCTGATTCTGTTTGCGCCACTTAATATGCACTTGTTTCCAGTAATAAATTACTTATACTGAAAATTTTGGTGTTCAATTAAAAAAAAAAATGTTTTTATATTTTGTGGACTTCCCATCTCTGCAATTGGTTTATTTAATCTTACGTTCTTTCGAATTATTTATATCTCAAAGACTTTGATCGAAGTTGAAATTTTTTTATAAACAAGCAAAGTTCTGCGCACTTCGAGCGCTAAGCTCGGCTAAGTACACCACAGCCATACATCAGAAACAGGAACCGGCAGACATCAACTGTCACCGATCCTCCCACCCGCTCCTAATATCCACAGTCACAAACGAGTCATACACCTCCCTATTCAATATTACTATCTCTTATAGGATAATATCTCTCTATAAAAACATATATATTATACCAACTCGTAACATAACGCACGGGTTCCTTTCTCTAGAAGGATGTTCAGGCATGTGCAATCTACCGGGGAGAAACCGCAGTCCTACGCATCTCATTAAGGGCGATGCATTTGTTGCTTTGATGCGTTTTCTTAAAAAAAAATGTAGTAATTAAAAAAATGTTAGAATGCGAAGATAAATACAACTTTCTGTAGAATTCAAACTGCAGAATTAAGCTAAACTTCCTGTTTTAGATGCGGCGAAATAAGTATCAGATAACCTAAAAAAATGTAATTTCAATGTATTTAAGAATATGTGTATAGCCACATGTAGGTAAGTTTTCTGGTGGATTATTTGGAATTACTTTTTTTTTTTTACGTCCGTGTCTGGACAATTTTTTGAAAACAAATATCGAGGAAATGAAACAACGGCAACCCCTTATGAGCACTGCAAATCATGTCATATTAATTTCCTTTGAACAGTGTATATATGCATGCTATTATACACATTCCGTGTTTTACAAAGCTAATTCTTGGCCTAGAAACGCGTTTTTTCTTCTTTTTTGAGGAAATTGTTTGGAAATGTGCAAAGTGCATTCGGAAATTAGAAAAAAGTAATAAAGTTTTAATAATTTATAAAAACCTAACAAAAGACCCAATTTTATCAAAAGAAAGATGCATGTTCCGAAATTTACACAACCAATTATTGGTATAGAAACTCACGGGTTTTTAAGTACCAGGCAATCATCTGGGAATGTGTCAAGTGCATTCGAAGAAAAATCCCAAAATGTACAAAATTTAATACTTTTCCAAATATATTTAAAATTCTACTAATTTTTGCCCTAGAAACTTGCCTTGTAGAAACTGGTAGCTAAAGATCTGGACATTTGCATAACACATCCGATAATTAAACAAATGTACAATTATTTATAAAACAAAACCCTCAAAACCAAAAATTTGGTTTTGAGACTTTTTCTTTTTTTAAATTAGGGTATGATTTGGACATATACATCAAACATTCGAAAATGAAAACAAATAATTGCTGTGTAGACTTTGAACTGCATAAAGGTCACTAGAACAGCAATGCACTCGCCCAAAAACAAAAGTTAACTCACTTGTTTGTAAAATCGGAAATTTTCAATATTAGTCGGAAAAATTTCCTTCACACCCCCCCAGACAAGATTGCCCACTTACGTCCCTGCTCAAATGCCGCGGCATTGCACTCCTCGACGCCAGCACCGACTGAAGCCGACCCCCATAGTCACAATCATAATTATCACAAGACCAGGTAAAAGGAAAATGGACATAAAGTAAAATCGATTCCGTAGTATCAAAATATGCAATAACTCTACTCTGGTGGCATCTTCTTAAATACTCCAACTAGGTTCAAAAACCACAATACAAAGTTATGTTGCCATCACTTGCTAAATGCATAAAAACTGATCGTCAAAAAGTGTTTACCCCTTGTGGGATACCAAACTGTTGCTTAAAAAAAGTACCACCATGTTGAATACAATTCTCGTAAAGAGTGTAAATGAAGTAATCTTTTAAAAGAAAATTTGAATATTTTAGGTTGATATTATATTTTTCAAAAATTCCTAAAATATTTCTATACAGATCATCTATATAAATATTATTAAACAAATCTTTGAAATCAAAAGTATAAATACTATGGATATTAGTAAGAGTTTTTAATTTCTTAATTAATTCAAAACTGATTTTCACAATATGACAATTATTTGAGATCTCATCTGTCAAGGATACTTCATTTAATATTTTTAATAATAATTTACCAGCATTAGTAATGTAAGCATTATACCCACTAGTAATAGTTCGAAAAGTAACAGGGGATTTATGAAACTTGGGTACTAAAACTAGATATGTAATGTTTTTGCAACTATTTTTTAGATGAATTTGCTTATATTTGGCTGAAATTCTATTAGATAAAATTTCAAAGTTAGTATTATGTAAATTATTAAGCAAGAGTGACTGGAGGGTATTTATATAGTAACAATAGCAGCATACCCGTTCTTCGTACGGATTATATAATATATAAATAAACATAAAATTCAGAATCATGTGCAAATTCCTATAGTATACTAAATGACATTTTTAAAATATTAAAAATTAATTAAAATATTATGTTAAAATATTTAATACTATGCTCCTAAAATTAAGTTTAAGAATCTCTGCTTTCGCTATACAAAATTATCTTCACGGGCAGATCTGAAGAATAAAACATCCTGGCCCCTTTTGTAAGCAAATTTAATAAAAAAAGGAATTGAATCAATATATGCAAATTGAAAGCATTAAAATTGTATGGGACCCGTACTACTTATATACTCGAATATTAGAAGATATAACCTGTATTAGTACATTACATGTAATTGTACATTACATATAAATTGAAAATATCAATAAATCCGTAATTGATTCTAATATATGCCAGAATGAAAGCACTAAAATTATATGGGAATATATATATATATCCCCGTACTACTTATATTGTCGCAAATTAGAAAATATGGCAGTGTGTTAGTAGAAGATTACCCGTATTACAATATGAGTCTCAAAAATCTTTGCTAAAATAAAACAGATGACGTTTTAAATTGAAAATATCAATAATCCCCGTAATCTTTATACCAGAAGATCGTAATTGATTCCAATATAAGCCAATATATATCAAAATATATGCCAATATACCTGTCCTACTTATATTCTCGTAGATTAGAAGATATACCCGTGCATTTGTAGAAGATTACTCGTACAACTTACAATATATGAGTTTCAACAATTTTTGTTATAATAAAACAATGGCATAATAACTTAAAAATATCAATAATCCTCGAAAATATTAATAATAATAATGTGTAACATGAAGACCTTAATTGATATTATCCAGTCAAAAATGCAATGTCAATGAAATTTATTTTATATACATATCTTTATTATTCAAATCGGAAAAGATTTAATAAACATCGTATGCCGCATAACACATTGGATTTACATCAATTGCTAAACGACATGATATCATTTGCTTCAAATAAATTGATGGAAATCATATCATCTGAATAATGCTATCTCAATGGTAGGTTTGGCGACATTCTCGTCAATTTAGCGATAATTTAAAACATCGCCAAATTTATCGTCAAGTGGGACTGTAAAACTGATAGTCCCATTTTGCGACAAATTGACGAAACATCATCACAATACTATCCCTTAACAAAACACAATTAATTTCATTTATTAAGTACAATTTTATCAATTTCATGATATTTTTATAGATTTACAAATATTTTTATCGATTTGGTGAAATTTTAAAAATTCGCTAAATGTGTTACTAAATAGGATAGATGGATTGACCGACAAATGCTATCAAAACATCATTTCAGTACTCTCTTCTGAAAAAACAAATTTGATTTCATTGATTTGCGTCGTTTTTATCAATTTGGCGACATTTCCATCAATTTGGCAAAATTTAAAAAGAGTTGCCAAGTTAGCGATATTCCGCCAAATTAGTAGCTCTGAATTTGCAGATCGGAAGAATAAAACATTCTGATTCCGTTTGTATATACTAAATGCAAACACTAAAATTGTATTAGAAGATATACCCGTTCTGCTACTCTTTTTCTGTTTCAACAATCGGATAAATGAATTTATTGGTAAACACAATATATGAGTTTATTAGCTAAACACACTATAAAAGCTTAAAAACTCTTTGTCAAAATAAATGAAAGTGATGTACGCAGTCCACAATTAATATAATTAAAATAAAAATCAAACCGTACTTTTCTAAAATATATTTTTATATCCATTTATTTATTATTCAAATCGAAAAAATAATAATTAAAATTAATAGACAGATTTAATTGAATTGCGTTTCTGAGTAATATGATATAAGATAGAATCTTCCTCATAAAATATATTAAATAACCATTTTGATTTCTTTATACTTTTCATTGTTGAGTAAATACTTGTGAAAAACAAAGTATGAAGATAGATTTTCCATTTAAATTCATGTTTCAAACAATTCATGCCTTCAGATAGTGACTAATTTGCACAAAAATCCTCCACCAAACTCAGAGATAAAGTTTTAGTTCACGTTGACGTTTTAAACAAAGGATTTTCATCCTTTCCGTTTGGATAAATCACGGAGTTAGAGAGTAGAACTCCTAGGAAAAAGTTCCGTTTTTCATTAATATCTTAATAACCCCTGGTCTTAGAAACCCGAAACTTAGACCATGTATGGCGGGTTATTTCAAGGTTCCCACAAAATTTCATTAAATTCAGTTTAGCCGTTCTCTAGCGATGATGAGACAAACGAAAGTTTCGTTTTTTGCTAATATCTGGAGAACCACTGGTCGTAAAAACTCAAATCATCGACTAAATTTTAAGTGGGGTTATTTTCAGGCTACCCGCAAAATTTCATCAAATTCGGTTCAATCGTTCTCCCGTGATGATGGGAAAAACAGACAGACAGATTTTCAATTTTATTTATATAGATTTACATATGAGTGAGTAGTTACTACTAGCCTTATCGACAAAATCATTTTGAATTTCTTTAATATCCTTTTTAATTGAATTAAGTTTAAATGATTTATTAATTTTCTGAATATATATATAGTGATTTAAGTATTGTTCTCTTAAGACACTTCAGGGTTTATTCCTGGGGCGTCATTCGCGTCATTGCTAATATGCTGATCATCATTGGTCGGAAAGAATCCGACGTCAGAGATAGACTGTTAAATGATGGTACAATCGGGACACAATCTTCCCGACCATCCCCCAGACGTTATTTTAGGTTTTCATGTTTCAGGTCAGTGCAAGTTATTTCACGAAAGAGTTCATTTAACCCTCACAGAACGATGTCTGGCGGGGCATCATTTCTTGGGACAATAAAAACAGTCGAATAAACGGTATGGTAATTGATATTGACATAGTAGTTATAACAGTAATTACAGAAATCAAACCCATGGGGTTTGAAAGTATGTTATGGAGGAATCGTTAAATCATCTGGCTAATATACACACTGAACCTGATTCAAACAAAACTATATATTGTTCTAATTAATTTGTTATCATTCGCGATTTAATTTGTTTACTTTGAGACAGCGAGGTGGGATTACTAACTTCGCCATCTATAATGGAGTTTTTCTTCCAAAACCACATCTGCAAAGAGCAGAGTATTCAATACTAAAATCTGCTTAACCGCAAGTTGCCGCACAAATTCGAGCACATTCTCAAACACAAAATCAAAAACTGTATGAGCGAAAAATCTTTCGATTAAAAAATAAAAAATAGATCGAGGCGTTTTTGAGGTCACTTTGAAAATTTCCGTTTATTAATGTAGAATTATTTTTCGATGCCTTTATAACTAAAGTGATCATATTTTCTATAGGTAAATAGAAGATAATTTTTGGCATTTGTTTCAACACATTTCCAAATGAGTTTGTGACTGCGAAGGGAGAGGGGGGGGGGGGCATACCTAAAAGGACAGCTAAAAGAAATAATGTCCCACTTGCGACCTAAATTGATCTAAGTAGATAATTATGTTGCATACTTTAACTACTTTTTCTTTAGCCTTAATAGTATATTTTTTTGCCTCTTGATATACCTCAACCATGGGTTCCTGGGGGGCGGGGAGGGGCTGTAGCCCTCTAGAATCCACCTCTACCCTATGGTCAGGCCTGCATGGTTTAATTTTGAAATAGGTTAGGAATAATTTAAGAAAGATGGGATAATATAATGAACAAAAAATAAAACAAATTATAAAGTAGTAAACACATATTTTTAACTACAGTAATACATTACAATTAATTAACATTAAAGTAATAGATATTAAAAATGCATAGTTTTAATATTTCTTAGATAAATAGATGGTTTTTGAGTGTTTTTTTTTAAGGAACACGTAATCTGATTTCAGAAAATCATGAAACTGTAGACAATTCATCTCATAATTGAATTTTGTTTGAATACAAACTTCTAGAGTTTCAACTCTAAGTTGCATTTTTTTACTTGTCCACAAAATTAGTTATGGTTGAAAATATTCTCTTAGTTTGAGCATTTGAGTCAGGAAAGTATAAACAAAATTTTTGATATAATTTAATATACATTGGTTTTTCAGTAAAATATTCACTTAAATAAATTTATTTTTCATGACAAGCCATTAATAGATTGCTTCGCCACTCTTCTGAGCTTTTCTTTAGTGATGCAGCTTTATACACAAAAAACCTCATCGAATAGTTCACTATCATTAATACTTAGTTTTATTTTATTAAAAACTGAAAAAGAGATCTCGATGACCACGATGAAATTTCTCATAAAAGAACTCATTGGAATACGTTTATTTCTAGAAATGTAATATTCGAATGATTTAAATATTCGATGCAGGTTTGATAAAATGATTGCACATTTTTTTTAACATTTATGGGCAGGAAAATTTGCTGTTCACGTTCTGTCAATATTTAATTTCAGCTCTCTCAAATTCTGATAAATTTCACATCGAAATATTTTGATGTTCTATTTTCACTTTACCTACAATATATAGTAATGTATTGTAGTCGTGTCGAAAATCGCAACTCAAGTTTTCGACGGATCTGCACGTTTTCTTAACGTGATGTCTTGTGAGTGTGTGTGTGTGTGTGTGTGTGTGTGTGTGTGTGTGTGTGTGTACGATCCATGGTAAAACCTACCTTTATTTTTCGAAATGACCTGCAAAAATCGTCAAATTCTAAAATAAAAAACTACGTTTCCACAAATGTTTCAATTAAATGCTTGATTTATAAGTAATTTTTGACGATGAAAAAAATAAGAACAACCCCATTACTCTGGGGCTAGCCGTTCACGAGATATTTTAGTTTTCTCTCATTTTTGCTACTTTGCTTTTGAAAATACGTCCAGTTACCAAATGAAAACGAAAATTGAATTAAAAGTACAAATTCAGTGTCATTTGAATAATTATGCGTGTTATTGTGTGCAATTAAACTCAATTTAATGAATTATTATAGAAATTACGAGAAAATTAATTTTGATCTGTAAGGAAAGCCATATTCTTTCCACATCAGATTTTTTAGAATGTATGTTTGAGAAGTTGAAGCTTGACTATGAACAAAAAATAGTCTGCAAAAGGATTGTTAACCTTTTGCTTACGGGTGGGGCAGAGTCCATCCCAAACAAAGAACCTCCCAAAAAGACGGGTATTTGACATACCCTATCCCAACAGCAGACATTGGCGTCCATGGACGCCAATGCCTGCAAAGGGAGGTCGAACTTTGCGATTTATTAGGCGATCTACTTGAGATTTAGGGCGATCTACTTTGTAAAAATAAAGAACAAATTTAAGCTCTGAGAAATAAATAAATCTAAAGGACATTTCCTTAAAAAAAGGACAGCCTTTTAAAATAAAAGACATATGGAGTAGATACTAATATCCTTTCCAAGATATTGAATTTTTGACAATTAGTCGTCATTTTCATTGATTTATCGTCATTTTTATCCATTTGGCGAGATTTTCGTTAATTTGGCAACATTTCAAAAAGTCGCCAAATTGGCGACATTCAGCTAATTTCTTCGCCAAAATCTCGCCAAGCGTTATGGACGAAGAAATAAGTTATATATATATATAACTTATTAGATATTGAATTTTCGACATATATTATATAATTATTATTATATAATTATATATTATATAACTTATTAGATATTGAATTTTCCACAATTAGTCGTCATTTTCATTGATTTAGCGTCATTTTTATCCATTTGGCGAGATTTTCGTTAATTTGGCAACATTTCATAAAGTCGCCAAGTTGGCGGCATTCCGCCAATTTCGTCGCCAAAATCTCGCCAAGCGTTATGGACGAAGAAATAAGTTATTCTTACAGCAGATAAATTGGCGTTCAAATGCAAAAGTATTACTCAAAGTATCTTTTTTCATGAATGGAATGAGCTAGATCCACGAGAATGATGTCACCCAATTTATCGCATGATATTATATACTAGCAGCATACCCGTTCTTCGTACGGAGTATATAATATAAAGAAACTTGAAATTCAAAATCATGCCCAAATTCTTATAGTATACTAAATGACATGTTTAATCAAAATATTCTGTTAAAATATTTAATATAATGCTCCTAAAAAGAAGTTTAAGAATCTCTGTTCTCGCTATATAAAATTATCTTCATGGACATATCTGAAGAATAAAACATCTTGGACCCCTTATGTAAGCAAATATAAAAAAAAATATGGAATTGAATCAATATATGCAAAATAAAAGCTTTAAAATTGTATGGGACCCGTACTAATTATATACGCGAATATTAGAAAATATAACCTGCATTAGTAGATTACATGTATAAATTGAAAATACCAATAAAACCGTAATCTTTATATCTGAAGACAGTCATTTATTCCAATATATGTCAAAATTAAAGTGCTAAAATTATATGGGAAGATATACACGTACTAATTATAATGTCCGATTATTAGTAGAAGATTATCCGTTTTGCAATATGAGTCACAAATGTTTTTTGGTAAAATACAACAGACGACGTAATAAATTGAATATATAATTAATCCCCTTAATCTTCATACCAGAAGACTGTACTTGATTCCAATATATATGCCAATATATGTCAAAATATATGCCAATATACCTGTACTACTTATATTCTCGTAGGTTAGAAGATATACCCGTGCATTCCTAGAAGATTACTCGTACAACGTACAATATGCGTGTGTCAGCAATTTTTGCCGCAATAAAACAATGGCGTAATAACTTAAAAATATCAATAATCCCTGAATCAATAATTCCGGAAAATATCAATAATAATAATGTTTAAACCTGAAGAGTATAATTGATATTATCCAGTCCAAAATGAAATGGCAATGAAATTTATTTTATATACATATCTTCATTATTCAAATCGGAAAGGATTTAATAAAAATCGCCTGCCGCATAAACACATCGGATTTAAATCCGTTGCTAAGCGACATGATATCATTTGCTTCAAATAAATTGGTAGAAAAAATATCGTCTAAATAATTATATTTCTATGGAACATTTGGCGACAGTTTCGTCAAATTAGCGAAATTTTAAAAAATCGCCAAATTTATCGCCAAGTGGGACTGTAGAACTGACAGTTCCACTTTGCGACAAATTGACGAAATATCATCACAATACTATCCCCTAACAAAAAACAATTAATATCATTTATGTAGCGCAATTTTATCAATTTCAAGATATTTTTATAGATTTGAAAACATTTTTATCAATTTGGTGACATTTTAAAAATTCGCTAAATGTATTACTAAGTAGGATGGTTGGTCTGACAGATAAATGCTAACCAAACATCATTTCAGTACTCTCTTCTAACAAAACAAAAAAAAAATTTCATTGATATGTAGAAGACCTAAGCCACACGACCAACCCGAAGGTTTATGGCAGCTGTTTGTGTGTCGTTTATATCAATTTGGCGACATTTCCGTCAATTTGGCAAAGTTTAAGAAAAGTTGTCAAATTAGCGATATCCCTCCAAATTCGTAGCTTTGAATTTGCAGATCTGAATGAAACATTCTTATCCCGTTTCAATATACTAAATGAAAACACTACAATTGTATTAGAAGATATACCCGCTCTACTCTTTTTCTGTTTCAACAATCGGCTATATGAATTTATTGGCTAAACACAATATATGAGTTTAGTAGCTAAATACGATATAAGCTTGAAAATTCTTTGCCAAAATAAATGAAATTGATGTACGCAGTCAGCAATTAATATAATTAAAAGAAAAATCAAACCGTCCATTCATAAGACATACTTTTATATCCATTTATCCATTTATTTATTATTTAAATCGAAAAAAAATAATAAAAACATTAACAAACACATTTAATTTAATTGCGATGCCGAGCAACATGATATATCCTCCTAAAATGTTAAAATTTATTAACCACTAACAGCACACCCGTTATTCGTACGGAGTGTATAATTTAAAGAAACTTAAAGTTCGCAATCATGTGCAAATTCTGTTAAAATATTAAATTTATTGCTCCTAAAGAGAAGTTTAAGAATATATGTTCTCACTATGCAAAATTATCTTCACGATCAGATCTGAAGAATAAAACATCCTGCCCCCCTTTGTAAGCAAATTTACAGAAGAAAAAATAGGAATTGAATGAATATATGCAACGCCGTACTAATTATATTGTCGCAGATCAGAAAATATGCCAATGTGTTAGTAGAAGATTACCCGTATTACAATATGCGTCTCAAAAATATTTGCCAAAATAAAAGAGATGACGTAATAAATAGAAAACATCAATAATATCCGTACTCTTTATACCAGAAGGTCTTAATTGATTCCAATATATGCCAATATATATCAAAACATATGTCAATATACCTGTACTACTTATATTCTCGTAGATTAAAAGATATACACGTGTATTTGTAGAAGATTCGTACAACATACAATATATGAGTTTAAACAATTTTTGTCATAATAAAATAATTGCATAATAACTTGAAAATATCAATAATCCTTGAATCAATAATCCCCGAAAATATAAATAATAATAATTTTTAAACCTGAAGACCGTAATTGATATTATCCAGTCAAAAATGCTATAAGAAAAATCAAATCGTTCTTTTCTAAAATATATTTTTATATCCATTTATTTATTATTCAAATCGAAAAAATAATTATTAAAATTAACAGACAGATTTAATTTAATTGCGTTTCTGAGTAACATGATATAAGATAGAATCTTATAACATGTTTAATATGTCATGTCTTATAACATAAACTGCGAAATTAAATAACGATTTTGATTTCTCTATACTTCTCATTGTTCCGTAAAAGCTTGTTTTAAATAAACCATGAACCATGGAGATAGATTTCCCCTTTAAATCATGTTTCAAACAATTCATGTTTTCAGAAAGTAACTAATTAACGCAAAAAATCTCCCATCAAACTCAGAGAGTAAATTTTAATTCACTTTCAAACGATTTTCAAGCTTTTCGTTTGGATAAACCACGGAGTTAGGGAGTAGAACTCCTAGGAAAAAGTTCCGTTTTTCATTAATATCTCGACAACCCGAGGTCTTAGAAACTCTAAACTTGGACAAAAGTTATGGGGGGATATTTCAAGGCTATTCACCAAATTTCATTAAATTCGTTTCAGCCGTTTTTCCGTGATGATGAGACAAACGAAAATTTCGTTTTTTACTAATATCTCGAGAACCACTGGTCGTAGAAACTCAAAACACGGATATAATTTTAAGTGGGGCTATTTCTGGGCTACCCACAAAATTTCATCAAATTCGGTTCAGCCGTTCTCCCGTGATGGTGTGACAAACAGACAGACAGACAGACAGACAGACAGACAGATTTTCATTTTTATTTATATAGATGTAAAGTGAACATATTTCTCAACTAGCAGCATACCCGTTCTTCGTACGGAGTATATAATATAAAGAAACTTGAAATTCATAATCATGCCCAAATTCTTATAGTATACTAAATGACATGTTTAATCAAAATATTCTGTTAAAATATTTAATATAATGCTCCTAAAAAGAAGTTTAAGAATCTCTGTTCTCGCTATATAAAATTATCTTCATGGACATATCTGAAGAATAAAACATCTTGGACCCCTTATGTAAGCAAATATAAAAAAAAATATGGAATTGAATCAATATATGCAAAATAAAAGCGTTAAAATTGTATGGGACCCGTACTAATTATATACGCGAATATTAGAAAATATATCCTGTATTAGTAGGTTACATGTATAAATTGAAAATACCAATACACCCGTAATCTTTAAATCTGAAGACAGTCATTTATTCCAATATATGTCAAAATTAAAGTGCTGAAATTATATGGGAAGATATACACGTACTACTTATAATGTCCGATTATTAGTAGAAGATTACCCGTTTTGCAATATGAGTCACAAATGTTTTTTGGTAAAATACAACATACAACGTAATAAATTGAATATATAATTAATCCCCTTAATCTTCATACCAGAAGACTGTACTTGATTCCAATATATATGCCAATATATGTCAAAATATATGCCAATATACCTGTACTACTTATATTCTCGTAGGTTAGAAGATATACCCGTGCATTCCTAGAAGATTACTCGTACAACGTACAATATGCGTGTGTCAGCAATTTTTGCCGCAATAAAACAATGGCGTAATAACTTAAAAATATCAATAATCCCTGAATCAATAATTCCGGAAAATATCAATAATAATAATGTTTAAACCTGAAGAGTATAATTGATATTATCCAGTCCAAAATGAAATGTCAATGAAATTTATTTTATATACATATCTTCATTATTCAAATCGGAAAGGATTTAATAAAAGTCGTCTGCCGCATAAACACATTGGATTTAAATCCGTTGCTAAGCGACATGATATCATTTGCTTCAAATAAATTGGTAGAAAAAATATCGTCTAAATAGTTATATTTCTATTGAACATTTGGCGACAGTTTCGTCAAATTAGCGACATTTTAAAAAATCGCCAAATTTATCGCCAAGTGGGACTATAGAACTGACAGTTCCACTTTGCGACAAATTGACGAAATATCATCACAATACTAACCCCTAACAAAAAACAATTAATATCAATTAATATTATCAATTTTAAGATATTTTTATAGATTTGAAAACATTTTTATCAATTTGGTGACATTTTAAAAATTCGCTAAATGTATTACTAAGTAGGATGGTTGGTCTGACAGAGAAATGCTAAACAAACATCATTTCAGTACTCTCTTCTAACAAAACAAAAAAAAATTTCATTGATATGTAGAAGACCCAAGCCACACGACCAACCCGAAGGTTTATGGCAGCTGTTTGTGTGTCGTTTATATCAATTTGGCGACATTTCCGTCAATTTGGCAAAGTTTAAGAAAAGTTGTCAAATTAGCGATATCCCTCCAAATTCGTAGCTTTGAATTTGCAGATCTGAATGAAACATTCTTATCCCGTTTCAATATACTAAATGAAAACACTACAATTGTATTAGAAGATATACCCGCTCTACTCTTTTTCTGTTTCAACAATCGGCTATATGAATTTATTGGCTAAACACAATATATGAGTTTAGTAGCTAAATACGATATAAGCTTGAAAACTCTTTGCCAAAATAAATGAAATTGATGTACGCAGTCAGCAATTAATATAATTAAAAGAAAAATCAAACCGTCCATTCATAAGATATACTTTTATATCCATTTATCCATTTATTTATTATTTAAATCGAAAAAAAATAATAAAAACATTAACAAACACATTTAATTTAATTGCGATGCCGAGCAACATGATATATCCTCCTAAAATGTTAAAATTTATTAACCACTAACAGCACACCCGTTATTCGTACGGAGTGTATAATTTAAAGAAACTTAAAGTTCGCAATCATGTGCAAATTCTGTTAAAATATTAAATTTATTGCTCCTAAAGAGAAGTTTAAGAATATATGTTCTCACTATGCAAAATTATCTTCACAATCAGATCTGAAGAATAAAACATCCTCCCCCCTTTTGTAAGCAAATTTACAGAAGAAAAAATAGGAATTTAATGAATATATGCAATCCCGTACTAATTATATTGTCGCAGATCAGAAAATATGCCAATGTGTTAGTAGAAGATTACCCGTATTACAATATGCGTCTCAAAAATATTTGCCAAAATAAAAGAGATGACGTAATAAATTGAAAACATCAATAATATCCGTACTCTTTATACCAGAAGGTCGTAATTGATTCCAATATATGCCAATATATATCAAAACATATGTCAATATACCTGTACTACTTATATTCTCGTAGATTAAAAGATATACAAGTGTGTTTGTAGAAGATTATTCGTTCAACATACAGTATGTGAGTTTAAACAATTTTTGTCATAATAAAATAATTGCATAATAACTTGAAAATATCAATAATCCCTGAATCAATAATCCCCGAAAATATCAATAATAATAATTTCTAAACCTGAAGACCGTAATTGATATTATCCAGTCAAAAATGCTATAAGAAAAATCAAATCGTTCTTTTCTAAAATATATTTTTATATCCATTTATTTATTATTCAAATCGAAAAAATAATTATTAAAATTAACAGACAGATTTAATTTAATTGCGTTTCTGAGTAACATGATATAAGATAGAATCTTATAACATGTTAAATATGTCATGTCTTATAACATAAACTGCGAAATTAAATAACGATTTTGATTTCTCTATACTTCTCATTGTTCCGTAAAAGCGTGTTTTAAATAAACCATGAACCATGGAGATAGATTTCCCCTTTAAATCATGTTTCAAACAATTCATGTTTTCAGAAAGTGACTAATTAACGCAAAAAATCTCCCATCAAACTCAGAGATTAAATTTTAATTCACTTTCAAACGATTTTCAAGCTTTTCGTTTGGATAAACCACGGAGTTAGGGAGTAGAACTCCTAGGAAAAAGTTCCGTTTTTCATTAATATATCGACAACCCCAGGTCTTAGAAACTCGAAACTTGGACAAAATTTATGGGGGGATATTTCAAGGCTATTCACCAAATTTCATTAAATTCGGTTCAGCCGTTTTTCCGTGATGATGAGACAAACGAAAATTTCGTTTTTTACTAATATCTCGAGAACCACTGGTCGTAGAAACTCAAAACACGGATATAATTTTAAGTGGGGCTATTTCTGGGCTACCCACAAAATTTCATCAAATTCGGTTCAGCCGTTCTCCCGTGATGGTGTGACAAACAGACAGACAGACAGACAGACAGACAGACAGACAGACAGACAGACAGATTTTCATTTTTATTTATATAGATAGGAAATATTTTTTTTCTATTTTATATGACTTCTTGATAATTTTTTTGAAAAATGTGCAATATCTCGAGAACGGTTCATGTTAGCGTTCTAAAATTTATGTCAATCGTTTTCTAATGAAAAATTACATAAGAAATGTCTATTTGTGTAACTTTATTATTGGTTTTGATTTTTTGATGATTTTTTCAAAATTTCATTCCAAAATTTAGGGGGGTTCTGAACATTCGATTGCGCATAAAAACAATAGGCTTCCAGTGTTTACAGATTGTGATTTTTGTACCAAATTTGGTTCGAATCGGTCCATTCGTTCGTCAGTTATCGTCTCCACAGACCCACTGACACACACACACATACTTTCACACACACACACACACACACACACACATCACTTCAAAAATGTTTGATTCGTGATCAGGGATTCTTGAGACGTGCTCTCCCGTCGAAAACTCGAATTCGAATTTTCGACCCCGTCACAATACTTTCCTTATACATTATGTATATAAGGAAAGTAATAAAGGTAAGAAAGTAGAAAAGTCGCGTAAGAAAACCAACTTTGATATGCGGTTGAAGAGCATTTGTAGAATTTGAGCTTCCCTGTCCGAAAATATGGGTCACTGTGCTGGGAAAAATCACTTTCGCGATAAAATGACTAAAAATACATTTTCGGAATAGTGCTAGCTCGCATGTGACGTCAACAAGAGAGTATTAAAGAGTAGAGTGTATTATAGTGCGCGCGCCAATTAGTATTTTGCTATGAAATGCATTAACAGGGATTCTAACGTTAAAATTAAAATTTTTATAAATAAAAGTTAGAATGAATCATGATTAAAAATCAGAGTTAGATTCCCTTTACCTTTATATATTGATCTAGGGCTGCTCATAGGAGGGTACAGACATCATTGAAGTAGGGGGAGGGACAGAAACCAGAGGAGTCTAGATCACCAATAATTTTTCTTTTAAGGAGGAGAAGATATTCATAATTCATAAAGGTAGGAACATGAAATAGGGAAGTGTGGCCCATATGTTTGTAGGGGTCCACAATTTATGTGGGTGACTTTAATTGATCTCTTATGTAACATAGCTATTACACGACTTAAGGTGTTGTTTTATTTAACTTATTATTAAAAATTGTTGCCACGGATTCTATTACTAAATATTTTTATGAGTAAGAAATCGAAATCGAAGTAGTCATCAAATCGAAATTGAGCGATCTTGTTCGGCATTTTCTGAAAACATAACTCCGATTTTATTGTAACGATTATACGGGACATACCGATATTGAAAGAGAATGTCGATGATGACGCTCGAATGATGCTGCTCGACAAAGGAGTTGTTTGAAAGTTTATCATTTTGAAGAATTAAAACTCTTTCAGAACTGATACATGAGAGATCTATTACGAGACTAAGATTATTCAATGTAAAAAAGTAGAAATTGCTATCACTACATTTAAAAGAAATAAAAGAGGAGATTTAAAAGAGGTAACTTTCCCCAAATAATTGCTGATTTTGATACTATAAAGTAATTTGATTCTATAAATTATTTAATGTAACTCTTTTGAATAATGAAGTCCTGATTCATAGATACATTTTTCGATTTAATTAAATCATAATGAATAGCTCTTTATATGCATTAAATCAAAGACAACAAATCGTAGATTAAAAAGTCATTTAATGAAAACCATCCTTTATGACGTACAAATATTAAAAAAGACTAGAGTGCTTTCGGGTATCACCATACCCTTCATCAGTGACTATAGCCACTGATATAGCTACTGATGAAGAGTATGGTGATACCCGAAAGAGCTCTGACCTTTTTTAATATTTGTACCTCATAAAGGATATTTTTTATTAAATGACCTTTTAATCTACGATTTGTTGTCTTTGATTTAATGCATTATTGAAGGTGACGTGTAACCACTTTAATTATAGCTTTTTATATGTTATAAATATTAGAAACACTTAGAAAAAATTTCATAGAAGCCGAATTAAAAACTGAGAAAAAATTACAAAATATATAATATGAACACATGCATGATTGTGCACTATGCGATGAGTTGTAGAACATATACATAGCGTAGAATTCCGTTGATTCGCCCTTGTCTGAATTTGAGGTGTGGGGTACCTATTTAACTAAAGATGTAGGGTATTTATCTAAAAGTGTAAGGGTATCTATCTAAAGATGTAGGGTATCTATTTAACAATGCCATCCAATTTAGATCGGAACTCAGAGGGAATGACATCCACAGGGACCGTACTCTTCTTCCCCTACTACCAACTCCTCGGAAAGACTTTCGAACTTACAAATTTAACGTGCACGTACCCCGTGTAGACACGGGGATAGTTTGTGAATCATCAGAAATAGAACTTGGGTCTTCTGAATGCAATACCCGTGTGTTAACAGCTGGACTATCCCGTCCTTCGAGAGTATTCGAAATATGCTCAAGAGATTCGGAAGAGTTTTTCAAGGGCTCGTACAAACATTAAGCTGTAACACTCGGGACATTTTTAATGTAACAGCTCTTCCTTCTATTGGAAAACTTTAATCAGCCCAAATATTAAAATATCGAAATTTTAACCACTATTTTTCAAAAACTAAACACTGTATCCGAAATATAATTATATATCCTTATAGAAATGTCAAAGATCTAGAATTTACTTGCTTATACTGTTCACTAGCACGTTGAGTTTTCGGTAAAGAAGAATTTACAAACTTGAAAAGAAGGTTGAAAAATTTTCAATCTTCTTCAACTTAACAAGCTAATTCTTCGAAAACTATACGAATTTTATTAACACAAGTAATTGATCTAGAAATAGGTTGATTTCCTACAAAATATTTTGGTCCCTTACTGTTTAGAACTATCTTTTATAGTTAAGGAAGATATTTCGGGCGAAAGTTAGCAAAGTGAGGTTAAGATACGCTCGGTCAAAAACTTTTCAGAATTTTCGACAAAAAAGAAAGAATTTAAATATTGACATTATTTTTAAATACTGATAAATGATAGCCAATTTCCGACAAGACAAATAAAAATTATTTCCATTTTTATCTACACCTGTTGAAAAAAATAAATGCACCCATAAAAAATTGAGCTACAGTCGTGGAACTCGGCATACATGTATCGTTTGAGGAGATGTGCAAATGATTAGAACTTGGGAGTAAAAAAATGTTTTATAAAGAAATAGTTGCGACAAGAAGATTACATTTTAGAAAGTGGCAAGTCACCCCCTGGCAGTTATACAAGGCGATATGTGATGTGGTGCAGAGTCAATTAAGCTGCTTATGTCCCTCAGTGGAAGATTCTGCAACAAATGTTGCAGCTGGTCAGCTACTAAAATTAAATTCTGAGTAAGCTGCAATTATCGCCTCAGCATGTGCCAGACGTGTTATATTAGTGATAGGTCTGATAACCTGGAAAACCATGGGAGTGTATTAAATCCACGAAGACATTGGTGAGAAAGTCATATAGCAGCGTTATATTGTTGGTAAATGGAACCTGGAGGGCTTTACTGCATAGACACAGCAATTGGCTTCATAACAATGTTCACGTACAAACGATCCGTCAGATTAGCTTGCAGCACAACTAGGGAAGATCGGTAGTCTCACGAGATGACTTCTAAGACCGTCACACCCAATGTGCGGGATTCATCTCTAAAGACAACAGGCTTCCAATCAGACAGACACTGTCCAGGCTGACCGAACTCGGTACCAATCCAGGCGGTTCTGCCTATGTTGGAAGGGGGAGGGGAAGGGGGGAGGCACCGTAAAGAAAGTCGACACCTAATCCAACCTTCTGCTAGTCGTCTCCGTATAATAGCCCTTGATACAAGATGAATAGAGGATATAAAAAAGCCTTCAAATGCTTTATAGCGGCGTCATTGGTGTGCACGTGGCTTCTTTCTACAATCCCATCTAGCAATTATCTGTCTGGGCGCGTCCGGAGTCTCTGCAAGGGTTGCATGTGTCTTCTTTGATCCACTGTTGCCAACACCGAGAAACTGTTATATCGCTCCGACTAAGATGGCGAAGGATGCATCCGTTGGACCAACCAGCTTCCCTTAGGACTATGATGCGACCTCTCTCTATATCCGACAATTATTGGTAACGCCGTCGAGTACGCCTCAAAGGCATCTTTGTACACAACGTGCAGTATCAAAAGCAAAAAATCCAGTTCCAATTGCTCGCAAGTGAGAACACAGATCGTTTTAAATGCTGCACGATGCGCCGTTCTCATGCACTTCGCATAAGTCCTATAACACCATTGGAGCTGACAGTTTGATCATTCGCCTTACTCTTAAAACTACATTTGCACATTAAAGTTTCAAGGTTACAGGTTAAAATACACGCCAGAAGACCCATATCAAATGTGAAATGGTGGTACATTAATAACCGCCGTAGTCGTCATGATTTTGAATGCAAGCATGCAAATGTGCATGCATTGTGTCATACAGGTATCGTATGTCATTTTGTGGGATGGAGTTTCATGCTTGTTGCACTTGGTCAGTCAAATCAGCAAAGGTTAATGCTGGTTGCAGAAAAACACTGGATTTGTCTTCTAATAATGTCCCATACGTGCTCGATAGGAGAAAAATCTGGTGATCTCGCAGGCCAAGACAACATGTCGACACTCTGTAGAGCGCGTTAGGTGACAGCAGCAGTATGAGGACGAGCATTATCCCGTTGGGAAACACCCTCTTGGATCCTGCTCATGAATTGCAGTACAACCGGTTCAATCACCAGTCTTATGTACAAATTTGCTGTCCAGGTGCTCGGGATAACGACGAAAGTGCTCCTGCTGTCATAGCAAATGGCTCCCCAGACCATGACTCCTGGTGTAGGTCCAGTGTGTCTACGCCGCAGACAGCTTGGTTCCAAGCGCTCACCTAGCCTCCTTCTTACCAGCATACGACCATCACTGGCATCAAGATAGAAACGACTCTCATCTGAGAATACAACAGATCTCCACTCCGCCCTCCAATGAGCTCTAGCCTGACACCACTGCCGTCGCAGATGGCAGTGATTCGGAGTTAGTGGTATGAACGCTACAGGCCGTCTGGCTCGGAGCTGTCCCTCAAGTAATCGATTCATTACATATCGCTGTGTCACTCTGGGGCCAACAGAAGCTCTAATTGCTGCTGCAGATGCAGTACGATCCGCCACAGCCATGAGGCGAATACGGCGGTCTTCCCTCTCAGTAGTGGCCCGTGTGCTGCCGGTCTTCTTGAGACAGCGCCTTCCCGTGACCACTGCTGCCAACAATCATACACAGTGGATACATTTCTGCCAAGTCTTTCTGCAATATCGCGGAAAGAAAATCCACCTTCTCGTAGCCCTATTAAACGGCCTCATTCAAACTCACTAAGCTGCTGGTACTGTCTTCTTCGTCTCCTTAAAGGCATTCTTGACTCAAACCTAGCTGACAACATCCAATCCGGACGATAAATAACGCTCACAAAGTTTACATCGCGTATTTAAAGCAAACGTGATTTGCATAATCATAGTGGCGCTACTAGCGCCACTCTTATTCGTCTAGTGCGAAATTTGAATAGGCATCATCTTTCATATGTACAAAAACGCGCGGTGTTTAGATTTTATTTTCCACCAGTGTATTTATATATATATTTATTATATTATTTATATATATTTATATTATATATATATATATATATATATATATATATATATTACATTATATTATTTACTAGCCGCCTTTGGCGACCAGCCTGTTCGCTACCCTTGAAAATTCTGACCGTGGCAAATTCTAACCGTGGCACACTCGCTGGCGCGACCTACCAGTAAAGTGTAAGGTAACTGTTTGGAGGGCCAGGAAGTGCCACCCAATTTAGACAGGAACTCAGTGGGGGAGGCATCCACAGGGACCGTACCCTCCTTCCCCTACCACCAACCTCTCGGAAGGACTTACGGTCCCGCATGTTTAACGTGATCGTACTCCGCCTGAACACGGCGGCAGTTTTGGCAATGGCGGGAATCGAACCCGCACCTACCTAGTGCAAATCCCGCGCGCTAACCACTGGGCTACCGCGCCCTCCGCGACAATCTCCATAACCTTCTTTTTATTCACCCAATTTAGACCGGAACCCAGTAGGGGAGGCATCCACAGGGTCCGTACCCTCCTTCCTCTACCAACAACCTCTCGGAAGGACTTACGGATCCACATGTTTAACGTGATCGTACTCCGCGTGAAAATGGCAGCAGTTTTGGCAGTGGCGGCAATCGAACCCGAGCCTACCGAGTGCAATTCCCGCGCGCCAACCACTGGGCTACCGCGCCCTCCGCGACAATCTCCATAACCTTCTTTTTATTCACCCAATTTAGACCGGAACCCAGTGGGAAAGTCATCCACAGGGTCCGTACCCTCCTTCCTCTACCACCAACCTCTCGGAAGGACTTACGGACCCACATGTTTAACGTGATCGTACTCCGCGTGAACACGGCAGCAGTTTTGTCAGTGGAGGGAATCGAACCCGGGCCTACCGAGTGAAATTCCCGCACGCTAACCACTGGGCTACCGCGCCCTCCGCGACAATCTCCATAACTTTCTTTTTACTCACCCAATTTGGACCAGGACCCAGTGGGGGAGGCATCCACAGAGACCGTACCCTCCTTTCCCTGCCACCAACCTCTCGGAAGGAATTATCGACCCATATGTTTAAGGTGATCGTACTCCGCATCAGTGGCGGGAATCGAACCCAGGCCTACCGAGTGCAATTCTCGTGCGCTAACTTCCCGCGCGCTAATTTAAATTTATAATGACCATATGCTAGGCTCTTAATTCCACCATCCTCGTTCCATCGTTCTATCATTTAAAATAACCATAAAATTAAAATATCCATTTAAAATATCTATAAATTAAAATATTCATAAATTAAAATATCCATTTAAAATAAAAAAAATCATCCATATCGTTCCACCAATCCATAAATATAATAATTTCAAATACATCACCACAATTCAAACCACCATAATTCAATCATTTAAATTATTTAAAATATCCATTTAAAATATCATATAAATATAATAATTTCGCCCGATGTATACAACACTTATGCTCGTAATTCATTTAAAACCGAAAGCGCGGTCTCCATGGAGACGGGGAAGAAACTACTGCGGATGGGGGGAAAATGCCGTTGAAGAACTGAGCCGGTAGCCGACAAATTTAAAATCATGGCGTCTTTAAAATTGCGATCCTGAAGGCAATTTTCATTATTTCTGGACCAAATTAGACTTGTAAGAATGCCAGATATTTCAGCTTTCTAAAAATGTAAATTATTAGTCGAAATTATGAGTACTTTTCACTATGCGAGAATTTAAAAACCAAAAATCGTTTTTTTGAGCCAAAAGTGACTTTTGTTTTAAAATCTTTAAAAAATATTAGAAATCGAAATTGAGAGTTGAAATTGATATATTTTTACTCGAAATTCTCTGCTCTTTCCGATGGTGTGATTTGTTTTTTTCTACAACGTCTGCATCGTGGAGAAAAAAGGGCAAAAATGTCAAAAAACGGTCGAAATCGCATAAAACATTAAATAACAAAAAAAATAATTCAAATTTTAAAAATCGGTTTTCACGTGTCCCCTTCCCTCCCCCCCAGGTCTCCGATTGCCAAATTTCGTAGCTCTCCGACGCGCGGTCGCGAAACGTATAGTGTATAAGACAGACACACAGACACACACACAGACATTGCCTTTTATTATATAGATTATTTCTTGACCAGATTGGATTTGTAAGAATGCCAGATATTCGACCTTTCTAAAAATGTAAATTATTAGTCGAAATTCTGATTACTTTTTACTATGCGAGAATTTAAAAACCAAAAATCGTTTTTTTGAGTCAAAAGTGACTTTTGCTTTAAAATCATAAAAAAATATTAGAATTTATCTCTGAGATTTGAAATTGATATATTTTTACTCGAAATTCTCTGCTCTTTCCGATGGTGTAATTTGTTTTTTTCTACAATGTCTGGATCATGGAGAAAAAAGGGCAAAAAGGGCAAAAAACGGTCGAAATCGCATAAAACATTAAATAAATAAAAAAATAATTAAAATTTTAAAAATCGGTTTTCACGTGTCCCCTTCCCTCCCCCCCAGGTCTCCGATTGCCAAATTTCGTAGCTCTCCGACGCGCAGTCGCGAAACGTATAGTGTATAAGACAGACACACAGACACACAGACACACAGACACACACACAGACATTGCCTTTTATTATTTAAGATATATATTTATATCATATATATAGGTATATGTATATATAATTGCATGGAAAATTTATTTTGAAACGACAGTAGTTTAAAATTTTGAAGTTGTATGCGAAACTATCTAAATTCGTGTTAAATATTTTATACAAAATTACATTTTCTGGCTGAAGAGAGTGTTAAATCAGTAGTTGTACTTAGAGAAAATTAATTAATGTACTTGTTTGTATAGACAATGTGATAGAGCATATTTTAAAATTTATAGTTCTAAAATATTCGTTTTGAAAATGAAAGCATTGCAAATTAATTTTTATTATTTTTATACACGTTCTTCATTGTTGCCAGAGCAATAACGCAAAATAAAGAACAATGTATCTAATCGAACGCAATAACTAAACCAACAATGTACACTATTGTTACTCGATTGTTGGGTTTTGCGAGAATGACGAAAATTTTTCAGTCAACTGCGACCTATCTTCAAAGATGTATGCTTTAAATACTCTGTGGTGTTCTTATCTTGTGCTGCTTTATGATTTTTAAGCTTCACAGGCGACTTTTTAAACTTGGCGAGCTACCTGAAGAAGTAAGCTGTCTTTTGATTATATATAAACTTTTATTAATTTATATATGAAGATTTTAAATATAAGAAGCAACCAGTACGTAAGTGACCTCATATGTAAAACGCACATTCCTGCTAACATTAATGTTTCTTATGTTTTTAACTCTTATTTAGTTTATATTTTCTACACTGTTCTATCATTCCTTTCACTGGTACTTCTTGCGAGTTCGGTTCATATTTTACTTTTCTATTTTTTCATTATTTGCCTGCAACTTAACATTATTACACTTGTTATAACTAGTTCGCATTCAATATTTTTTTTTCACTCCAGAGCTTGAATTAAATCTATTTTTCCTCTTTCTCAACGGATGTTGTATCAATGTAAAATGGCTTCACATTTAAAAAGAAGATGGATCGCAAACTATACGACTGCAATGTCCAAGGTCTTAGTCAAAAAAAGCACAATGCCAAATGCTGGAAGTTCCTTCTGTTGTAAGGTTCTGCAACTACCAATATATTATTTACACAAATGAATGTTTTAAGACACACTTTCGAAAACTTGCAGTGAACTAAATTGTCCCACCATATATCGTTTAGTGTGGTATTGCGCAAAAAATTTAGTATAGTTTGTTATAGCAAAATTTTATATAAAATTGTGGTGTTAAATATATTTCATTTTTATAATAAAAAATATATTTATTTTAAATGAAAATTGTTCTTGTAATTATTTAATTATTGTGATTTATTTTAGTGAGTTACATTTTATAAAGTCATTTATATTTTTCAGCATCCAGGTTCTGCTCAGCTGAGTTTTGAGGTAAGTGGAAGCTAATGTCTGTAAAGGGGGATCGAACTTTTTGGGATAGGGTATGTCAAATACCTGTCTTTTTGGGAGGTCCTTCGTTTGGGATGGACACTGTTCCACCCGTAAGCAAAAGGTTAAGTACATCAAGCCTTTACTACAATACCATTGAACACATACACAGTAAGATAAAAATGTTTAAAGGTAACAAGCGCACCCCTTACTGATATCTAAAGAAAAATAATTATCATTTCTGAACACAATGTAATTAATGTTTGAAAATCAACAAAAGAGCTGGATTTTTATTCCGTTATTATCATGTAAATGCCGTTACTGGCTTTACTTACCCTGCAATCCGTGGTAATGTATAAGGAAAGTACTCGAGTTTTCGACGGACCTACATGTTTTGGGACCTCTAAAACACGAAAAAAATGTTTTGAGCGTGACGTCTGTGTGTGTGAGTGAGTGAGTGTGTGTGTGTGTGGGGGGGGGATCCACTCTAACTGAAAAACTAATTAACCGAATTTCATAAAATTTAGTAGATAAGTCCCTTGTGGTTGATCCTGGTGCTGATTAGATTTTGGTTCGATTCGGAATAAAACCTGCCTTTTTTTGCAAAACGGCCAGCAAAAGTGCTTGTATCCAATCTAGCTCAAAAACTAATAGACCAAAATTCACAGAATTTGATAGATAAGTCATTTGTGGATTATCCTCGTGCTGATTAGATTTTGGTATGATTCGGAAAAAAAAGTACCCACCTATTTTTGTGAAATGGTCCGTGGAAATCGTTAAAATCTAAAATGAAAGACTTCGTATGCTCAAATATATCAATTAAATGCTTGCTTTATATCTAAATTTTAACGATGAAAAGAATAAGATCAGCACCATTTTGCTAGGATTAGCCGTTCTCGAGATATTTTAAATTTTTCGCATTTTAGCTAGGCCACCTTTAAAAAGAAGTCCAGTTACCCAATGAATACGAAAATTGATTTACAAGTGCAAATTAAGCATGATTTCAATTAATTATGTGTGTTATTTAGTGCAATTAATCTCAATTTAATGAATTGTTAATGAAATAAAAAGAAATTGAATTTGAATCCGCAGGGAAAGTCATGTGCTGCTTACATGAGATTTACTGTTAGTTATCTAACAGTGTAGGTTATTATTACTGACGAACGTTTTGATTTTTGTTTTTAGTATCCCCCAAATGACATCTATGGAGGGCAAGTGGTGGTGGATGGTAAAGTGGTGGGTAATTATGAAGTGGGAGATGTGGAAGATGAGAAAGTTGAAAATGCAGACGATGAGAAGTTGAAAATGCAGACGATGACAAAGTTGAAGATGACTTAGTTAAAGTTGTAGGTAATGATAAAGTTGAAGATGGGGATTATGAAGCTAAGAAGAATACAGTAGAAAAAGTTAATGACGTTAAAGAGCTGGTTATGAATAAATATCAAGGAGGAATAAAATAATGTGCCAAAGTATTAGAACAACAAAATGTAAAGAAGTTTGGGCGTAACATACAGGAATGTAAAAGAGATTTTGAGAAATTGGAAAAACACATAGAAGAAGTTAATACGATTATACAGGACTGGAAAAGAAATGCAGATAATAATTTGGAAAATTTTGTCGATACTGAGTTGGAAAATGAAATAACAAAAAGTTTAAATAACAAAATGGGCGATGCAAAAGTTATGGAAATGGAAAAATATATGAATGTGAGAATTGAGAAAGGAAAACAATCGGAATATACCAAACATAGAAAGGCGATGATTAATAAAGGTGAAGTTCCAGAAACAAATAAATTTAATAATGTGAATATCGATATATATGATAGGATAATTGATAAATATCAAAAATTGTCTGTTGATAAAAATGAAATATGGGATTTTGATAAACGTGGTAAAGGCGATATTGATGAAAATGTATTGGTGGACCCCGAGAGAGATGTAGAAAAACAGATTACTGTAGAAATTGAGAACGCTATAGAGGATAATTTTGAAGCGTCCGCCAGTCAATTTGATTCAGATTTAGAGAGATTTACGAGAAACCTTGGCGAATCAAAGAGTGATGTTGAAAGGTTAGAATATAATATCAAGGAGATAAAGACATTTATTCAGGACTGGACTGGAGATTCTGAGACAGATTTCGATAAATATGTGGATAAAGGTCTGGAAAAAGTAGTAATGCAGAGTTTAAACATTGGAATAGTAAAGTTTAAACGCAAGTAAGAATCTACAGCATTTATTATTGAATATGTTAATTTTTGTTTCTTTTTGAATATGTATTTCATAATGAAAAATAATCGCTTAAAATATTTTGTAGACTATAGATTATTCCAGTCAGTAACATATAATAATATTTTGTAATTATTCCAGTCAGAAACACCTGTGAAATTTACAATTTTCATTTCGAATTATTTGAAAGAAAGTCATCACGGTTTTTCTATAATTACATTTAATTTATTAAAAAAGGAAAAAGCAACTTATTTGTATGTAGACTACTGCAACATAGCAGAAAATGACAAGGAAACGATCTCACATTAAGATAAAATACAAGGCATGCCATTAGCAATTCTTATACTTTATGAACATCGTTTTATAAAAATAAAATATCAAACTCACTTGTTGAGATATTTCTTTTACTTTTTTTGTTCGTTATTCATCGATTTCTAATATGGTCTCCTGAACCTTCTTCTTGTTCAGAATGGTACGGAAGGTCCCTGAAAACTGAAAATCATGCACAAGACCAAACTTGCTCTGAAACCGGAAATCTAGAATCTGTAAATGCAAACTTATTAAAAGAAAATATAAATATAAACAATTATATATAACTATAATACTATTTGAACTGTTTTTTAATTTACTTTCAATGAAAAGAGAAGAATATTGGTATGTTTTTGCGTGCCAATAATATCGTTATAATATCGATAAATATTATTGATATTTCTATCAGCAATAATGTGGTGCATGAATTAAATGACTATGAACTATTTAGGCCACCAGGGGTGGGGGCTTCCTGTCATTTAGAAAGAATAAAAAAAACCCCATAATTTTCTCTACTGTTTATCGGGTGAATCGAAAATACAGCTCTGTTAGGTTCTTTTCCTTAGCGGATATTATAAGTGGGCAAATTTCATCTTTCTGGCTCACATTTAGGGAGGCGGTCGAAAGGATCTGGAAAGACTTTCCGAAAAACTCCAATTTTCTCCGCTCCCGGAAGAAAAATCGAAAATCCGAATTCATTAGGTATTGTATCGTGGCCGATACTGTATATGTACAAAGATTCAGCATTCTAGGTCACCGGCATGCTTAAGGATGGTTTACTATATAGATATAAAATGTTATGTCCTCTGTACAAAGATATATATATATATATATATATGTTGTTGACATAATAAAAAAAGTCTGGCTTTCTGTTTGTTTGTGCGCGTGTTGCGGAAAATCTAAGCTTCAGACAATAGCAAAATTCGGTTAGATGAACTTCCGTAACGACAGACCTCGGGAAGACATTTTTTTTTACTAATTCGAATTAATGTTTTAGTTAATTTATTTTGAAACACGATTTTGAGGAATTTTTACATAAATGGGTTTCTTAGCGATCGAAAATATTACTATAGAATTTCCCCCTTGACATCATCGAAAAGATCCTTCTAACGACCTTTGAACTTTGTCCGTAGAATAATTCCTTGGGTATTTATTTTATTTATTTTTAAAAACATCGAAATATGCCTGTTTTATTTTTATTTTCTTATTTCTTGGTGTTTGAAAAGGGAAGATTCGCACGTTTCTACAGTTTTGAAAAAATATGGCTGTATATATTTTCATTCTAACAAAAAACGTTATTTTTTATTTATTTATTTTTTAATGACTCCTAATTTCTGAATTTCTAATAATGTACAACCAAATGCGTAAAAAGCGAGATTTTCGATTCCTTTATTTCTACGGTTTGCTATGAAAAGCAGTGGACATTTGTACGCATGCGTAGCAAATTGTTACGTGCGACTAATACATACGGTGAAACTAACAGATTTGTATTGAACCGAAAAGTGGAAAGGATTTTGTTTCGAAACTAGCAATTTGGAAATTGAGTGGTGTTATCTGTATATTATTTACATAGTGGGTGCTTATGTAGGACCCAGATAATGTCAAGTGATTCATTATATCAAGAAATACATTGGTATATTGTGATGTATTGTGTATTTTTCAGGAGAAGAAATCGTCCTATAACTGAGGTAGTGGATTTCCAATGCGATCCGGCTGAGGACAATTACAATCGGATTTCCCTGTTCTCTCAAAAGGTGAGACCAGCGTTTAAAAAATATTTTTACTGGGTTTTATTTTTATGGGTAGTTTCATTTTTACTGGGTAACAAAAAAGCATTAGGTACTCCGAGGCCTGTTCATTAATCTTGCTGAACGCGATTTTCTATGTGTACATATCAAAAATTTTAAAAGCAGTAAAAGCCATTTTTACAAGATTCATCTAAAGCAGTAGGTAATGCATAATAGAATGTGTAGAAATTTGTATCACTAACGTTCAGTGTTGTAATTTGAATAAAACTGTTATTACTTTATGCATTACTTACTAAAATGATTCAATGTTAGTGATCTACTTAATAATGTGCATACACTGATATTTTTCCAGTAACTTAAAAAAAATCGCCTTAAAAATTCATGTTACAGTACTTACGAAAACCTTTATTTTAGTTCAGTAAAAAAAATTGCCTTTAAGAGAGAAGTATTGTAAGAATAACATATAAACAGCCAAATTAAAAAAATATATCTTAAATAATAAAAAATCAGTATTGTTAAAAAAATTATTTTTTCAAATTTAATCTATAGTAATTTCGGAGATGTGGCTATTTTAAGCAATCCTATACTTTTATTAATATTGAGAAATAGGGAAATTACTGATACCTAACATAACCATCAGCAGTAGGTATTTACGCAAGACTTTACAGCTTCCATTTTGTCTCTCAAAAATGATATTAAAAATTAAATAATATTAAATAATATTAAAAATTAATAAAAATTAAGTTTTAAAACACGGTGTGCTAAAACAAGAAAGATATTGAAACTAATATTTTTTAAATTAATAAAATTTAAACTAAATATATAAATAGAAAGAACTGTTTATGACATTTAAATTTAAAAAGCAGTCCTTGATTATAACTGCATGCTTATGCCTAATCGTGTTCAAAGAAATGTCACTAGACAGCTTCAAGAGATTAAAAGAACATTTCGATCTTTAAGCTGAATTTATACAAAATATTTATACAAAAATAAAAATTAAACAATATATTTATGTATGTATTATAATTACACTAACACAGCCATAGCTACACACCATTTGACATATATTTATACAAAAATAAAATTAAACAATATATTTATGTATATATTATAATTACACTAACACAGCCATTAGTGATACACACCATTTGACATATAGACATATGTACAACTGGAAAAATGGATATTAGTTTATGTAACAAAATCAAAATATATATATACAACAAAATTAATTCCATATTTAATAGAAATAGGTATTGGGATGCGTTTTATGAAATAGATTTTTTTAGACAAGTGAGATTGGGAAATATTGCCAATGGATGCAGTTTCTATAGTGGAGAATTATAGAATTTGTCTCCTTCCTTCATTTGTGTGGTAAATGTTCAAATTGTAGAACGACGCAATCACGTTAAACTAAAGATAAAATTAAAATTTATATTTTTAACTAACATATTTTTTATAAAATGAAAATATTGAAATTTATATTATCAATTTAAATATTTTTATGAATATAATCCATGATATTTTAAACAAATAACTGAGTATATAAATGTTTGGTTCACTTGTTCTATTCTAGTGACAAAACTTTATTTTAAAACAAAGATTTTAGATCATTTTTAGTACTATACTTCATTCTCAGAAAGTTCGAAGAAAATGGATTGATTAGTTAGCTATCCGCTATGTCATGAAAACGTGTTTTTCGAAAAGAAATAAAAACAAGTTTTTATGTTTCCTTTTAATAATATTTCATAATATCATTTAAGTACGATAAATAGCGGTAGCAATCTTTTTGAGGTTTTGATAAATAAATATTTGTAAAACAAGAAATTCATCTTTGTGATTGTTTTAAAATTATTCTATTAGTACATATATTTCTGGGGATTTTAGCATAGTTTTATAATGGATATATACATTTTTTAACATATTTGTATTTTTTACAGACAACCAAAAAGAAGAAATGGAGAAAAATACGGGGATTCCCCAATGGATTTAAGTTTTTCAAAAAGTGAGGAATTTTTTTTTTACTTTTTCATTCTATTTTTTGCTATTTAATAATTTTTAGATCATGCATAAAATATGACGCTATTTTACAAGATCACAAAGCAACCGTTAGGTACAATGTAACATCCATTCAATAATCCATTTATTCATAAAATAGATTATATTCTCAAAACATTTACCTATTCACAATTCACTTTATTTTGTATCACGCCATCTCCTCCTAACTGAACAATAAACCGCTTTTATACACTATGTGGAAATTTCTAAAAAAACCCCCCAAAAATTAACATAACTTAAATGTTACCAAACAGGCGATATTTTTTCCACATTTATTACCAAAAGGTCAAGCGATCCGGTCTATCAAATAGTTAAAGGGTTGCCTGTAAATGTCGTTTTCCCTCATAGGCAGGCAGCATGGCGTGAAAATAATGTAGGTATTCGTAAGCAATATGAAATAAGGTGATATGAAATTGTAATAGTCTTAGATATTAAATTGCCGATAAAATTTGACTTAAAAAGGGGTTTTCGGATCATAGTATTCGATGATCTAAATACGAAAATTGTAGTTTTTATCTACATGTAAATGATTTCAACCAATTTGCTACTTAAAATGTCATATAAAGCGTCAACTGACTTATGTTATGTATCATGTAAAGCATAACAAGTTTTATGCAACTTTTTGGATAAAATAATTCGAAAAACATGTAACAACATGAGACCACTAAATTACAGTGTTCTGAAATGTAAATCTTTTTTTTCCGAAGAAAAATTATATAAAAAGTATAATTTCTTATTTATAACAATTAGTTTTCCTTTTTTAATGATTTTTTTTTCAAATAAGCATTCACGGTTCGAAGAAACGTTTGGGGAACCCATAAAAAAACACGGTTAAAATCGTTGACTGAGCTCAGGATAAACAATGTTTCAATATAACCAGATTGTAAGTTCTAAGCCATTTGCATACCAACTATTTTCGTTGCAACATCTTCCTCTGTTATGGAATTTTCCTGTCCAATGACACATACACACATATATACACACACAAGGGCATCCATTTGAAAACGCTGGATTTGCTTTCAGGTATTCTCATAACGTGTAAAATAGTCTTAAATTCAATTTTGAATTTCACTTTCTCTATATATTATATTTATGTAACATAAGTAATAAGTTCATCCTATAGAAAAGTTTAACAAATCACCATAACAGTTCACATTAACAGTTTGCTAAAGTTAAGTCTACGTTATGTACTGGTGAGTCAAGTACAGAAACGGAAGAGGAGATTAGTTCAAATCTAAATCTTATCCGAGATGTTAGGCGAATGCAAAGTATTCATTAAATGCTAAAAAATCATTGGTAGTTCATTTGTCAATACGAATGCTTGTTAAGAAATTATTAAATATTCAGAATTTACCAAATGCTAAGAATTCATTGAATGCTAAGAATTCATTAAATGCTAAGAATTCATTAAATGTTAAGAATTCATTAAATGCTAAAATTTCATTAAATATTAAGAATTCATTAAATGTTAAAACATTATTGATAGTTCATTTGTCAATACGAATGCTAAGAAATCATTAAATATTAAGAATTCATTAAATGCTAAGCATTCTTTAAGTGCTAAGAATTCATTAAATATTAAGAATTCATTAAATGCTAAGCATTCATTAAGTACTAAGAATTCATTAAATATTAAGAATTCATTAAATGTTAAGAATTAAATGCTAAGAATTCTTTAAATTCAAAGAATTCATTGAATGCTAAGAATTCATTAAATGCTAAGAATTCATTAAATGTTAAGAATTCATTGAATGCTAAAAATTCATTAAATATCAAGAATTCATTAAATGTTAAAACATTATTGATAGTTCATTTGTCAATACAAATGCTAAGAAATCATTAAATATTAAGAATTCATTAAATGCTAAGCATTCTTTAAGTGCTAAGAATTCATTAAATATTAAGAATTAATTAAATGCTAAGCATTCATTAAGTACTAAGAATTCATTAAATATTAAGAATTCATTAAATGCTAAGTATTCATTAAATGCTAAGAATTCTTTAAATTCTAAGAATTCATTGAATGCTAAGAATTTATTGAATGCTAAGAATTCATTGAATGCTAAGAATTCATTGAATGCTAAGAATTCATTGAATGCTAAGAATTCATTGAATACTAAGAATTCATTGAATGCTAAGAATTCATTAAATGCTAAACACTCATTAACTACTAAGGATTCAATAAATAGTAATTCATTAAATGCTAAAAAAATCATTGCTAGTTTATTTGTCAATACGAATGCTAGAAATCATTAAATATATTAAGAATTCATTAAATACTAATAATTCATTAAATGCTAAGAATTCATTAAATGCTAAGAATTCATTAAATGCTAAGAATTCATTAAATGCTAAGGATTCATTAAATGCTAAGTATTCATTGAATGGTAAGAATTCATTAAATGCTAAGAATTCATTGGTAGTTCATTTGTCAATAAGAAATCAATTGATTTTGTATTGACAACGAGAATAACATATTAAAAGAAATTACGAGAAATTGAATGAGAATAAAATTTTAGGAGATAATATATTTTCGATTATAAGCAATTGTACTTTTCACATGCTTCGATGAAAGCTTCAAAATATGCTGTATAACTGTATTGCGTTTAATAGATTTGCCACTATATGATTGCTTTAAGAATGTATTCAGAAAGACTGCATACTCAAGGCTCATTGTACTTTTGAAATGATATTTAGAAATATAAATCTCTTATTATATACAGGGTGCTTAGGAAATTTCAGTAACTTTGTACGGAAAGGCCCTGGAATATACACGAAAGGTCTCTCTATAGTAAAGTGACCATGCTCGATGGAATGATAGGCATTTCAGCGCCCTCAGCGGATAAATTAGAACGCTAGTATAACAAACTCGGCAATAAAGTGAGACAGATGAAAAAAACCTATTACACATTTATAGGACATTGCCCAGTGAGTAGGAATGAAACTGTTACAGAAGGCATTTATATGACAAAGTAGGGTTATGGACAAATGTCTGCCCTAATCAAGAATTCTAAAATAAGCAACTTTTATATGCACATGAATCTAGTTTTGCCTGTTTAAAATGCCCTCCGTCAGTAATAATACGCATGTTTAAATTTAAGAAACATTTTTACATCGTATTTTGACTAGCATTGCAGGTGTCATTGTGTTACGATCCCTGCGGTGATACGAATTTTTAGCAGGCATTTATTAACCTTCATATGCGCGTTTCTTTCGTTCCTGGTATCGATCCCTACTCTTTAGATATTGACAACTTTGTAATTGGCTTTTTTGTTTATTCATTTTTCTAAGGACGCTGCAATGTAAATGCACACTCATGGGCCTTTCCTTGCAAATCAATAGGCTTCTTAGTGGCTTTCCTATTTACCCTGTATTCTCTTGTATATATATTTTAAAGATGAATTCTAATCTGTGTAATATTGATGGTTTTAAATGCATTTCACTATTTCAGGTAAAAGAAAATGGAAAGCTTTCTCAGCTCAATAGCCGATCCTTCAGTGCAATAGTTTCACGTTTATGCACCCAGTCTCACATCCGCAGAAGATGAAATATTTTAAAATTGTTCAATTTCTTAATCGGAGATGTCCAGTTTATGCTAACTACGCCTATATCTTATAAATAAGTTAAAATATATTTTACAATATAAGTTTTGGACACCACTCCATAAAAATAATAAAACCGATCACAAACAACCATATTGTTTTGTAATTTATTGTTATGGGACTTATCAACTTTTAAAAATAAAACAGAGCGATCTGTGTAAAACGACGGGGTTATTGTTATACCTGATAGTTTTATAAGTTTTCTCAAAATTTCTTATTGTTCATTAAATCAATACGCCACCGAGTATGATATATCAAAATAACGTATCATTATAACTGTCCAATATATCTAATGTATTTCGTCTTTCCAAACCCGCCAGAAGTATAGAGTGCACCGACTACGGTAGAGAGCCTAATTAAAGGTGCTATTATACGGAGAAATTGCTACCAGCAATCTTTCAGAAACACCATATATTTCAATGAGAAGGAAACTTGCCACCGAATGGCTGAAATTTTTTCGTGCACAGCAAGAAAAATTGATCATTTCCTGAACGCGATTTTATCAAATAAAGACAAAATGTGACGTCACATTTTGTCTTTATTTCATTTGACGTCACACGTTCCGCCTTTAAAGATGACGGCTATGAATGTGACTGTGAACAGCGGAGATGGAATGATAATTCCACGAATTTTTAACCAATTACATAAATATACGGTACATTAAAAATCACAAACTATTATAAAAACGCTTCGTGAAAGGAAATTAGTGTAATTTAACATTTATAGGGTCTGATTCTAAACGTGCTAAATACAAAATGTTAATTTACTGGCAACCCTAGGATCAGCTGTTTGAAAAGTGGGTCCAAAACAGTATTTACGGGTGGAATCGCCGTAGTTCTGACAATAAAAATTGTCCCGTGTAATAGCACCTTAACGGAGCCGGATTTTCGATATATCCCCCCCCCCCCTCAAAACTCACACACGTGGTGGAGAAAATGATGGGTTTCGTAAAGTAATTTAACAGACCTGATTCTTAAATACATATTTCTATTTAATCAAATTATAATAAATATATATTTAATAGGTATTCTCATATTATGTAAGTAAACTATACTCCCTAATTTGTGAAACTGTCACTTGAACGCTGTTGATCGGATAATTAGAACGCGAGATAGCCTCTTTGTATTCAAAATCCGCTACTGCAGGATCTCAAATTGGTTGATTGTAAATAAAGTGATATTTGGATCGAAGGGGCGGAGAAAACCCTATGAAAGGTTCCTTGTTACAGTAATATTTTTTTTCACGAAAACAGCTTCCTACACTCGAAAACTCCGTAAACTACGTGTGTCTTCCTAGTTCCACCTATTTATTTATATCCACCGCTGAGATATGACCCCAAATGAATGCGCGACAACACTCAAATATTGAATACAAACATGGCGTCTTTTCCTGCAGGCAACCCCCATGCTGCGACTTAATTGACTGCTCCATAATCTCTGTTACTCTTTTTTTCTTTCCTTTTTCTGCTTCCTTGCGAAGGCAGAAATTCCTTTTCCTCGGAAGGATTAATGCTCGACAAGGTTTTTCTTCAAGCTCTCTTGGACAGCAGGGCCGTTGCCAAATTTGCGATAAGGAATGTACACGGGAATGAAACGGTGACAAAACCGGAAGGAATGTGAAATCGTGGTTGCAAAGGTGTGCACTTCGAGGATAAGAGCTTGCAATTTTGTTCCAATAGCTCAACGGTAGAACGTTGGCTGGCCAGTTCGGAGATCCAGGGTTCGATCCCCGGTTGGAACAGCAAGGCTGTTTACAATGAAATACAGAGTCCACTTCGACGATAAGAGCTGGCAATTTAGTCCCAGTAGCTCAACGGTAGAGCGTCGGCTGGCCAGTTCGGAGATCCCGAGTTCGATTTCCGGTTGGGGTAGCAAGGTTCTTTACAGTGGCGCCCGAACAAATCAACACTGTAGGTTAGTGCAAAGATGTTGGAGGTCTGAAGACCCCAGACCGTACGACTCACATAGTGGGTTTAGAGTAACTAGCTGCACTGCCGGGAAAGGATACCTCCTGCTCTCAGGAGGCACCCAAGGTCTACCATCCCGCCAAACAAACATTTATTTAAGTCTAAAAAGATAACAATTGATGAAAAATAGTGTGATTAAACAGACAGTTTTACATTATATTTGAACTTGACAAGTACGTCCATTTTTCAAAAATGGGAAAAGGGTGTTTGCGAATATAGATAAAAAGATCATTGAAAAATAAAATTTAAAGTGAGGTATAATAACATAATGAAAAATAGATTAAAATTAAAGAAAATAATAAAATTTTAAAAATGAAATTTAGAATATATATAAAAAATATATATATATGGAAAAGGAAAGAAATTTAAGCACATGGAAAACAGAAACAGAAATTTAAGAAATGTAGAATAAAATTTAGAAAAGAAAATTTAGAAAAAACAAACAAATAAAAAGGATCAAAAGAAAAAGAAAGAACCGAGAAAATAAGAACAGTTAACATAGCTTTTTTTTTTTTAACAAAAAATATGGGGGGATGTTGGAGGTCTGAACACCCCAGACAGTGCGACTCACATAGTGGGTTTAGAGTAGCTAGTTGCACTGTCGGGAAAGGATACCTCCTGCACTCAGGAGGCACCCAAGGTATACCATACCGCCAAACGAACATTTATTTAGATCTAAAAATATAACAATGGATGAAAATCATGCATCGCACTTCATATATAAAAGAATTTTGCCGAAAATACAGAAGAAAAAAATTCAAATACGATTTTAAATTATAGCTCACAAAAGATCCGCGCATAAGAGGAAAATAGCCCCTTCGCCACTCTGACGTCACAACCTTCGTCATAATAATAAATACTTAATCGAATATTTCATTCTTTATGAGCTTTACGTGTAAACTCAAATTATAATTTTCAAATATACTACCTACTTTAGGTGATTTATAAATCTACTATTTCACAAACCCTGGCCATAGATGAGAATAGCAACTTAGACCACGATACTCAACGAATCACAATAAAATGTTAATCGGATCTATTATACTGACAACAATACTGTTAAAGGTAAAATTTTCTACGCATCTGAATGATAGAAATGGCATATTAATATGTGTTTTTACTTCACACATTACGAAAAACATGGATTTTCATGATGGTTGCACAAGTCGCTTTAAAAAGTTCTTTACCCAAGTTTGAATTGTCTGAGTGAAACCGCTGAATCACATTTCATCACGATTTGGTTTCAATCGGTTGCGAATAGTTTTACAGTCAAAAACTGGTTGCATAAATCCATGAATAGACAGAGTGACAGGCGTATAGAATGCTAAAAAGAACTTTTCACAGGGTTCCTTGGAAAGTCTAAGCAACAATTTCAGAATAAAAGGTCTTTGAGTTTACACGTTAGGTCTATCTGTGGTAAAATCAAATAAAGGTGATTGCAACGTCCCTAACTTTTCTATCTTCTTTTCTTCAATCTCGCTTTGTTGGCGAGTTCGTGTTCCTAACGTCTCCAACTCTCCGCTAGGGGAGTTACAAACACTTTTATTCGATCGGGTATAATTATTACTGTAGATAGACTTAACGTGTCCGGCCGTGGGCCTTATGCCATTCGTGGCAGGCGCCACGGTCTGGGTCTATAGACTTAACGTGCAGGATAGGACAGCCCAATGATTAAGGAGAGGGGATTGCATTCGGACGACTTAGTTTGATTTCCGCTCTGCCCAAACTGTCCCGTAATCATGCGGATTACGAGCACGTTAAATATGTAGGTCCGTAAGTCCTTCCGAGAGATTGGTTGTAGGTGAAGAAGGATATACGTTCTCTGTGGATGTCGCCCCCACATCTTCGGGTAGGTTAGCAGGGGCGTTAGTGCGCTTAAGGGCTTTCCTTGGAACTCATTCAGAGTTCTACACTCATTGAAACGCCTAGAATTTCAATTCTACTTCAGTATTTTTGATACGAAAACAACACTTCCTTTGGGAAAGGAAGTAAAATGAATCCCTGCCAGATCGAGTTTTCCTACCGAATGAAATTCCTCCCACGGTAATGATAGATAAATTACCCGATGAATCACTGTTAGTTTTACAAAGAAGTATGCGCACATAAAATATGCATGCAGATATATAATATGTATTAAAAAAAAAATGACATGATGTCCAAACTAGTATTCTTCGACATTTTCCGTCTGTAATCCGATATGTATGTATGCCTCACTTATTTTGGGTAATCGCTCCAGCAATTGCTTTCCCAACGTCAGAAAGTAAATTTTAAATGGTTCAACAGAGCATGAAACGCCTGACACTCTAGCGCTACTAAGATGGACACCGTCATTTATTTTTAGAAAGAAATTGTTTGGCTGTTTTATTATTTCCGAAATAATTTAATTTGGCACTCTATTTGATACATTATTCAACATTGTACATTTTAGATTATACAAACTGCTAATGCCGCCAGATTTGGGTAATCTGCCAGAATAAAAAAAAATTGGTCTGCAAAATAACTGCTTTTGATGAAGAGGTCTGGCTATTGAAAGAGTAATATTATCACTTATGTCAGCGGTGCTCGTACAAGCAGTTAATTTTAAGCTAGTTTGTCATAAAAAGTCGAATAAAATACGTAAAGAGATATTCCTTACACTCATGGGTGGCAAAAATGTTGCCATACTATAAGTTTTCCATCAAAAATCTATTTCTTACATAAATAGAGATTAAATGATGACTGATATAGATTCAGCATAAAATTCCAGAGGTACTAAGAGAGTTAGTTCACTCAGCATTTCCACTTTTGGTTCTTTTTCTATGTCTATAGTTTTCAATTTTCAAATTTTCATTTTACTTGAATCATCTATTTCTCGACACTAGCTATAGATCTTACATGATAACTGATATGAATTTAACATCAAATTTTGGTAGAGGCAGAGTGGTTTACTAAGGATTTTAATTTCTTGTTAAAAAAAATTCTTGAAATATTTATTTCTATAGATTATTTATAGATAGAACTTAGTCGATGACAATGAATTCAGCATTTTTTTTGCCCCTGTCCAATAATCTTCTTGAAACATTTCTCACGATTGGCAATAGTATAAATAGAGCTTAGATGATGACTAATATGGATTGAACATCGAATGCCAAAGGTGGTTGAGGGAGTTCACGAAGAATTTCCAATTCTGGTTATACAGATGTCACTTTCATTTCCCCCTCAAAATTCGTATGACTTTACGAAATAAGTATGGAAAAGAGAATACAAATTCTCAATAGTTCCGTCGAAAATGAAGTGTATACACCACATGAAAACTCCTTCATAACTATTTCTGGTTAAATACTATTACGTTTGTACTGCGCAAAGCGCCTAATCTATTTGTGTCTAGCAATATCTGTTTATGATAGCAATTTTGATTAACTCAGTTGACATTACTTATATCAATTTCCTATTTCGAGAACAATTCGCTATAGAATGGTGATCAAACCTACAGTTAAAAGCTGTTTTTATTTATATCGTTTGGAAAGATGAAGGACATTTTTACTTTTCTTATCAAATATATGCATTGTAAATGCGTTGCAATAGGGTAAAAGATTCGAAAAAGAGTTTTGGATTCATTTCAAATTCGAGGGACCTTTAAAACACGATTCCGAATTTTTAGTAGACACATTTTATGTACAGGGTTGCAAAAAAAAAATTTAAGCACCCCAATAACTTAGTACAGAAAGGTTCATGAGCGTGCACGTTAGGTACATCTATAGTAAAGTGACCATGTCCGATCGAATAAAAGGGATTTCAGCGCCCCTAGCGGAGAATTTAAAAAGTTACAATGTGCACACCATTTGACACTCTATTAAGACTCTTCCTAAATTTAGAACACATCCCCATTAGAACATAGCTGATCATTTTATATGAAACATTTTTAAAGAATCTGGTTTCCATTGTAAATAACAGCATCCATGAACTGGTTTCGTGTTTATTATGCGCGCTTAATCAGGTATACCAACCGGCATCTACAATGGCAGAAAGAATACTTTCCGATTACAATTGTTTTAAGGGCGTTATGAGCCCTCTTCATTCTTCATCGGGCGAGAAATCGCGAACTGCCGACTAAGTTAAACTGATAACTAGCAAGGTAAATACCACTTTTAAGTCAGCTCGAAATGATCGTAAATAACGGATGGAAATTAATAACTTTACAGTTGAAGTTTGATAAAACTCTAGAAATTTTAAAGCTTAAGGCGCATAAAACGATAAGACTGCTAACTGTCCGGGGAGGGGTGGGTGGGTACTAACCACTTATCAGAAGAAAGAGTGGATAGTGGGCATGGTCTGGTTAATTATTCTAGATGCTTTATCAATGATAGAAAGTTCAGTTGTATTTATTATTAGTTGCTTACAGACCTATACATTCAGTTAGAAAAACCATCAGAAATAACAGCATTATGCTGCAAGGGGGTGGTATTGGCAACTAAAACCTAGAAGAACTAAATTTTTATACGACCCTCCTATCGAAAGAAGTTCAATTAGAAAAAGTTACGCCTCGAACTCGTTAGTGCAATATTTTCTAACTTAAAAAGTTGCTGAGGTGTTAGGATGATCATTTTCGAAATGTTCATTTCAAGCTTACGGAAAGATCGGTCAATTAGAGGTCAATTAGATTCTCTGTCAATTAGAGGTCAACCGTAAATTGCGATATTTGCATCGACATATTTTGATTTTCAACGATTGTGAATTCTTTTCAAGGGTCGATATTTCTGGAATACGTCTCTGGAATTCACGGAATACGTCTTATACAATTACCCGATTAACAGAGAGTCGACTCGGTTAACTGTGTGCTATAATTGATACCGGATTAGCAGGAGAAGGATGCAATGCGAAATCTCCCAATATTTTCTTTAACCTTTTCGGTTAACAGCGCATAAATTTTGCTAAAACAGGTTTTTTCTTTTTAATATATAACATTATTTTACACATTTAACCTTTCCGCCAATGCCTGCGTCCATGGACGCCAATGCCTGCAAAGGGGGTCGAACTGTTTGGGATAGGGTGTGTCAAATACCTTGTCTTTTTGGGAGGTTCTTCGCTTGGGATGGACGCTGTCCCACCCGTAAGCAAAAGGTTAAATGCATTTTTTTCGAAACAAAATTTTCAAAGGTTTTACATTTTTAAAATGCTCCATGCGTCTTAATTTTTGTCCGAGATTCACGGAATTTGGCAAGAAGACACCTTTCATACTTTTTAATGAAACTGGATATGCATTTTATAATTGAACTTTATTAAGGTAATTAAAAGTGAATAAAAGAACCTAATTAAATGATGAAAATTAAGTTTTAATGCAGAAAAATATTTAAAAAAAATTAACTTTCTAAGGGATTTAAAAACGAATACCCAAATGTGTTCATAATATGTTTTCAAGTGATCATAATGCAAAATGAATCAAAAATCTGAACAAATGGTACGCAAGGGGCATTTTCAAATTTTCGTTAAAAAAAAAAATTAAATTAAAAAAAAATATTAAATTATAACAAAATTGAAAGAAATTGAATGGTATTGTATATAGTAATGTTACGAGGAATATTTATACAAATTTTCATGTTTCTAAGTCAATAAATAAATAAAAAACATTTCAACGTCCACCGTCCCCTTAAGCGGAAACTGTATAGAATTAATCCATGCGTAGAAATGGCGGTATTTTAAAGGAATTCATAATCGTATAAAATCAAAATGTGTAGATGCAAATATTGCAATTTGCGGACGACCCCTAATTGACAGACACAGATCTGCAAAAACGACCTTTCCGCAAGCCTGGTATTTTTTCTGTTCAATGTTTCGAAAATTATTATTCTAACATCTCAGTGTGTTTTAAGTTAGAAAAGAGAGGTCGCTTTATCAGACTGGTGAGTTCGAGGTGCAACTTTTACTAACGGAATCTTTTTTCGATAGGAGGGGCGTATAAAATGAAATCCTTTATATTTTTGCTATTACCAACCTCATGCAGCAAAATACCGACATGATGCTACTGTCTTTTCTGTTGATTTTTCTAATTGGAAGTATGGGTCTGCGAACGACCACCCAGGGCCGTGGGCCTGCGCTACGCCCAAAATTTTAAAGGACCGCCTAAATTTTGTATGTGATTAAAAATTTAAGCAGAGATAATTTTTTTATTAATTTAAAACTGGTAATATTAGTCTTAACTTTAAAATATAAAACATCTTAAAAGTTTTAAATATTATACATCCTTAAAAGTCTATGAGTATGAATTCTTTCAATATGAATTATTCCAAACTTTCAAGTAAAAAATTTGGAAGTTTTCCATATGTAGAAAAGTGTCAGGGGCTGTGATCCGAAACTCCCGTAATTTTCTTATGTGTTGATGTTTTGCAAGTATTTAGTATGCGTATGGGCAGTGTTTCTTTCAGACATACCTCCAGGGGGGCGATGCCCCCTCCCGGAGACACTTTATGTTAACCTAGTTTCTATTTATGTGATAAATTTATAAAGGGAAAATAGAAAACTTGCCCCCCTTAAAATTTCATTGTCCCCCCCCCCCCCCCCCTGATAAAAAAATCCTGAAAGACACACTGCTCATGAATGAAACTAACTAGATCCACGAGAATTGTGGTATATATATATAACATAGTTTTTATATAATACTGCACATGGAAAGTAAACATGTTGGGTGATACCAACTACTTTAATTTTATGATTTTTTTTTAAACGTGCAATATCTAGAGAGCCATTTATGTTGGTGTTCTAAATTAGTGAAGATTCTGGTATTTTCAAAAATTCATTCGAAAATTGTGGGGGTCTTTCGAGTGTTTCTTTCAGGACTTTTTGGCCGGTGTGACAGTATTTCGATCTATTTACATAGGACAAATAGAAAACTTGCCCCCCCCCCCTTTAAATTTCATTCGCTCCTCTCACTTGGCCAAAAAGTCCTGAAAGAAACACTGCGTATGGGGGCCCCGAATTAACACCAGTCCCGAGACCCACTTTGACTTGATGAGGCTCTGCAACCATTGATGATACGTAAATCCCGCTGAACGTGAATTATGAAACACCCTGTATTACAAAAATTATAATATCAAAAGGAACGCATAATGTCCAAAGTAATATTAAGTTTCTCCGTCTATAATCCGACATGTGTGCTTCAATTATCTTGAACATTCGATCCCACAATTACTTTCGCATCGTAAAAGAAAAAGTAAATCATAAATATCCCAGCAGAGCAAGAAACTTCTGACAGACCGTCGCTTCTTGGGACGGTACGCTTTTACTTTTAGATATTTATATTGAATATCCTTTTAATTTCAAATCTCACTAAGAATACTTCGAAAAATATTATCAGAGCAAAGAAAAAAAACCTAACATGCATAAATGCAACGGTAAAAGAGCCCCCAGGCTGTTTTGATTTTACTTGAGGAAAACCAAATAATCCATTAGAGAGAGTAATGGAGCGAGCCCAAAATGGAACAGAAATTTGCAGCTTTAATTGCAAGCGCGTAATTCTTCCGAATAGCAGACACTATTCATCCCAACGCATAATTTAGAAAGTTACTTCCTTTGATAAAGAGAAGTACTGGATTTTTATCGGAAAAATTGTAATAGAAATCTTGTTTTAGCGGGGAATCGAACCAGCTACACAATGGTGAATTTACTATCAAGCTGAGGAAGCTCAAGCTTCAGGCCCGTACAAACGAGGAATCTAAGGAACCAGATATTTTAAAGATTTTTCGGACAATATTTGCAATATTCTTTTACAGTTTAAAATTCTAGACCTTTTCGATCTAATGTCGATTTCACATTTTAGTACACTTTTAACTTTTGTAAAAATATTTAAACCAAGGGGAAAAGAACCTCATCAGACATAAATTTAAAAAATTTTAATTAAAAGTCTGAATAATAGAGTTCTTGTAATTCAAAGCAATTTTAACGTTTTGCATTTTGTGGTAGTATGTTATTCTTAGAATCATCTTTTAAACAATAGTACTGTTTACCTTGAATAATTTATATATATATATTTGAAATATGTAATATAAGAATTATGTAAAAATAAAATAAAAAAAATATATATAAAAACAATTCAAGTAATATTAACATCACCATAGAAGCAAATTCACTGCCACAATGCTGATAAGAGAAAAGAACAGCACCGTCCCAAATTCGATGATTAATCAGAATTAAATTCATCTTCAGGTCTGAGTATTTAATTCTAATTAACCCAAACAAATGCCTGTTTCAGATTAAGCAATAGCATATATATATATATATATATATATATATATATATATATATATATATATATATATACCTAAATTCCATAAAACACCTATTTCATTTAGAACAGTCACGATAGGATTTAATTCATATACCAATGCAGCTGACAAACAACTTCTAATCATACTCAATCAAATTTATGATTATTTTACTGTACAAAAAACACATATAATCAAAAATAGTATAGAACTAATTAATAAAATAAAACTAATCCCTTACATACATGATGTAAAAACTTTTGATTTCAAAGACCTGTTTAATAATATAGACATTAATGATTTATATAAAGTCATACTACTTTTATATGAACAATTCACTCAAGCAAAAAACAGATCATTTCCAAAATTCAAAACTTTATTAAAATTCATTTTGTTCAAACAGTATATAGTTCAAGGAAAATACATATACAAATTAAATAAAGGAATCCCACAGGGAGGTAAATCATCCACCATACTGGCCAACCTTTATCTACATTTTTACGAAAATCAGAACCCTTTCAACAGTCATATAATGTACAGATATATTGATGATCTTATTATTATTGGAATTACTAATGAGGCCAATGAATTAAATTTTGATTTCTATCCACCTAATCTACAACTCATTGAAAATGTATATACATCCAACTGGATCAATTTTCTAGACGTTAGTTTAACAATTAAAAATGCAAATACAATACAATTTAAAATCTATGACAAAACAGAAACTTATAACTTCAAAGTAAATAAACTTCAACATTTCTCTTCCAATCTTTCCAAATCTGTATATAGAAATATTATTAATAACCAGTTATTAAGAATCAAAATGTTAAGCACACCTTGTTACTACAAAGAACATCTTCATAAATTCATCAACACCGTCATCAAAAATAACTATCCGCCCAATCTTATTTTTTCTTTTATTAAAACACATTTTAAATTTAAATTCAAAAACTTGCAACAATTACAGCAACATATTGACAGATCATACTCTAGCATTTCTAAATAATTCATAAACTCCATGTCTTCTTCTAACAGTTAAACTATTCGTATAATTCACTTTAACCTGCTTTGAGAAAACTGCTTAGTCAGTAACAAAAAATTCACTGTAACCTGTTCTGAGATGATTGGTAATACACATGCTTTTCCAGAAGTACCACAGTACTAGGGGTAGATATATTTTCATTTTATTTTCATTATATTCTTTTGATATTACTTTATAATACTTTGCATCCTCATTTCAATAATTAGCCACAAGCTGGTGTAACAGAATATTTTATATTCATGTTTGATTTTCTTGTGTTTTTGATCCACTTTGTCTTTTCTTCTACGTCGGGCCATTTACATTATTTCTGTAATACATTTTACAGTTATGTAAACAGAAACGTAGAATCAGCATTAATGAAACATGTATGGCCCTTGATAACGTACATGGTTTCAGAAATGCTTTTCATATTCATTTTATTCCTTTTATAATCACTAGATATCATTTATTCAATTTCCAAACTTCTTGCATAGCTCATCGTGCTACACTAGGCTTCTGATTTGCAAAAACCTTCAGTTTACAAGCAATTTTCATTGGTATTTCTCGGGTATATATATTACAAGTAATCCTAAAAATCTTCAATTATATATATATATATATATATATATATATATATATATATATATATATATATATATATATATATATATATATATATATATATATATATATATATATATATATATATAATATATATATATATATATATATATAATATATATATATATATAATATATATATATATAATATATATATATATATACTAGCAGCATACTCGTTCTTCGTACGGAGTATATAATATAAAGAAACTTAAAATTCAGATTCATGTGCAAATTCCTATAGTATACTAAATGACATTATTAGTCACAATATTCTGTTAAAATATTTAATTTAATTCTCCTAAAAAGAAGTTTAAGAATTTCTGTTCACGCTATACCAAATTATCTTCACTGGCAGATCTGAAGAATAAAACATCCTGGACCTTTTCGTAAGCAAATTTACAAAAATATGGAATTGAATCAATATATGCATAATAAAAGCGTTAAAATTGTATGGGACCCGTACTACTTATATACGCGAATATTAGAAGATATAACCCGTATTAGTAGATTACATGTATAAATTAAAAATATCAATAAACCTGTAATCTTTAAACCTGAAGACAGTAATTGATTCCAATATATGTCAAAATGAAAGTACTAAAAGTATATGGGAATAAATATATATATATATATATATATATATATATATATATATATATATAAATTGAAAGATTTTAATCGAAAATTATGCATAAACAATTATTAACTACGTATGAAAATGTAATTATGTATGTACAAAAAAACCCATCTCAAGCATATCTGTTACAAATGAGTAACTATAGACCAAGACTAAGGATAAAGATAGAAGGTAACATATCACTACAATGGAAAGGGGGATGAGAAGAATATTAGGATACAAAAATCACAATTAAAAGTATATAAATATAAATAAAAAAAAGAAAACACGGCAAAAATGAGAAAAGGCAATAATAATTAGCTCAAGATAAAAGATTAAGACTTAGAGAACAATCAATTGAAACTACACAAAAAATGGCGGTTAGTTCGAAATTGCATTCTCATCAGGACAGCCATACAATTCGAATTAAAACCGATAGAATAGCCAGTTTCTGACAATGGCGATAGTATTTAACTATAGACACCATTGGAACTGTCTACTGGCTAGTGGAAGGAGAAAAATAAATCAATTGAATTACAAATCAGAAAAATAATACCTCCTCTAACAGAAATATTAACTCACAAGCATTGCTACCACGTGTAGGTCGAACAAGCGACTGAGCATTTCACCTCACTTCGTCAATGCGAGTGGGCACCGGAATGAATACATTTGAACGATACATAATATGTATGGAGACTTTTAAAAATAGTAATCAGTATAGGACTCAGGAAAAGTGGAAAATAGTCATTCGAAAATAGTAAACAGTATTAGACTCAGGCCAAGTGGTAAGTTAGGTGATAAGAATGGGTGAATTCTCAAAAATGAGTTATCCAATCAAAGATAAATAATGCATGTGTAAAATTATTACGTGGTATATTTGAAATTATTAATAATATTATTTACAAATACTTCCGGATATTGGTAATTTTGACAAATGCGTTTAAGATTATTGATGTGGAGAAAGTGAAACCGAGGATCAGAAAGTCGATGTATTCGAAATAGCTGGTTTAAAATGATGTTTCTAAACAATTGAATAGAATTACAAGATTGATATGATAGCAGCTTTATGATAGTGAAGTTGTAAGAATCTTTTTTATCATATAGATTGGTGATTACATGATTATTGAGGGTATCTAAATTTAGGTCTAAAAAATTTACAATTTGACTAACGCTAGGCTCATTAGGAATTAATTCTATGTTAGATGGGTAAAAATCAATATTAATGGGATAGGAATCATGAATGATAATACAAATTAAGTCGTCAACATATCTATATATAATATATGAATAAGAGTTAAAATGACATTCATAATAATAAAGATATAAGTTAGCGAGAATACTACTACTACAGCCACCTTGTGGTACACCAGATGTTTGTTATATATATATTCAAAATGAAAAGAGGTATGGATGGATGCATTGTACCAAAAGATGGCCGGGGGGGGGGGGGGGGTGTGACCTCCTCACTCCGGTTAAGCATGCTTTGTGTCGCGACAACACTCCCGGAGAACCGGTACATTGCAAAATAGAATATATCAAGTTTTAAGATGAAAACCAGACATTATACAGAAACAAATATAAGAGAGAATTGTCGAGATCCAGCCATATCAAAAATCACTAACAGTAAATGTTTGAAATATGTTCACTAGTATAAAAGAGCAAAATTACATAGCTTCTACTTTAAGAAGACTTTAAATATTGACACTTAATGTAACAATAATAACAAAGTCTATCTCTAAAGCCATTTACCTCAATGACAGTTAATAGTATCATTTACTATTGGGTAATTGTGGGTATCATTTGAATAAAATTCATTTTTTTTTTATGAAGCTTTAAGTTTTCAAGTAAAATAAATTATTGTAGTTCTGTAATAAAAAAAATATCACAGCTGAATGTGTGGCATTTTAGAGATGTTTAAATTAAATTACATTTTAGTTGGAAAGTGTTTCATAATCAATGCTTTATGCATGATTGATCTTTTTTGTTATTTACTCTCTAAAGGAACCGGTCTCTTAGAGAAATCGGTGTCTAAAGCTACAATGGCATCGTCAAGGGAAGGGTCATAATCCCCTCCTCCAGGAACCGATAAAAGCTTACAGTGGCACCACCAAGGTGAGGATAATAATCTCCCTCCAAAGAGCCCCTTAAAGCTAAGAGAAATGATATTTGGATAAATGAGAAACAAAGTATTTGGTAACCCCCCACCCTTCCCCACCATATTTTCTCCCTGGTGACGCAACTGCAAAAAGATGATATTGTGAAGGAACATCCGATTCTGGAATTTGACTGGATTAACACATTTTGAGCATCCTGGAATACAAATAAACCATTTTTAATGATGTCTATGTGTCACTAAGACATTTCTAAAACATATGTCTAGAACGATATCTAGATTATCTGAAACTCTATCTCTAGAACAAATTGAGCCAATCAAATGCTATAGCCAACAATAGAATGAAATGATGAACGTTAATCGATGAACATCAGAAATTTCATGGAGGAGTTCAAACCAGAGCTCAGCCGCAAACACACTCACACTCCAGATTTTGTTGGTACTGCTGTTCTGTCTAGTAGCGTTCCGAGGTTTTCTGGGGCCATACGCAAACCTTCATAAAGAAGCCTCATCTAAACAATAAATACAGTAAACGTCACACATTCGATAATTGTTAATCCGAAAAATCGATTATCCGACAATTTATAGAAATGGTGTTTTAACAAGTTCAGAAGGGAAAAAAAAACCCTATTCAATAAAAGGCTTAACATATGCGTTAGTCTTTTCACTGTAGGTTTTGGAATAGAATTTTTGAGTCTAGGGTCAACAATATTTTGGGATCTTTGTATGATATAAAATATTCTCAGATCCGATAATACCGTGTTTCAATGGATAATTCGGACCTGGTTATATAATAAAGTGCACCATGGGAATTACAGTGTATCATAATGTCAATATGCTCAATTGAAATTTGATAAGTAGGTTATAAACAAAACGTTGTAAAGAACACTATAAACTGATACACAAATGCCTAATAATGCAGAAATATATAAAATATCAAGATAACGTTGGATTCGGTATAATGTATAAAGCACTAAGATAAATCCAGTAAAAATAATGGACAAAATTTTGAGGCCCTGCTTGGTTCTCGCGACACCCCTGACTCTGTCTCATATATCCTGACAAAGAAAGTTTCCTTTCTTCGCCTAACCGGTTGATACCTTTATTCAACGTTGTTTGCTGTATCCAATGAGCTTTTTATCTTACAGATAACTTGATTTCACCTTCACTATTTCCAAAAGGAAGCTGGATTTGATGTAACGTGATTGCGCCATTTTCAAACTGGTCATTGAAAACGCAAATTGAGTCCATATATATTTATGTCTATGCGAAAACCAAGAACAATGAATGCCAACCCTTTTGCTTTCTTATGTGTTTCTAATTAACGCAATATCGCGAAGTAAACTCGGGTAGTACGGTTAGTTTTACACAGAGCAAATAATTATAAGCGACTCCAAGGATTTCGAAATGAAAGAGAACAGGATTTTCCATTAGGATACAGACACGAATCTGAACTGGCTCCAATTTTCTAGACTAAATCATTGTTTATCATATAAATAGGGTAAATATCTAAATGATGACGACTTCCATATCCCAGCGTGTTCCCGGAATCTACTCAACCGATTTAATATATTTCTGTTCGAGGAGGTATTAATTTTCTGATTTGTAATTCAATTGACTTATTTTTCTCCTTCCACTAGCCAGTAGACAGTTCCAATGGTGTCTATAATTAAATACGATCGCCATTGTCAGAAACTGGCTATTCTATCGGTTTTTAGTTCGAATTGTATGGCTGTCCTGATGAGAATGCAATTTCGAACTAACCGCCATTTTTTGTGTAGTTTCAATTGATTGTTCTCTATGTCTCAATATTTTATCTTGAGCTAATTATTATTGCCTTTTCTCATTTTTGCCGTGTTTTCTTTTTTATTTATATTTATATTTTTATTTTTATTTATATACTTTTAATTGTGAGTTTTGTATCCTTATATTCTTCTCATCCCCCTTTCCTTTGTAGTAATATGTTACCTTCTATCTTTATCCTTAGCCTTGGTCTATAGTTACTCATTTGTAACAGATATGCTAGAGATGGGTTTTTTGTACATACATTAGTTTATGCATAATTTACGATTAAAATCTTACATTTTATATATATATATACCAATGGTGTCTATAGTTAAATACTATCGCTATTGTCAGAAACTGGCTATTCTATCGGTTTTAATTCGAATTGTATGGCTGTCCTGATGGGAATGCAATTTCGAACTAACCGCCATTTTTTGTATAGTTTCAATTGATTGTTCTCTATGTCTTAATCTATTATCTTGAGCTTATTATTATTGCCTTTTCTCATTTTTGCTGTGTTTTCTTTTTTATTTTTATTTATATTTATATACTTTTAATTGTGAATTTTGTATCCTAATATTCTTCTCATCCTCCTTTCCATTGTAGTGATATGTTACCTTCTATCTTTATCCTTAGTCTTGGTCTATAGTTACTCATTTGTAACAGATATGCTAGAGATGGGATTTATTGTACATACAGTAGTTTATGCATAATTTTCGATTATGATCTTTCAATTTTTATTTATTTATATATATATATATATAATTTAACTAAAAGAATTGGAATTGATTGTATATCACCTAATTAAAAGACTCTTAATGAATACTAGATTAAGAAATGAAGGCAATGCAGATCAGTAAGATATAAATTAGTTAGGGTAAACAGAACGACAATCCGTAGGGAATAAATCTAATTAAAAAAATAGAATGCGTAACAATGGATAGGAGGCAATGAAATTGCAAAATCTTCAGAATGTGTATACAAATCAATGGCCTTGATCATAGTTCTTTTCATCAAATAACCTTGCTACATTGAACAAAAGGCTTATTTTACACCCCACAGAACTAGGAGAAAAACTATGAATAATAATGAAGAAAATGTAAGAGATTTTCTAAAAATTATAAAAATTGGAAAGTAGTTTAAGCCTACTACTCACATTTACATAAATGACAAGACTGGTCTTTGCCACATATGAAGTTAAAAGTCAGTGCTGCCAAACAAAGAATTATATATAAAACCAGTGTTGCCTCTCAAAATAAAAACATAATTGCCAATAAAAAGTAAAAGCAGGAAAACACAAGATGTATAACTTTAAAATACAACAAATGACTATATATTATACATATTAGGAATACATATAAGTAATTATTAATATGACCACACACATAAAAAACTTCAACATTTCTAAATCCTAATGAAAATAGTGAAATGTTTAATGACAATAATAGTTATTATTATAAATGACAAATAAATTTCGAATTTTAAATTTAATATAACTAATCACAAATACAATGCAACATCTTCTGGCAGAATGCAGAGTGGGCATAAGCATGTTATTCGAAAAGCTGATAACAGATATAAGAACCAATAGTATCAGGTAGTGAATACCAATGCCCTGTGATAACGCTCATATAAATGATGCATTTAATAATGCTTACGTATTCTAAACTTATTTACTATAATGTTCACCAAATATAATGGCTAATAATATAATATAATTTATTGATTTGCGTTATGCCAGGATATATTGCATGTATTTATGATTAGTTAGTCTAAATTTAAAATTCGAAATTTATTTGCCACTTGTAATAATAATAATTATTATTATTAAACACTTCATTACTCTCATTATGATTTAGAAGTGTTTAGATGTTTAATAATTACTTATGTGTATCTATATGTATCAAATAGTCATTTGTTGTATTTAAAATGTTGTATATCTTATGTTTTTCCTGCTTTTACTTTTGACTGACAATTCTGTTTTTATTTTCTTGAGTGGCAACACTGGTTTTATATTTATTCTTTATGTTTGGTAACACTGAACTTTAATTTCATCGTGGCAACAGTCTTCCTATCTGTGTACATGTAAGCAGTGGGTTTAAATTATTTTTCCATTTTTAGAAAATCTCTTGCATTCTCTCCATATTCGTGGATTTTCTCCTAGTTCTTTGGGATGTAAAATAACATTTTTGTTTAATGCAATAAAGTTAGTTAATCAAAAGAACTATGATTTAGAAGGTAATTGATTTGCATACATCTCCTGATAATTTTACACTTTTATTGCCATCCATTGTTATTCATATTCATTCTATTTTTTCAACTAATTTTATTTCCTACGGATTATCGTTCTGTTTAACCCAACTAGTTTATATGCTACTGATCTGCATTCCATTGATTTCTTAATCCAATATTAAGTGTCTTTAATTAGTTTTAGATGATATGTAACGTCTCTTCAAGTGCAGTTTTAACTCTTTTAGTTAAATTATTAATTTATCCCAATTATGGCGGCTAATAAAAAAAATAATTATTATTATTACTATTAATTATGTGATTATTTAAAAATGAAAAATAATAAAATAAACAAAAAAAATTGAAAAACAAAAAATTAGAAAATAAGATACATAAATATTTAATATTTTGAAAATTATTTTCGCTAAAAATATGTAACTTCAGCCAGTTTGTAATAATGATTTGAGCCCCCTTTTAATGGTGTTAGTGGCATGCATACTCGTTTATTCATTTCTCCCGTGAATCACTTTTATAGTAAGATTTTTCATAAATGATTCCTGTTTATCCTGTTTACCTTTTATTAATTATGGCTGCCTTGTCTCCAACTCTAACTCCCTGGGTGGGATTCAGTGGAGGTCCCTTCTACTATTTGTTCCCTTCTGATTCCAAGGTTTATTTTCTTCTTATCTATCTCCCGAATGCATCTCAATTTTTTTCATTCAGTTACAACTGCTCACCTTCATTGCACGTGTATACAGGGTTCCCGCCTCATGGTAATAATTGATTTCTTAAATATTTTTCAATTTTTCCTCTATTAATGCTTGTAGTCTGAGTTTATGGCACTTATAGTAACTTAGTATTGCCATATCTGAAACAAGCATTTGTTTGGGTTAATAAAGTTAGATGCTCAGATCTAATGAAGAACCTAGTCTAATTAACCTCCAATTTAAGCCAGTGCTGTTCATTACTTTTTTCGGCCTGGTAGCCGTGGTTTGACGGCTCTGGTGATTTTATTGATTTAATTTTTCGTAATTACTTGAAATTGGTTATTATTCAATCTTTATAATATGCATATATATATATATATATATATATATATATATATATATATGTGTATATATATAAATTGAAATTTTTAATCGAAAACTATGCATAAACTACGGTAAGAACAAAAAAAAATCTCTAGCATATCTGTAACAAATAAGTAACTATAGACCAAGGCTAAGGATAAAAATAGAAGGTAACTTATCACTATATTGGAAAGGGGAAGAGGAGAATATTAGTAGTATACAAAAATCAAGATGAGTATACAATTGAAGATGAGTATACAATTATATGATAGAGATTGAGATATTGCTTTTGGATTCAACTACCTTCCTTTTGATTTTCAAATATTTGCAAAAAAACATATACATATATATATACATATATATATACATATATATATATATACATATATATATACATATATATATATACACATATATATATACATATATATACATATATATATATATATACATACATATATATATATATATATACATATATACATATATATATATATATATATATACATATATACATATATATATATATATATATATACATATATACATATATATATATATATATATATACATATATACATATATATATACAACATATATATATACATATATACAACATATATATATACATATATATATATACATATATATATATATATACATATATATATATATATACATATATATATATACATATATATATATATATATATACATATATATATATATATATATATATATACATATATATACATATATATATATATATACATATATATATATATATATATATATATACATATATATACATATATATATATATATATACATATATATACATATATATATATATATACATATATATATATATATATATATATATACATATATATACATATATATATATATACATATATATATATATATATATATATATATATATATATATATATATATATATATATATATATATATATATATATATATATATATATATATATATATATATATATATATATATATATATATATATATATATATATATATATATATATATATATATATATATATATATATATATATATAAGCAATCTGTTAATAATTTACATAGATCTTTTGTTGTTACTTATGTTGATAAAGCCTCCAATAATTATGCTATTACTTGTAAAAAATTCTATATTCAATATCTGTTAGATTATTTAAAAAATAATAGTCTATTTAAAATTGATTCACACTCTCTTAATAGTATCAAATTGAAAATTATCAATATGTATAGTGATTTAGATATTAATAATAAATTTTTGACATTTCCATATATTGTGCTTATACCTAAATTTCATAAAAATCCTATTAAATTTAGAACTGTTACTAGTGGTCATAATTCATACTCTACTACTGCTAGTAAATTATTACTAAATTATTTAAATGTACTAAATAGCAATTTACGAGATTCTGGTGATAGCTACATTATTCTAAATAACAGTAAGGAATTAAAAAATAAATTAAAAACGCTTGGTAAAATAATAGGACTTCAAACTTTTGATTTTAAAGATCTATTTAATAATATTAAGATCACTGATCTATATGATGTCATTTTAGCTTTATATAATGCTTATATTACTAATCATTCTAATCTTACTAAATTTACCAATTTTCCTAAGCTTCTCCATTTTGTTCTTTTCAATAATTATATCTTTCAAGGTAATAAATTATACTTACAAGTCTCAGGTGTTCCACAAGGTGGCTGTAGTAGCAGTATGTTAGCTAATTTATACCTATATCAATATGAAAAATTCTTTACTTCAACAGATTATAAAATTTATAGAGATGTAGATGATCTGATTTGTCTTGTATTTACTGATAACTATGTCATAGATATAGATTTCTATCCGGATAATTTGGAATTAATACCTAATGAAACTTCTATTAGTAATAATATTTATTATTTGGATTTAAATCTAATTATAGAACCTGCTCTTGGGATAGTTACTAATTTATATGATAAAAAAGATTTTTTAAAATTTAATATTAATAAATTATTACCTTTTAATTCCTGCAACTCGATTCAATTGTTTACAAATATTATACTTAATCAACTTTTTAGAATTTATAGATTATCAGATAAAAAATTTCATGCTTTGCACATTAATAACCTTAAAATTACCAGTAAAATGTATCAATATCCTGCTTATTTAGTAAATAGTATAGTTAATAAGTTTCGATTAGCCTAAATTCTCTTATTCTCCCCTTATTATCTTATTTTAGCCGTACTTCTTCATTCTCTTAAAATTATATTTTCATCTTTTTATCTTGAAGCTTTAACTGTTGAATAACTCATTTTATTGCTTTTGCGCAGTACTGTTTTTATTACTCTCTTTGGCAACAGCAAATCACATCTTTTCTTTTTGGCATATGGCAACATTGCTCTAGTCATATTTTGCTCGTCATGGTTGCGCTGATGAGGTGTGTTTTGAGGTATTTATGTTTCCTTTATTGTTCCATTCTATATGCTTGTCGTCCATATAGCACAAGTTTATAGATAAAATCTATCTTGTGTTTCAGAAACAAGCATTTTTGTGTTCATTTCGAAGGGATATATGGACCCGAAGAGAATTTTTTCGAAATGAACGTATCGTAAGCCTAAATCTCTTCCATGTGCAAGCTTTTTTGCTTGATTTTTTTGTTTTCTTATTTGCATTCCTCATTTTTGAATTTTGTTGATTGTCTTTGTCTTTATGACCTGCATTACGCTTTATTATTTCCTCTTTATGTCTTAATTTCTTATATTTCTTTGTATTTTGTAGAAAATTTTGGAATAGTGTATTATGAGTTACTACATACATTCTAACTTTGGATTTACTAATTTATATATATATATATACACATATATATATATATACATATATATATACACACATATATATATATATATATATATATATATATGTATATATATACACATATATATATATATATATTAGAAAAATTGATCTATACTCTTTTACCTTCATTATTAATAACTAATACCAAGTAATTAGTGACAAACATTCAAATAATGAATGAACCAAAACAGTTGAAACACGATCACCACGTCGAAAAAAATAAATATATATTGGTAAGTCTAAGTTGTATGTCTAGAGGTATGTTGTATCAGAAAAACAATGAATTTTGCAGCGTGTTTTCTGCAACGCAACATCCATCGAATCTTTCAATATATAAGCATTCTTCTATAAGTGATGTAATAAGCACAATTATCACGAAGCAACACAACGATCGGTCTTCCAAGAATCGGTCACTGACGAAAGAAACCTGGGACGAAAGAGAACAGGATTTTCCATTAGGATTATTGACAACGATTCGAACTGGCTCCAGTTTTTGAGACTAATTGTTCTTTGATAAGATTCTCGTTACTCCGATGTCTGGGTTGTCAAAAACGACTACTGGTTTGAGTCGCACCATAAAAATAGTGTTGTTTTTCTTTGTTGTTATAGACCAGCCATATTTCTTAATGAAAGACAAATGATCCTGCTTGATGTTCCATAAAAAAGAGCATTTCTGTACTATAGCGCAGCCAGGATTCAGCTTCGAAAGTGGGGAGGACAATGGCGTGGGGCACCCACGAATTGAATACATGAGAAAATTATTAGAACACACCAAAAACTGCATTTTAATAAATAAATTAGGTCTCTGTGGAGACATATCCCTCTAATCCACCCCTTTCGCTATGCTACTGTTTCTATAGCTCATATCAAAAAAGTTTCCCGATAAGATAGCACAGATTAAAGCTACATCAGATGTCTACAGTACAGTATCCATTATCGAATTCCGAAAGCTGAAATTCAAGTCAAATTTTGTGGGTATTTTAATACCGGTGTTTCGGTATTTACCGGTATGTCATATTTATCAAATTTTTAGATTGAAAACTTAACTATTATTTTCTAATACTCTTTTATCTTCATTATTTTTAAAAGTTCGTAATGCAAGAATTAATCTCACTCATTGTATCATTGAGTATAGATTCATTACTTTCCATATATACATAGTACAATATATAGGGAAAGTATTGTGATGGCGTTGAAAATTGTGATTCGAGTTTTCAACGGAAGAGTCCGTTTTAATCATCCCTAAACACGAATCGATCATCTTTGATGTGTGTGTGTATCCGTGAGTTTGTGGAGACGATATCTCACGAACGAATGTAGTGCTTTGAACGAATTTTAGTACAAAAATTACAATCAGTGAATACTAAAAGCCTATTAATTTTATACGCAATCGAATGTTCGTCCCTGCCCCCAATTTTCGAACAATATTTTGAAAAAAATTATCAATACTGTTACATAAATAATAATTTTTTAATATATTTTTTCATTAAAAAACGATAGACATAAATATTAGAACGCTAGCATGAACCGTTCTCGAGATATTGCACTTTTTTCAAATAAATATATCACAGAAAATTAAAAATAATATAAAATTAAAAGAAATGTATTATCTATTATGAAATATGTTCAATTTTTATATTTAATAATATCGATAAATTTGTTAACACCATTTTCGGGGATCTAGTTCGTTCCATTTATGAGAGAAGATACATTGCGTAATAGTTATGTATTTTGACGCCTAACAATTCATCAACAATCATTTATATATAATAAATGCTCTTCTCTCGCAGTTTGTCTATAACGCTTGGCGATATATTTAGCGATTTGGCTACTCATTTAGCAAAATATCATAAATTTAGCAATATTTCTCTCCAGATTGGCGAAAATATTGTTTAAATTTCAAATATGACGCTAAGTTAAAGAAATTGATGCCAAACTAAGTAATTAATTATTAAAATATTTTAATATATGAACTATATTGCTTATGCTATCAATATTGATTATTGTTAATTCAGAGTTGCGTGAAACATAAGTTAATTGGGTACATCGAAATAGTTTTACATATTGTCATCAGGAAAAGCGCCCAATATACAATTCAACATTAAAAACATTGTGCCGTCTTATACATCATTTTTTCATCGAAAAAGAAGTAAATTCATTGCATTATATAAGGTAAGTCATGTGCTGCCCACATCAAATTATTTTAGGTCATAAATTTATATACATCATACTCTATAAAAACGGGAGAAGGTGGGGGTTATAAAAGCGAGATGTTCCATTTATTTTAGGTTATCAAAATCCTAGCTCTATTTACTATAATCAAGCTGTTGATTAGAAATGGATGATTATAAATACCGTTAAAGGTTGAGTTCCCGAGGCTAAAAATAGCATTTATCATCCGCAAGAGAAAAGCTAGTATCCAATGGAGACGGATGGCTTTTTCTCTCGTTGTTCAGAATGATCCTGGAGGAGGGTAGTCTCCTCTGTCGTTTCATTTATCACTACTGCACGCAACTACTCTTCTTCGCACAGAATAGCCGTTCAAGGACAACATATTCTGAAACCTGTAACTTGGGAAAATGTTAAGTATTCAAATATTACCAAATCTTCGAAAAGTATATATATATTTCATGTTACAGTAAAACGTCTGAATAACGGACATCTAAGTAATATTCCGGCTATTTGGAGATGGTTGATAATCGCTTAAGATGAACTCAATCAGGCACATAATTCAAAAGTCTTAATCGCCCATTTTTATGCAATTCCATATTAAATGCATGCAGTTATAAAGTTTTAAATTGAAGCTTCGAGCACTTTCGAACACTTTTGAAACACACTTTTTTTTCCATCTCTCTCTCTGTATTATTTGTGCATGTGTGTGTGTGTGTGTCTTCTCTTGCACATACGTGTATTTTTGAATATGTGTGTGTATTTTTGTGCGTGTATACTCTTGCACATGTATGTGCGAATGTGTGTATTCTTGTGCGAGTGTACTCTTGCACATGTGCGAGTGTGTGTGTATCCTTGTGCGTGTGTACTCTTGCACATATGTGCGCGTGTGTGTGTATTCTTATGCACTCTTGCACATGTGTGCGCGTGTGTGTGTATTCTTGTGCGTGTGTACTCTTGAACATGTGTCTGTGTGTGTATACTCTTGCGCGTGTGTACACTTGCGCATGTGCCTGCGCGTGTGTGTTTTCTTCTGGGTGTGTACACTTGTATATGTGTGTGCTCGTGCATATCGTCAACAAATTTTATCCACCAAAACTATTGAAAGGAGGCGATATAACGGGGTTCGACAGTATATAAGAAAAATTTATCATTAGAACCAGGGGCGGCATTTCAGCATTTCGTTTGGGGGGTGCGAGATTTGTATGTATGAAAATCCACAATGTGGAATAAATAAAATGTTTGTTAACAGGGGGAGGGGGGGATCACAAAATTGAATTGATGTTAAGAAAAATAATTGTTGTTAACGTAATTTTTGTACATAATTGTGTTAACATAATTGTTAACTTATTTTTCTAAATACAAATATTTATATTGATTTACCTTTTATTAAAGTTTTAAACGCCGGTTCTTAGAGTCTGGAAGAAGAGAACATTTTGTTACAATATCATCATAATCCAGTGGTGTATCTTGTTCTATAGCTAAAACAGCTAAAGATGAAAGTCTTGTCCCATTGTACTGCGAAAATAATTTTTCAGCCTCCCGAGATAGGAAAAAGACCTTTCACAACTGTCTGAGCTGATTGGCACAGTCAAAAACAATTTAACTAATAATGTTATGACAGCAAACATATTTTTTAAATTTCGCTCTTTAAAATAGTTAAGGCGACTTTTAAAATTGGGATGGTCTATGTTTTCATTTTTCACCATTAAATAAAACAGTCGCAATTCACATAATTCCTTTTTCTGGAAGTTGTATACTTTGCATATGGTTGAAAGATTTTCTTTTTCGATATCTGATCCGGATAATACTGAACTAAGGGCAAATAAAACAGATATATTGTTCTCATTAAATCTTGTCTCAATTTCATTAGATACTGAATCTATAATTTCATATTGAATATTGATTTTGTGATATGATTTAACATCATCGTGCGGATTTTTTTCACCGCCTCCGAATTCGCTTGGAATTTTTTTACTCCTTTTCAGTTTTGGTCCAGAATAAGAATTTTTTTCGCAAAGTTCTGTCACAAAACTCCACACTTGATTGAAATATGCATCAGTGCGAAAAGAATTAACAGTTCCAATAGTAGCTTTAGCCAAAGCTTGCACAGTCTGAAAATTAAGATCAGATGACTGAAGATGCTTTGAGAGAGTATTGCATTGATCAAAAACACTGGACAATACAAACAAAGTGAACAAAACTTCGAACGATGTCATGCATGTTAAAAGTGCTTCCGCTCTTCCACCATTGAGAGAATCGTTTTCAGATAATTCTTCCAATGATAAAATCACCACTTCAAAATTATCAAGTAGTGCTTTTATGGCTTTAACTCTGGAAGACCACCTCACATCGTCGCATCACTTGGTGATTGTAGTGTTGTTGTTGTTGTTGAAACCCAGACCGTCCGACCTACCAGAAAGGTGTAAGGTAACTGTTTGGACGGTCGGGAAGTGCCACCCAATTTAGACCGGAACCCAGTGGGGGAGGCATCCACAGGGACCGTACCCTCCTTCCCCTACCACCAACCCCTCGGAAGGACTTTCGGACCCACATGTTTAACGTGATCGTACTCCGCATGAACACGGCGGCAGTTTTGGCAGTGGCTGGAATCGAACCCGGGCCTACCGAGTGCAACCCCAGCGCGCTAACCAATGGGCTACCGCGCCCGGTGATTGTAGTGTAGAAGAGCCTTCAGAAAAAGTATTTGTTGATGAACGAATCTTTTCTAAAATAGCATGTCTTTTATAGGATGTTTCTATGAAAGAATATAATGCATTGAGCTACTGAAATGCATTTATAGCAGAAGCAATGGATGAGGATGCACTAACTACACATAAATTTAATCGGACACTTGAAATTTTCAAGTGAAAAGGATAACATCGCCCCAATCTTTTCAAGTTGAAAAGTATTCGTTCCAGCCAGAAGAAAGAAGCTTCACTGTGAAGGTCGGCTCTTTTGAAGCTCCATAGCGTGAGAAAACTGACCAGTGGACAGTCGATAGAAAAAGAGAGAAGCCGATAGACTGCGAGGAAAAATTTGGTGGTATCAAAAGAGTTTATATTAACACAAATAAACCCAATATGCATCTATCATCGCGTAAAAAACCGTGTTGCCCCAACCGGGAATCGAACCCTGGATCTTCGAACTAGCCAGTCTACGCTACTGTTGAGTTACTGGGACGAAATTGCGAGCTCTTATCGTCGAAGTGGACTCTACATTCTCCGCTCTCTAATGTCAGATCGGCGTGCAACTGACAATCTGACTGACCACCTCCTACAATATTTAGCCCAGGCTAGCCTCCTGATGCTATTTTTATTCTTCAGGTTAGAATCCTGCGTGGTAGTTATCCCTTCGATTTGAAATCGAGGCTCAATATCCCAGAATCCACTGAATCCATGCTAGTCGTACCAGGGTCACTTTCAGACCTCCAAGATCTTTGCAATAACCTACAGGGTTGAACCTTGCTGTTTCAACCTGGAATCGAACCCTGAATCTTCGTGCTGACCAGCCGACGCTTAACCTTTGAGCTACTGGGACGAAATTGCAGGCTGGTATTGCCGAAGTGGAGTCTGCAAGCGTCACTAAACTGTTGCCAACTTGAAACTAAAAAATTTTTAGAAATTTTTATGATATATTTTAAAAGAATAACATGATTCGATTCCTGAAAAGATACAACTTTTTTTCCAGTCTGATAATGATAGTGATACAAGAAGAATTAAACACTTGAAATATGAATGTATGAGAAAGTTGAGTACAGAGACCCACCCACACTCAAAATATAGAGGGGAGAAACATGTGAAAGTACAGAGAAAGGTCGATAATGGTTGTAAATATAAATTTATAATAAATGTCTGAACATCTGTCCATGATCATGGACCCTAGTACCTAAAGGGATAAAACATTTGGGATAATTCCCGGGGTTGATAACGGCTGTTATCTTTGGGTTTGGGATAAAATTTGGGCACGATCTCTTAGGGATAACGATTCTATAAATTCTCATCTTTCTAAGTATAGATGTGGCTCCAAGAATCTTCTGAGAAACACGTTTGATGACACTCGAGCTATGCGACGGTTTCGAAGAGGTAGAGGTTATTCTCCTTTCCAACTATTTTTCAGACAAGTGATGGATGGAGGTATATAACACAGCCTTCAACCGCAAGCACTGACCTCGGCCGAGTGTTTTGTTTTTCGAACATTGTCCCGCTCCCGTTGCTCTACATGTGATCGGATTAGCAATGGCCGTTTAACGCACTAGTCATTGTTATGACATATTATTAGTCATTGTCGTGGTCAACTCTGACTCCAAGATGCTCGAAGCTGCAAAACCACAGTAAACAGATATTCACATCTTTGACCCTGTAGTGCATTATAAACAATATTTCATGTTCAGTTCGTGACATCCCTACAAATAAACAAACTTTATTTTTGTTGGGGGAAAGGGAATCCCCAAGTTTTCTAAAGATTTCATTTGGTTGAAAATTAAGTTTTCTTCTAATTTAAAACTGCAATAATCACAGCAAACTTCATCGCAAACGATCATTTCCTTTCCTCATAATAATTTGATGATAGATTTTAAGATTTTTTTTTATGGTTTAAGAGTCTATTTCGAATTTTGAAATTAAGTCCTTTCAACAGCTCAATGGATAGAGCGTCGTCTGGACAGCCAGAAATCCGTGGTTAGATTCCCCACTTGGACAAGATTTATTTACACGTTTTATATTAAAAATGTGCAATATCTGAAGAATGTTGATTTTTGGCATTTTACAAATAATGGTATTTATTGGCTTTGAAATAATGATTACATAAAAATGTTGCTTTTTTTCATCATTATTTCATGTCATTTTTTAATTTTTTTCAATTTTGTTAGAAAAATAAAATAATAGTTTTAAAATGTTCGAAAAATAAAAGGTTTTTATCTGTGCTTTAAGGTTTCTTTAAGGTTTTTGCTAAAAAACAAGATATCGTGTGTGTCCACGCACTTATAAGGCAAAAATGCCCGCAGGTATCATTTAAAAACAGTCTATTTGAATTCAGGGATGTTCAAATTTTCTAAATGTGTAAAAAAAGATAAATCAAATTTGAATTTTCGATCTCATTACCATATTTTATACATTACACTATATGTTCAGGGAGAGTAAAATTCTTTTTTTCCTGTAATCTTACATTTTTACTGGTAGGAAAAGAAGGCCACTTCTTTTACCAGGTTTGCAAGCAACCCATTTTTGGATTAAATTATCTAAAACTGATATCTTTGTACGAATTCGACGATTCGATATAATATTTGACAACATTATTATAGAGCATGGGCACGAGCGTAAATAAACAGCCTGCGTAGTAGAATGCGCAGAAAGATAAGGACATTATTTCTACCATAGCGGGTAATGGTAAACTGACAATGATGGTAAATAAAAAATGAAACTAAACCCATTGAAGATCGAAATTTACCTTTGTGCTGAAAATAAGTTATTTAAAGTATTTGAGTAACAATTTAAATATTTCATTTGCTAAAGTGCACTTTAAGTGGTTTTAAGTGAATATACACTACTACTCATTTTTGCCGTAGTCACTAGCTAGCGTCCTAACGGTGTATAACGTAATAAAAAATTCTGTAGTGTATATGCGAGAGAGAAGGGATAGGCACATATAACGATTTTTTTTTTAAAATTCGTAAATATATTTTATTGAAAGTGAATATTTTATTTTTCGGTAAATTAAAAGTATCCACCAAAGAAGATAAATTTAAATATGTCCTACTAAAATTAGGGGTTAAATGATTATAAATTTCTAAAGTATCGGTTTTTAATGCAGAAATGATGTAAATTTCCATACTAAGCATACGAGTATTACTTTCTTTAAGCAAAGTATTGTGACGGGGTCGAAAATTCGAATTCGAGTTTTCGAAGGCAGAGCACGTTTCAAGAACACGAATCAGATGTTTTTGAGATGATGTCTGTGCGTGTATGTGTGTGTGTGTGTGTGTGTGTGAGTGAGTCTGTGGAGACGATACCTGACGAACGAATGGATCGATTCGAACGAAATTTGGTGCAAAAATTACAAACCATGAATACTAGGGGCGCGGTAGCCCTGTGGTTAGCGCGCTGGAGTTGCACTCGGTAGGCCCGGGTTCGATTCCAGCCACTGCCCAAACTGCCGCCGTGTTCACGCGGAGTACGATCACGTTAAACATGTGGATCCGTAAGTCCTTCCGAGAGGTTGGTGGTAGGGGAAGGAGGGTACGGTCCCTGTGGATGCCTCCCCCACTGGGTTCCGGTCTAAATTGGGTGGCACTTCCCGGCCGTCCAAACAGATACCTTACACCTTTCTGGTAGGTCGGACGGTCTGGGTCGAAGAAAGAAGAAGAAAGAAACCATGAATACTGGAAGCCTATTGTTTTTATACGCAATCGAATGGTCAGAACTCCCTAAATTTTCGAGTGAAATTTTGAAAAAACCATCAAAAAATTGAAACCTTTAATGAAGTTACATAAATAGTCATTTCTTTTGTAATTTTTCATTAGAAAACGATTAAAACAAATTTTAGAACTTTAGCATAAACCGTTCTCGAGATATTGTACGTTTTTTAAAAAAATTATGAAAAAAATTATATAAAATTAAAAAAATATTACCTATTGTGAAATATGTTCACTTTTCATGAGTAATATCATGCAATAAATTGGGTGACATCATTTTTCGTGGATCTAGCTAGTTCCATTCATGAGAAAAGATGCTTTAAGCAATACTTTTATATTTGGACGCCAATAGTCAGTTATTTGCAACAAGAATAACTTATTTCTCCGCCAAGCGTTATGCTTGGCGAGATTTTGGCGGAATGTCGCCAACTTGGCGACTTTTTAAAATGTTGCCAAATTAATGAAAATGTTGCCAAATTGATAAAAATGAAATGAAAATGACGACTATGAAATCAATGAAAATGACGACTAGATGATGAAGTAATTATTAAAGTATTTTAATATATGGACTATGTCGCTTATTGAGGATGCTATCAATATTGATGATTGTTTAGAGTTGCGCGAAGTATAAGTTAATTGGGTATTTTGAAATAGTTTTACATGTTGCCATCCTGAAAATCGCCCAATGTACAATTCAACGACAGCGTCGTGGATCTTATACATTAATTTTTTTATTGTAAAACTAGTAAATCCATTGCATTATATATGGAAAGTCATGTGTTGGCCACATCAGATTTTCTTTGTTTTGGAAACGTAAGGGCAGGACTCTCCGTGTGACGTCCAGTGCCCATGCTGATGCTTCATAATCTGCACAGGAACCCTGTATTTATTTTAAATGAGATTCAGCATTTCAAAGGACACCGCAATTTTGAAACGTATTCACTTATTACTTTATTATAGTTACTTTATTTTTTAAACTGCGTTAAAATTAATCCCAGTTCAATTGGATATTGCTTTTAATATTGAAACAGATGATACATACGTCTTCTAGCGCCGACATGACGGCTGGGAGTTTCCTCCTACTCGGTCGGCTGTCGGGTTGTGGGTTCGACTCCCACCTCCGGGCATGGATGTTGTGTTGTTGCGTTGGGCAACGTCTTGTAACGGCTAAATGGTTCACAATTCTGGCCGAAGTATAAGCGAATGGTTGAATGTATCACGTGCCTGGCCATTAGCAGATAAATAATAATAATCCTTCTAGCTCTCTATACTTCTAATACTTCTTCTTCTCTTCTACATAGGCCAAACTTATCTGTAGTATACCAATGTATTTCCTCTATTGAGTAATCACTTGCTTTCTATATGGAGTCCTGGAAAAGATTAATGGCTCGGAACTCAAATTAAATTTTGTAGTGATGGTCCATGCAACATTCTTTGTGCATGCCTAAAATACTCATAATTTTTATTGCTTTTGATAATCCTATATTGCTTTCGTACATTCGACTCGAAGTAGAAAAATCGGATGTGGGCAGCACTTAACTTTCCTTACAGACTTATTTATTTTCTCTTTATTTCTTTAATAATTCATTAAATTGAGTTTAATTGCACAAAATAACACGGATAATTATTAGAAATGACACGGAATAAGCTCTTTTATTTTCGCTTTCATTTGGTAACTGGTCGTATTTTCAAAGACAGCGTAGCAAAAATACAAGAAACTAAAATATCTCGAGAACTGCTAGTCCTATAGAGTAAAGTACTAGTAGTAAATCCTATCCTTTTCATCGTAAAAAGAAACCCATATAAAACAAGCATTTAATGGATACATTTGAGCGTACGTAATCTTTTATTTCAGATTTTGAAGATTTTTGCGGATCATGTCACGAAAAAAGTTATGATTTTTCCCGAATCGTGCCCAATATCTAATCAGCACCAGGGTAATCTAAAAGTGACTCATATATAAAATTTTGTTAAATTGGGTCAATTATTTTTTTCGCCAGAGTGGATACATACATACGATCTTTGCAGGCTATTTCGAGGGAGGGGGAACCAAAATCTAATTAGTACCATGATCACTCACAAGTGACTTACATATAACATTTTATGAAATTGGGTCAATTAGGTTTTGAGTGGATACATACAATGCAAGCAAGAGCGCACACACACCCACAGATGTCATGCTAAAAATAGTTTTTTGTGTTCTAAAGGTTCCAAAACGGTCAATCAAATCTGCTGTTTAAAGATGAAGAAATGATGACAATTGCTTTTACTTTCTCTTCGATATATCGTATACACGCCAAGGGATAGTATGTGTGATACGGTCTCCAGACATTGGAAAATTTACAGATTTGGGGCATGAACGCAAATAAACCATTTTAGGAAGGATGTCTTTGTATCTATGAATCCGTGAACATATTATCTGTTGAACAAAATGTGCCATTCTAATTGAATTGAATACTATTATTACTTTCTCTGCAATTGGTAATGTATAGTGAAAGTATTGGAATCATGCTGAAAATCGAAACTCGAGTTTCTGATGGATCTGCACGTTTGGGACCTCTAGAATACGAAAAAACTATTTTTAGCGTGATGTCTATGTATGTGTGTCTGTCTGTGTAATGTATGTATCGACTCTAACTCAAAAACGAATGGACCAAATTTCATAACATCAGTAGGTAAGTCACTTCTATGTGACACTGGTGCTGATTAGATTTTGGTACAATTTGGAATAAAAAAAAAACTTTCCTTATTTTGCGAAATGGCTCGCAAAAATTTCATGTATCCCCTTTATCTGAAAAACTAATAGACCAAATTTCACAAAATTTGATAGATAAATCACTTATAGGTTAACCTGGTGCTGACCAGATTTTGGTACGGTTCGAAAAAAAAGCATTTTTCTTTTTTGAAATGACCCGCAAAAATCGTTAAATATAAAACTCGTGTGCTCAAATATATCAATTAAATGCTTATTTTATACGTAATTTTTGACCATGAAAAGAATAAGACCAACTCCATTACTCCAGGACTAGCCGTTCTCGAGATATTTTAGTTTTTTCGCATTTTAGCAAGGCCACCTTTAAAAATAAGTCCTGTTACCAAATGAAAACGAAAATTGAATTAAAAGTGCAAATTAAGTATAATTTCACTTAATTATACGTGTTATTTAGTGGAATTAAACTCAATTTAATGAATTATTAATGAAATAAAGAGAAAATGAATTTGAGTCTGCAAGGAAAGTCATGTGCATTTGCTCTCATCAGACTTTTTTATTAGTTATTAACAGTGTAGGTTAACAGTGTAGATATATAACAGGACTAGCCGTTCTCGAGATATTTTAGTTTTTTCGCATTTTCGCTACGCCATCTTTGAAAATAAGTCCAGTTACCAAATGAAAACGAAAATTGAATTAAAAGTGCAAATTCAGAGTAAGTTAAAGTAATTATGGCTGTTATTTTGTGCCATTAAACTCAATTTAATGTATTATTGAAAAAATAAAGAGAACATGAATACGAGTCTGCAGGGAAAGTCATGTGCTGCTCACATTTGCAAAACATAACGAGTGTATTGATTTTTTACAAGATCGCACTAGGGAAATAGTTGGAATACATTTCGTATGAAAAATAATAATTAAGGAAGATATTAAAAATAATTCTAGTGGGGAAGTTAAAATAAACCAGTTAAAATGCAGTATGTTTTCTTTAAAAAAAGAATGACATCATTTAGTCAATGATGACGAGCGCAGTTTTCAAAATATTTCATGTTCGAGATGTTTCATCTAAAACGCATAAATAAAAAGTTATAATAGGTGTTAGTTAGTTTATGAGTGTTGGTTGACAAGGAAAAATTTGTAAGAGAGGTTAATTGCACGAGTAATGTTAAATCTGAAAATTGCTAGTTGCAAGATCTAAAACTGGAAAAAAGTTATTTGCACGAGCTTCTTTCTCTGAATTATACAAGGTAGGATAAAAAAGCTCGGAGACTGTGCTGATATCTCCAACCCTGATTGGAGGAGAGGGGAACTATTTTACCGTGGCGTAGAGGCACATATGACGCGAGATGTGAAAAGGAAGAAGAAGGGTGTTTTTCCAGACAATGCGTGTCAGCGAACTGTAGTCGTTCGCGTTCGTCGAAAACAGAAATGGTGTGTGAAGAAAAACGTGCGAATATAAAATTCTGCCAGCGTTTGGGGAAATCGCCGACAGAAACATTGCACTTGCTGCAGCAGGTGCAATGTTCGCTGACACGCATTGTCTGGAAAAACACCTGCTTCTTCTTTTCACATCTCACGTCACATGTGCCTCTAAAATAGTTCCCCTCTCCTCCAATTAGGGTTGGAGATATCAGCACAGTCTCCGAACTTTTTTATCCTACCTTGTATATGAGAACCGTGCAAACGGATTCTAGGAATTCACGTGGCAAATCTTTAGAGGACATATACAGGGTTTGCAGGAAAATCCTTAAGCAAACCAATAACTTTGTAACGAAAGATCCATAAGTCTATACGTTAGATCTGTCTTTAGTAAAAAGACCGTGCTCGGTCGAATAAAGTGATTATAGCGTTCCTAGCAAAAAATCGAAAAAGTTAGGAAGAGGCCCTCTACGACCGAACAAGATATAAGAAAAATTCCAATTACAAATTTATTGAGCATTATCTAATTTAGAGGTTCTTACCCTACGGGTCGCGATCTAAAAATGGGTCGTCGTAACTTTGGTATGGGTCGCCGATTTGCCATAGTAAAACAAAAATATAGCTGGTCTCCAGGAAGTCCAGAACGATGAAATTCAGTGCCATAGTTTTCGATCCCTATGATCGTTTTTCAACACCCTTGCAATTAACTGTTTGGATAAGAGATTGAAATTATAGGCGTGTGCAACAGGCCCGTGCTCGTTATAATTTCTAGTAACCAGAAATAAATGACAGGATTATTAGATACTAGCTGTATAGTCGTTCTTTGTACGGAATCTATATAAATAAAAATGAAAATCTGTCTGTCTGTCTGTCTGTCTGTCTGTTTGTCACACCATCACGGGAGAACGGCTAAACCGAATTTGATGAAATTTTGTGGGTAGCCCAGAAATAGCCCCACTTAAAATTATATCCGTGTTTTGAGTTTCTACGACCAGTGGTTCTCGAGATATTAGTAAAAAACAAAATTTTCGTTTGTCTCATCATCACGGAAAAACGGCTGAACCGAATTTAATCAAATTTGGTGAATAGCCTTGAAATATCCCCCCATAAATTTTGTCCAAGTTTCGAGTTTCTAAGACCTGGGGTTGTCGAGATATTAATGAAAAACGGAACTTTTTCCTAGGAGTTCTACTCCCTAACTCCGTGGTTTATCCAAACGAAAAGCTTGAAAATCGTTTGAAAGTGAATTAAAATTTAATCTCTGAGTTTGATGGGAGATTTTTTGCGTTAATTAGTCACTTTCTGAAAACATGAATTGTTTGAAACATGATTTAAAGGGGAAATCTATCTCCATGGTTCATGGTTTATTTAAAACAAGCTTTTACGGAACAATGAGAAGTATAGAGAAATCAAAATCGTTATTTAATTTCGCAGTTTATGTTATAAGACATGACATATTTAACATGTTATAAGATTCTATCTTATATCATGTTACTCAGAAACGCAATTAAATTAAATCTGTCTGTTAATTTTAATAATTATTTTTTCGATTTGAATAATAAATAAATGGATATAAAAATATATTTTAGAAAAGAACGATTTGATTTTTCTTATAGCATTTTTGACTGGATAATATCAATTACGGTCTTCAGGTTTAAAAATTATTATTATTTATATTTTCGGGGATTATTGATTCAAGGATTATTGATATTTTCAAGTTATTATGCAATTATTTTATTATGACAAAAATTGTTTAAACTCATATATTGTATGTTGTACGAATCTTCTACAAATACACTTGTATATCTTTTAATCTACGAGAATATAAGTAGTACAGGTATATTGACATATGTTTTGATATATATTGGCATATATTGGAATCAATTACGGCCTTCTGGTATAAAGAGTACGGATATTATTGATGTTTTCAATTTATTACGTCATCTCTTTTATTTTGGCAAATATTTTTGAGACGCATATTGTAATACGGGTAATCTTCTATTAACACATTGGCATATTTTCTGATCTGCGACAATATAATTAGTACGGGGTTGCATATATTCATTCAATTCCTATTTTTTCTTCTGTAAATTTGCTTACAAAAGGGGGCAGGGTGTTTTATTCTTCAGATCTGATCGTGAAGATAATTTTGCATAGTGAGAACATATATTCTTAAACTTCTCTTTAGGAGCAATAAATTTAATATTTTAACAGAATTTGCACATGATTGCGAACTTTAAGTTTCTTTAAATTATACACTCCGTACGAATAACGGGTGTGCTGTTAGTGGTTAATAAATTTTAACATTTTAGGAGGATATATCATGTTGCTCGGCATCGCAATTAAATTAAATGTGTTTGTTAATGTTTTTATTAATTTTTTTCGATTTAAATAATAAATAAATGGATAAATGGATATAAAAGTATATCTTATGAATGGACGGTTTGATTTTTCTTTTAATTATATTAATTGCTGACTGCGTACATCAATTTCATTTATTTTGCCAAAGAGTTTTCAAGCTTATATCGTATTTAGCTACTAAACTCATATATTGTGTTTAGCCAATAAATTCATATAGCCGATTATTGAAACAGAAAAAGAGTAGAGCGGGTATATCTTCTAATACAATTGTAGTGTTTTCATTTAGTATATTGAAACGGGATAAGAAAATTTCATTCAGATCTGCAAATTCAAAGCTACGAATTTGGAGGATATCGCAAATTTGACAACTTTTCTTAAACTTTGCCAAATTGACGGAAATGTCGCCAAATTGATATAAACGACACACAAACAGCTGCCATAAACCTTCGGGTTGGTCGTGTGGCTTGGGTCTTCTACATATCAATGAAATTTTTTTTTGTTTTGTTAGAAGAGAGTACTGAAATGATGTTTGGTTAGCATTTATCTGTCAGACCAACCATCCTACTTAGTAATACATTTAGCGAATTTTTAAAATGTCACCAAATTGATAAAAATGTTCTCAAATCTATAAAAATATCTTGAAATTGATAAAATTGCGCTACATAAATGATATTAATTGTTTTTTGTTAGGGGATAGTATTGTGATGATATTTCGTCAATTTGTCGCAAAGTGGAACTGTCAGTTCTACAGTCCCACTTGGCGATAAATTTGGCGATTTTTTAAAATGTCGCTAATTTGACGAAACTGTCGCCAAATGTTCCATAGAAACATAACTATTTAGACGATATTTTTTCTACCAATTTATTTGAAGCAAATGATATCATGTCGCTTAGCAACGGATTTAAATCCAATGTGTTTATGCGGCAGACGATTTTTATTAAATCCTTTCCGATTTGAATAATGAAGATATGTATATAAAATAAATTTCATTGCCATTTCATTTTGGACTGGATAATATCAATTATACTCTTCAGGTTTAAACATTATTATTATTGATATTTTCCGGAATTATTGATTCAGGGATTATTGATATTTTTAAGTTATTACGCCATTGTTTTATTGCGGCAAAAATTGCTGACACACGCATATTGTACGTTGTACGAGTAATCTTCTAGGAATGCACGGGTATATCTTCTAACCTACGAGAATATAAGTAATACAGGTATATTGGCATATATTTTGACATATATTGGCATATATATTGGAATCAAGTGCAGTCTTCTGGTATGAAGATTAAGGGGATTAATTATATATTCAATTTATTACGTCGTCTGTTGTATTTTACCAAAAAACATTTGAGACTCATATTGCAAAACGGGTAATCTTCAAACTAATAATCGGACATTATAAGTAGTACGTGTATATCTTCCCATATAATTTTAGCACTTTAATTTTGACATATATTGGAATAAATGACTGTCTTCAGATTTAAAGATTACGGGTTTATTGGTATTTTCAATTTATACATGTAATCTACTAATACAGGTTATATTTTCTAATATTCGCGTATATAATTAGTACGAGTCCCATACAATTTTAACGCTTTTATTTTGCATATATTGATTCAATTCCATATTTTTTTTTATATTTGCTTACATAAGGGGTCCAAGATGTTTTATTCTTCAGATATGTCCATGAAGATAATTTTATATAGCGAGAACAGAGATTCTTAAACTTCTTTTTAGGAGCATTATATTAAATATTTTAACAGAATATTTTTATTAAACATGTCATTTAGTATACTATAAGAATTTGGGCATGATTATGAATTTCAAGTTTCTTTATATTATATACTCCGTACGAAGAACGGGTATGCTGCTAGTATATAATATAAAGCAACTCAATTGTCAATTTGCGATGAGCCGTTAATATTGAGTATTTCTCTTTAACATGTTATAATAGTTTTCACAAAGAGAGGAAAGGTGAGTTCTCCCGTGCTGAGATAACAAACAGAAGCACAAATTACAAACACCTTATCGTTCTATAAGCAACGACGCATAGATTATTCTGAAAGAAATATCTCTCTTCCATTCATACAAGTAAAAGAAATATTTGCAACTTTATTAAATTGGTATAAATTCTAAACAGTTTTTTAAATTAAATATATTATCATTACAATAAAATCTAAAACTGTGAAAAACAAAATAATTTTAAAATATAAAAAAACTCACTACTTTATGCCTAGAATATTCCAAACGGAGTTGTCGGTAGAAAAAAAATTATGCATAGAATATTATAAATGAATGGTAGTTACAAATAACCTAATATTTCCCATCAGTAAAAAAAACAAATAATAAAAATCAGTTTATTTTTAACCAGAGTGAATGCATGCGATTCTTTTATCCGAAATAGTACCAAAATCTAATCAGCACCAGGATAACCCACAAGTAGTTTATAAGATTTTAATAAAAATGGATGGATTAGTTGAGTTAGGGTGACCCACACACATACACATACACACACATACACACACACGCACACGCGCGCTCGCACGTACGAACACACACACATACGCGCGTACGAACGCACGCGCGCATACGCGCACACACCACGATTCCAATACTTTCCCAATACATTACCATGCATTGTAGAGAAAGTGAACATGTACTTAACAAAATATTAAGGACAAATTCACTGTTCGTATTGTGTGATCCATATTTGTCAGCTCATTTCCTGATCACATCATCTTCGAAATAAACTGCTCCACTATCTTCCCTTATCAGCCTCATTAGGATCACGAGCATTATTTTATACTGAGAAAACGATAACTAACGATGGGGAAACCTTGATGGTGCAACAACCGGTTCTTATACCTTCAACTCCAGTGATACACCTTGGCGAGAAGCATTTTATAACATTGTCTTCGAAGCGGCCGTTTTGCCCAGAAAAGGCAAGGTCGCTGATGCTACTTGGTGTCTTTGGAGGGCAACGTCAACGCTCACTCAGTCATTTTTACATTCTCATACGCTGTGTTGAGAAAGTATTGTTTTCACGAAATTTTTCGATTTCGAGATTTGGATGCCTCCTGAGCATGTTTTGATTATTTTTGGAAAGATGTCCGTCTGTCCGTCTGCCTGTCTGATGTCTGTGGTCGATTTCTTGTGTACACGATAGCAGTCACAAATATTAATGAATTTTCACGTAACTTTATATCCGATCAAAAAATTTAGAACTAGATAGAATTTTTTTAAATTCGAGGCAAAACTTCGAAATTTTATATTTTTTAACATGGAAGCATAGGACACAATTTGACATAACCATATATAAAAGGGTTTATTTATGGCTCAATAATCATGAGACTTAATAGTTTCAATAAATTGTTGTGAAAAATAGCAGCGATACAATTTTTTTTTTTTTTTTGTTCGTGACGTTATCACCCCTCCCCCTCTTTTGGGAGGTAAGTTAACCCCCACGGGATACATTATCAAATGCGGTATCAATCGAAAAAATTTTCAACCCCTCTAAAGTGAAAGGTAACACTCTATAGTTGAAATCATTTGTACCCATGATACCAATTTTTCAAATTGCTTTTTCCAAAATTTAAAAAGAAAAAAAAATTAAATTTTGGTATGAGAAAGTCGAGTTGAACCACACTCCAATTAAATTTTCCTTATAAAGCTGGAAATGTCAACATTTTGCATTTTCACTTAAAATTTTTTTTTTAAATTGTTTATTTAGCTCACATTCAATTTCTGTGCAGTATAAACATATTTTCAAATTCTTTAAAAATTATTTTAGAATAATTTAACACATTTTTCAATTAGTTTGATTTAAATTTATGTCGTACTAGTATTTGAGCATCGCAAAGACAGAAAAACTGAAACTCTTAAAAAATGTTGCAGTTTTTAAATATGTTTAATGTTACTGTTTAAAGTACTGTGATGCTTATACAGGGTGTCCCAAAAAAGATTGAAACGCGCTTTAATTCTTTACCTGTTGGAGATAAGTGGGTAATGTAAATTGCAAAAATGTTGAATCTAAGGTAGGAAATAAGACTACGTTAATGAAATAGTCATCCCATTCATTTTCAAAAAGTTACACTTTTTAAATTTTTATACGACCCCCTTAGACAAATTTCGTCAATCAGAAATTTTTTATTTTTAATGCAACAAGATCATTAAAAAAACCGCATATCTGTATTTTTAAAATCAACTGAATTATGATAAAGGAAAAAATTTGACTTATACCACTTTTCCATACCGTCTGAAAGGCTGTTTCATCTGTGAAAATAGGGATCATAAACAAATTGACGGAAATTGTTTAGATCAAAATTACGTTAATATGTTTCAAAATTTTTTATCACAAATGCATCTAAATAAAGCATTTACATAGACAGAGATCATATAAAGCAGTCGTACTCACAACGCGGTTGGATGTATGATCATCCAGTTTTATCTTTTTTGTGATGTGTCACAAATCTGCATTTCTAATTTGATATAGGGTCCCCATTCACAATGTTCAATTTTCAATTAAATATAACTCGCTCAATTTTAAAGATACAGATATGCGGATTTTTTTAATGATCTTGTTGCATTAAAAATAAAAAATTTCTGATTGACCCAATTTGTCTAAGAGGGTTGTATAAAAATTTAAAAATCGAAACTTTTTGAAAATGAGTGGGAGTACTATATCATTAACGTAGTCTTATGTCCTACCTTACTTTCAACATTTTTGCAATTTACATTGCCCTGTTATCTCCAACAGGTAAAGAATTAAAGTGCGTTTCAATCTTTTTGGGACACCCTGTATACCAATATGAGCATCACAATACTTTCCTTGGATAATGCGATTCATTTTCTTCAAATAAAATATTTTCACTCATTTGTATTCAAGATCAAAAATCCGTATCATAACCCCAAAATAATCGAGACTCTTTTAAATGGCTCTTTGCTTTTCTGTTCAAAGGGAGTTAGATGACAAGCCGTTCTCGAATTAAATATTTCCATAAGGGAAAAATAAAAGGCATTTCAAAAATTAAACAAATATTAAAAGGGTAAGGGGAAAAGGCCCCTTAATAATAGCAAAACCCCAGCATTTGCATGATGAAAACCCATGCTAAAAAAAAAAAAAAAAAAAAACCTGGCCGCAAGGTTGTCGACACTGAATTAACATCAGGATCAGGCCCAACCGATTAAGACAATCTAAGCACCGCATTCTTTCGGGCTCATTGTCACACGCCCACTTTCCCGGTTTTCATCAGGGAAAGGCAAAAATACTGTATATTAATATTTCTCCATATTAGTATTTTTACACAGACAGAAATAAAGAGTTATTTAAAACGCCATTCAGTCTTAAAGGAAAGCAAACAGTTACTGGAAAACACCAATCTTAAAAGACTCTAAATTTTACTGATTTTCCAAAAACTAAAAAAATTATAATGGGATATTTTCCGCCCTTCCTTCCTGGAAAAATAGCACGTATGATGATGAAAACCCATGCCACGCTGCGATATCGTATCCAGATTCATAAAAGTGCATATCAAATTTTAAGGAAATTGCATTTGATATACGTGTACGCTTCCTGTGGAAGTGTAAACATTTCTTATATCTCAAGCACGGGTCTTAATAAATTCTAAATAAAGGTCTTCATTTATTTCTGATTAACAGCACATTACTCATTTTATAATGAACAAATTTAATGTTTTATGATTTTGTTTTCAATTTAGATTTTAAATGTTCGATATCTTGTGAACGTCGCATGTTAAATTTCTGTATGATCTCATTCTTTATTAAATAATTATATATATATAGCAATTTATTTAATACTTTTTAAAAAAATTAATTTTTAAAACACGTTTAAACATTCGTATTTATTTAAAAATTGCTGGTTCATTTTTGGAATGTTTAGAAACGCTTATCTATCAAAATCTGGGTCTAGTTTTTGACTCCAGACTATAGTTTCCCTTTTGTTTTTATAGAATACGGTGTTGGTTTAATAAAATGTGGAGTCTTAAATAAAATCGTTAATATTTTCCTCTACTATCAAAATTTATATTCTGCTATCAAAATACATTCTAATTATTCATTCTAATATAAAAAAATCTGATGTGGGCAACACATGACTTTCCTTATATAATGTAATGAATTTATTACTTTTACAGTAAAAAAATAGGTTTTTCTTATAGTAGATACTAATATTCTTTCCAAAATATTGAATTTTCGGCAATTGGTCGTCATTTTCATTGATTTAGCGTCATTTTTATCCATTTGGCGAGATTTTCGCTAATTTGGCAACATTTCAAAAAGTCGCCAAGTTGGCGACATTCCGCCAATTTCGTCGCCAAAATCTCGCCAAGCGCTATGAACGAAGAAATAAGTTATTCTTACAACAGATAAAGACTATTGGCGTTCAAATACAAAAGTATTACTCAAAGTATCTTTTTTCATGAATGGAACAATCTAGATCCACGAGAATGATCTCACCCAATTTATCGCATGGTATTACATATGAAAAGTGAACATGTTTCTCAATAGGAAATATTTTTTTTTTATTTTATATGACTTTTTGATAATTTTTTTTAAAAGTGTGCAATATCTCGTGAACGGTTCATGTTAGAGTTCTGAAATTTATGTCAATCGTTTTCTAATGAAAATTTACACAAGAAATGTCTATTTGCATAACTTTATTAGAGGTTTTGATTTTTTGACGATTTTTTCAAAATTTCATTCGAAAATTTAGGGGGGGTTCTGAACATTCGATTGCGTATAAAAACAATAGGCCTCCAGTGTTTACGGATTGTGATTTTTGTACCAAATTTTGTTCGAATTGGCCCATTCGTTCGTCAGTTATCGTCTCCACAGACTCACTGACACACACACACAGACATCACTTTAAAAATGTTTAATTCGTGATCAGGGATGCTTGAAACGTGCTCTCCCGTCAAAAACTCGAATTCGAATTTTCGACCCTGTCACAATACTTTCCTTATACAGTATGTATATAAGGAAAGTAAAAAATCTAGTAATTATGTGTAACCTCGAAAATGAGTAAGGGATCTGATAAAAATTTTGTAAAATTAACAAAATATCTCTATATAATTTTAATTTTTTCAAACACTATACGCTTAATAAATAGCTATTTCTGTTGACATTTTATTTTGTTTATTTGCCTGCCTATTTAAGAACTTTTTACTGCCTGAACTTCCAGGCTTTGTTAATAAATTTCGAAACAATATTTTTTATCTTGAATCAAACAGTGGAATTTTGTAAGACTACATCTTTTACTAACGAAGTAATTTCACAAATTGCAATAATGATTATGAAATGATAATTCTCGCAAAACTCTTATTATGAAATCTTAATATTGTTACTAAATGGAGTTGAAAAATATCGAATCAAAATTCTTTGACAGGGAGACAGAGAGAAGTGAAATTAAATCGTTTCATGATTCTCCACTCCGCACCGTTTGACCTTTACTTATGTTCTTCCCACAACCCTATTAAGATATTCTATGTAAATATTATTTGGCAAACTATTTTTCATTTTATTTAATGTTAATTTCACTTTAAAATCCGCAGACGATTTTCTGTAGAGAGAGATACGAGCATCAATCCTCAGATATATATCTGCAGCTATATAGAGGATTTCCCAGACAAGTAGTAGATATCAAAATTTCAAAAAACTAACTCGGTACAGGAGTAGCTTAACTCCTAAGATGATGCGCTTCGTCGAGATATTTTTTACATTCGAAAATATTTTTAATGAAATAGTTCATTTAAAAGTCTAAAATGTAAAAATCAATTTATTACAAAAGATGAATTTTTAAACTCAAAAGATATTAACGGCAATCCCCACACCAAGGAAGTAAATATTTAAAAACTTTATTAAGAAAACGTCAATCGTTTGAGACAATCATTCAGGTGGCGCTGGGTTAAGATAAGTAGTCCTGCATTGTATGTATTTCTATGGCGAAAGGCCTAGAATATTTATTTAAACTATCAATTTTGAAGAAAATAAATTAATAGCGCAATGCAAATTAGAATTGAAACTTAAAAAATATTCTTACACATTCAAAATTATTTTACCTTTCAATTTATTTTTATCTCTCTATATTCTGTACTATATTCCACAACTATGAAAAAAAACTGGTTAATTCTACTTATAAAAAGGGAAGACATCATTTAAAAATAATCAAAAATTCATATACTAAATACTACGCCTTTCTGGTGTGTCAACTAATAATAGCAAACTATTTTACTAACACTAGCAACACCTATACTATGTAATTCTTAAAGCATTATACCATTTTCAAGTCTTTCATCCATAGGAGTTTTATCTCCTTTCTAAGTACAAACCTCAGACATATAACTTTAAGTGAAGGAGTTCCCAGACGAGTATAGTGGATTTTAAAATTCAAAAAAGTAACTTTTTAAATTTTAGAAATACCGTCTTCGTATTTTAAACGTGCCATTATTTCATGATTATAAGTATGGCACTTGAAAAGGACAAAGATGGGATGAAAACTCGCTGAGATAGCATTTAATTCTTAAAAAAAATTCCTCACAGTAAAGAAACTTTTTTTTTTTTTTTTTTTTTTTTTTTTATGATTTTAAGTATTTTTTATTTAGGGCGGATCAAAGGAGCTTAATTTGGGCATATTACGCCCGCGTTGTATAATTGAGATGATTGCACATGGCGGGAATAATTTTTGTTCGAAACAGGTGGTTTGAAGATTAAATCGTGTAATTCTGCATCTGTATTATTTTCGTAGCGTTCATTTATTTAGGGTCCAAACAACGCCGGATAATTCGTTCTAGTTACAAAACAATCATGTTGAGAATGTTATGGAAATTGTTATTTTGTATTTTGTTATTTAAAAGCAAATTACATCATTTATATGACTTTTTTTTTAGCCGTTATCAAAATATTACATATTTTATTTGTACAGTAAAATTTAAAGTACAAATAAATATAATCACTATTACCAAGTTATTGAATGCTTTGTAAATATTTTTAACCAGACATAAAAGGACATCATCTTGATGTGTTTTCTGAAGTTATTCTCGAGATACTAAAAATTTGACTTTCCCGCATGCATCTCTTGAAATAATGTATCGTATCCACAATTCAGTATTCTTATTTGGATCAGTAACCCAGAAGTCTAGTTTATTTTCTGCGTGGAGTTATTAAAAACTCTAATGTGTGTTATCGTTTTTACACAATATTGAAAGGTGGGAATTGTTTCGAAAAGTCATGAAGTCATTAACTGACACACTATTTTCGACTTTCCATATATATATAGTATATTGTATAGGAAAAGTATTGTTACGGGGTCGAAAATTCGAATTTGAGTTTTTGAAGGGAGAGCATCCCTGAACTCTAAACGATAGCTATTGAGATGATGTCATGTGTGTGGGTGTGGAGATTATATATCACGAACTATATCTCAAGAACGAATGGAACGTTTCGAACGAAATTTTGCATAAAAATTGCAATTAGTGAATACTGAAAGCTTATTAATTTTAAACGCAATCGAATGTTCTGGGGACTTCCATATATTCGAATGAAATTTAGAAAAAATCATAACCTTTAATAATATGTTAGATAAATATTTCTCATGTAAATTTCCATTAGAGAACAATAGATATTAATTTTAGAACGCTCGCCTAAATCGTTCGCGATATATTGCGCTTTCTCAAATAAATTTATAAAGAAAATAATATAAAATTAAGAAAAATATATTAACTGCTGCGAAATATGTTCACTTTTACATGTAATATTATGTGACGATTTTGTTAACATCATTCTGGTGAATCTAGTTCGTTCCATTCACGAAAGAAAATACTTTGGGTAATAGTTTTATATTTTGACGCCTAATAATTCGCCAACAATCATTTCTATATAAGAAATGTTCTTCTGCTCGTTTTCCGCTATTTAGCTAACAGTTTGGCGATTTATTTAGCGAAATATTACCAACTTGACGAAATTTCGACTCCGATTAGCGAAAATATAGTTAAAATTGTAAAAATGAAGTTAAGTTAACGAAAATAAGGCCAAATTGGTAAATTAATTATTAAAATATTTTAGTATATGTGTCTCTATTGTTTATTTCGGATGCTATCAATATTGATAATTATCAATTCCGAGTTGCGTGAAATATAAGTTAATTGGGTGCTTTGAATTAGTTTTACATGTTGTCATCCGGAAAATGTACAATAAAATATTAAAATATATTATGCTGTAGATCATATAAATCATTTTTACTTTCTCATACTATGTAATACAGTGTATTGTTTTCACGAAAATTTTAGAATTCGAGATGCTAATGCCAATATGATTTAATACCTCCTAAACGCGTTTTGACTGCTTTTGAAGTGATGTCCGTATATCTGTGGTCAGTTTCTTGTGTACACAAATATTAATGGATTTGCACAAAATTTTATATCCGGCTTTGTTATCCAAAAATCTAAAACTAGACAGAATTTTTTGAAATTCGTGCGAAAACTTCGAAATGGATTCAAATTTTTATTTTTTTAACATGGTAGCCCAGAACAAAATTTAACATAATCATGCATAAAAAAGTTTATTTACAGCTTATGATCACGAGAAGCAATAGTTTCAATCAGTGCTGTGAAAAATAGCCGCGATACAATTTTTGTGTTTGTCTCGTCATTAGCTCCCCTCAGGAGCTGGGAGGAGTTACCCTAAGGGGAACATTGTCAAGTAGGTATCATTCGAAAGATTTTTTCAAGCCATTTAAAGTGAAAAGTAACTACCACGCTATGATTGCAATCATTTGAACCTACGATACCAATTTTTCAAAATTTAATTCTAAAATGTGAAATCCCCCTTCCTCCACAAACTACTTAAAATGGATTCTAGTATGAGAAAGTCGAGTTGAGCCTCACTTCAGTTAATTTTCACTGTGAAAGAAATAAATTAATTGCATTATATAGGGAAAGTCATGTGCTACCCACATCAGATTTTTCTTTCATAATTTCGTTCACTGCTTAAGAACGCAAAATAGCTTATTACAATCTAAAATCTCACAAAAGGCAAGTCTTTCTTTTCTTTTTACTTTCCTCATATACAATAATGTATAAGGAAAGTATTGTGACGGGGTCGAAAATTTGAATTCGAGTTTTCGATGGGAGAGTACGTTTCAAGCATTCCTGATCACGAATCGAACATTGAGGTGATGTCTGTGTGTGTGTGTGTGTGTGTGTGTGTGTGTGTCAGTGAGTCTGTGGAGAAGATAACTGACGAACGAATGGAGCGATTCGAACGAAATTTGGTGCAAAATTACAATCCGTGAATACTGAAAGCCTATTGTTTTTATACGCAATCGAATGTTCAGAATCCCCTTAAATTTTTAAATTTTCGAGTGAAATTTTGGAAAAATCATCAAAAAATCAAAACCTCCAATAAAGTTACGCAAATAGACATTTCTTATGTAATTTTTCATTAGAAAACGATTAACATAAATTTTAGAACGCTAACATGAAGCTTTCTCGAGATATTGCACATTTTTCAAAAAAATTATCAAAAAATTATATAAAATAAAAAAAAATATTTCCTATTGAGAAACATGTTCACTTTTCATATATAATATCATGCGAAAAATTGGGTGACATCATTCTCATGGATCTAACGTGTTCTATTCATGAAAAAAGATACAAGAAAATCAAAGAAAATTTCGCCAAATGGATAAAAATGATTCTAAATCAATAAAAATAACGACTATTTGACGAAAATTTAATATCTTGGAAAAAATATAAGTATCTACTATAAGAATAACCTATTTTGTTTTTACTGTACAAATAGTAAATACATTGCATTATATAAGGAAAGTCATATGCTGTCCACATCAGATTTTTTTTTCCCAAGCGCGTCATAGAAGAGACAAATAACCTTTTTTTTTAACTGATTCATTGTTTATCGAGCGTTCATATTGTTTTATCTCGCTGGCACTGATTAATTTCCGATATACTTTGATCGGTTAATTTACTCTGGATGTTAACGGGCTATTCTGTCGTAACAGAGTTTCATCACAGACAGAAACGTAATTTTGCGATAAAAAAGTTTTGCTTTCCAATTTTGCAATTTGTTTGAGAAGGATGCAATGAAGTCATAGCTCAAAACGGAAATCGAGATGAAATTCAATTTCCACTTCTGACATAAGTATTAGATGATCTTTAAAAGTATAAAAATTCAAACTGCTGGTTATAATTTTAAATAAAAGATAACCGTTAGTAACAGCATAAATAAAGAATTTAATATTTCAGCCTGTTTTGTGGGCATTCTTCTTCTTCAGGATAAAAAGACAGAGCACCCAATTAAAATTACTTTATTAGTAATAGCAGTATAAGCAGTGATTAAAAATGTTTAATCATGCTTGCTCTGCCTCTTTATCTTAAAGAAGAAGGCTGCTTTTGTCTTCAAAACCGATTGATATTATCAATAAAATTCCTAAGCTGCTATTAATGATTGAAGTATTTTAATTTAAAGATCTTTAAAAATGACAAACCTTTAATCTCATTTTTTTATCAACATATGAACATGTAAATTATTTATCTTTTAAATTGTACAACATTGAACAATCTGAAAATTATTCTACTTACAATATTACATAAAATTCTATATTATAAAAGAATAATTTGATCAGTATTCTTGTAATAAACCTTTTATACCACTTATTATGGAGACATAAATATTAAACCACTCATCAGAAATGCACAAATTTGTATATTGCACCTATGCATGCCTTGTTTTTATATAAAAAAAATCGATATATAAGTGGCGAGAATCCAGTGCTTAAGTTAGTCGTTAGCTAAAATTTTAGTGGTTTAGCTTGTCTGCTGAAAGAGGCATTCACCTTTTAAAACCACAAAAATTCAATATTTTTTTTACATTTTGATTAATAAAAGAAAAAGTATCGTATCACATGACATACTGAAACTACCATATATATCGTAATTGGCTGGCCACCTATCATTAGGCTGATTTATTGATTTTTATAAAAATGAAAATTCTTTTCGTTTTAAAAGCTATTTGTTGTTGTTCCTGACGATGCTGATAAAAATATGCAGCTATATATGTATACATTTAAAATAAAACAATATGCTAAATCAAAGACAACAAATCGTAGATTTAAAAACGGTCATTTTAATAAAAACCATCCTTTATGACGTACAAAATCAAAAAGGCCAGAGCGCTTTGTTTTCATTAAAATGACCTTTTTTAAATCTACGATTTGTTGTCTTTGATTTAGCATTATTGAAGTTGACGTGTAACCACTTTAATTATAAAATAATATGTTGACATTATTGCTTAAAAATGAAAATTTATTTAATTTATTATTCTTTTTCTGTTGCCGCAAATTAACAACAGCAATACGAAAAATTTTGAAAGAAAAACGATTTCCATATTTGGAAGCAGTTATATTTGTGAGAATGAAACGTATTCTCCAGAACGAAACATTAATTTAAAACATTTACTAGAGTGTGGTTCTACTCGACTTTTCAATACCAGGATCCATTTTTAAGTAACTTTTTTTTTAATTTTACAAACAAAAATTTGAAAAATCTGTACCATTGGCTCAATTGATCACAATTATAACATGTAACTCTTTATTTGAAAGGGCTTAAATAATCTTCCGATTAAGACCAAGTTTGAGAAGATTTTCTACTGGGGGAACTTGTATCCACCACCACTACCGAGGAGGTAATTATGTCACAAACACAATAATTGTATCGCGGCTATCTGTCACTACAGTGATTAAAAGTATGAAGTTTCGTGATCAATGAACCTTAGAGCCATAAATAAGTCTTTATGCATGAGTATGTCAAATTTTGTCCTATGATGCCATGTTAATAAAATATATAATTTCGAATAATTTCACTCGAATTTCAAAACATTCTAGTTTTAGATTTTTTGTTAACAAAGCTGAATATGAAGCTTCATAAAAATTCATTAATATTTGTAGTAATTATTATCTAATGTACAGAAAATCGACCATAAACAGACGGACAAACAAACAGACAGGCGGACATTGGGCCAAAATTAGTCAAAACGCGTTCAGAAGGTCCTGAAACATATATTGGCAGCAAAATATCAAAATTAAAAATCCCTTCTCTAGTTCCAAATTCCCAAAAGAAATTTTCTAATTTTAGAATTTGAATTTAGGGTTATAACGTTTTGCATCATAGAAGCAAAATTGTGAAGGGGCATAATTGCATAAAAGCAGTATCAAAGTTTTTGATGTCATTAAATACTCAAAATATAAATAAAAAAAATAATGTATATAGCGTCCACTCATTTCAAAATAGTGAGTATATTTAACGTTTTTTGTTATTATTCCATCTTCCATCCAAAATATGCAATATCTTGAAAACTGCACATATTAACTTTCCATAAATTATGTAATTCGAAAAAACATATAATATAGCTTTCTCCTTCAACACTTTTCTTAACATAATCATATTTTTATTTTTTGTAACGTGTTTACGCTTTACGGAGAAATTTTGAACCTTTTTCTGGTTTGTCTACCTTGAAAATCAATAGGCCTTTTTTATTGTACCAGTCGATAAATGACAGAGTTATAGCGCCTACAGACACATAGATATGAAAGGAGACATGATTGTAATATATATATATATATATATATATATATATATATATATATATATATATATATATATATATATATATATATATATATATATATATATATATATATATATATATATATATATATAATAAAAATATTATATGAAATTCCAATGATAGAATATATATATATATTACTTTTTAATTGTGATTTTTGTATCCTAATATTCTTCTCATCTCCCTTTCCATTGTAGTGATATGTTACCTTCTTTTTTTATCCTTAGTCTTGGTCTATAGTTACTTATTTGTAACAGATATGGGTTTTTTTAGAGATGGGTTTTTTTTGTACATACAGTAGTTTATGCATAGTTTTCGATTAAAATCTTTCAATTTATATATATATATATATATATATATATATAAAATTATAAATCCAATGGTAGAATGTATATATATATATATATATATATATATATATATCCGATAAAAAACAAGATTGTAAAAAGAAAAAAAAAACAAGTTCTTCAGCTTTACAAAAAGTGTTAACCATAAAAAATGATTGAGATGAAGAACTATTTCCAAGTTAATCAAACTTCATGAGTGAAAAGTGTAGAGAGGAAAAGTTATTGGATGCATTTCGTAATAAACTTAGCAAGTTCACCTAATAGCGATATATAGAGATACAATTTCATATATTATCACCCCCAACTCCTTTTAATTGATTAAAGTTCATTGGCATGAGAAAGTGCTTTGGATCAAAGAGGTAGATTTGCAAAATCGATTACGAATGAAATACCATCCCCAATAACTTTTACCCTCTATACTTTCACTTACGAAGTTTGATAAACTTAGCAATAGTTCTTCATCTCCATCACTTTTATAAGCTGACACTTTTTGTAAATCTAAAGAATTTGACTTTTTTATTTTTACAAGTTTTTTTATCGATTATTAGTCATTTTTGTAGATTTTAAATACGACATTTGGAAGGTTTTGAACAGTTATTAAGGTTCCGTAAAATTTGTAAATTTTGAATTTTATAATTTGCTTTTATAGGTTGTGACAGGAGGTTCAATATGCCATATTTGAACTGTATCTCTTAAACGTATTTTCTGTAGAATTTTGATAAGTCGCCCTATTTGAGATGAAAACTGAAAGAAAAAAAAACTGTTTAATACAACATTTGAGAGATTTCAAATGATTGTTACGGTTATTTAAAATTTGATAAGTTAGAAATTCTGTGTTTTTCCTTAAAGAGTAACAGTGAAATACTCGACAAAGTGAATATTTAACTTCTAACTTTATTAGTTTAGGTGTAAAAGTGGAAATTTCATATGAAAACAAAATGTACTATCTTTGATGCACTGACATAAAAAAAACATATCTGAGGCAAAGTAAGCCAAATGAATAACGTCTTACCTCATCACGCCTACCTGTTAAAAAATTAGAAAGATCAACATTCTACTCTTTTTAGTTTCTGAGATAAAGAAGACTGATGGTGAAAAAACTACTTGGTGGCTCCTGTAAAAGGTGTGTCGACAATAAGAGCTTGTAATTTCGTCACAGTAGCTCAACGGTAGAGTGTCGGCTGGCAAGTTCGGAGATCCAGGGTTCGATTCCCGATTGGGGCAGCAAGGCTCTTTATAGACGTCAAGTCTTCATTGTACATTAAATTTTTTAACTGCACTTAACTGGTGTTTTGCTGTGCACCTTAATATAAAAGAGATCTCCCTATGGAAAATGAAAATACTGAGAAAGAATCAATAAGTAAAATACACATTGTGCAGAGGACAAGGAAAACTTGAGCAACGCATATAAGCACAAATAACACGATAATGCAGCATACAGCTGTTTTGAGGAAACGCTGGGTCCCCTTCGTCAGTGCAAGAGAACCAACAAACCCAAAATCTAAAAGAAGAATGGTCTCAAATGTCAAATAGAAGAAACTTGCGTGTTAATTCTTGTTTTGGATTGACAGAATTCTTCTTCATTCTGCTTTCTGATTGACTCTTTCAAGGGAGCTCTTAATCCAGATCTGGGGTATATAACTCTTCTGTTTCTTCTATTTAAACCCATTCCTTTTTTGGACGAGTTTGTTGGTTCCCTTGCACTGACGAAAGGGATCCAGCGTATCTTCGAAACAGCTGTACGCTGAATTATTGTGTTATTTGTACTTATATACGTTGTTCAAGTTTTCCTTAACGGAGGAACAATCGTTTAGTATTGTTAAAATCGTAGCGATCCACAGTTAGAGCCCACATTATGTGTTGTTTCAAGGGCACAATAGAAGCCATATTTGAAACTGCATTTAGACTATGTATAGCATTTTCCATCCTGATGGGTGACGGACAAATTAGATTATAGGAATAGTTTTTTATTTTAAATGTTATAATAGTTTTAATAGTTTTAAATGTTTTAATAGTTTTCTATTCTAAACTTTCTTTATTCCTACAGCGAAGCCTAATTTTAATGGTACACTGTAGCCCACAGAATGTAAAAAAATCAAGCAATTGTAAGGTGAGTTGTGTAAGAATTGCTGATTTTTTTTTCCCCACGCAAAATGATTTTATTCTGGAGTCTAAAATATAAGTGATATGAATGAAATATTAATTAATTTTACATAGAATGGCAGATGCTTTATAAAATGAAATGGTCTGTCATAGTCACAACAACTTCGAAGAACTAATTTAACATGAGTTAAGCAAACGTAGTTTCTATGATAATGAAACATTATAATTGTGACTTAATATTAACTGCAAAAGCATCGCAAACACTTCGCAAATTATACTTTCAAGGACGTTATTTGAATAAAGTTCATTTTGTGTAACTAGCATTGTTTCTTTTGGTGAAGTTTTAAGGTTAATTGTGTCGATGGCAATCTTTGAAGGAAGCTTAAAATGTAAATAAAATTGCATTTCAGTTGAAAAGCGTTTCATAATCAATGCTTTATGCATGATTGATCTTTCTTGTTGATAGCTTTTGGAAATGTTAGGTGTAAATGAAATTCTTTTAAAACTATAAATATAGAAAGGAGCTATCCCGGTTGTCAGAGAGTCTTACAACATGGATGTATAGGTAAAAGCGAACCCCAATCCACGGGGTGACTTATCAGATGGATGTGGTGATAAAATATTCTGACTCTCATTTCACTTTGCTGACCTCTCGCTCAAGCCAAACAACCACTCGCCAATAATTGCGGGAGTTCTCCAGCTTTAGAATTCAGAGAGTAATACGGCGAAACTCTAAAAACTCTCTATGTAAGAATGTTTAATTATTTCATTTCAAAAATATTTTTACTTAAAAAACAATTGTGCAATTTAGTATTTTCGGAAGCAAATATACTCTAAAAATATCCAGTTCCATTTACTTCAAACTGATTCCCTTTACGGAAACAGAACCTTCATTTCTTCATAAAATGGTTATTAAAAAATCTGCACCACATCACGTTCCTTATATACTGCAATGAATTTACTACTTTTACAATAAAAAAATACGTTTTTCTCTTCTAGTAGATACTTATATTCCTTCCAAGATATTGAATTTTCGTCAATCAGTTGTCATTTTCATTGATTTAGCGTCATTTTTATCCATTTGGCGAGTTATCATATCGTTAATTTGGCAACATTTAAAAAAAATCGCCAAGTTGGCGACATTCCGCCAAATTCGTCGCCAAAATCTCGCCAGGCGTTATGGACGGAGAAATAAGTTATTCTTATAGCATATAAATGATTATTGGCGTTCAAATGCAAAAGCATTACTCAGACTACCTTTTCTCATGAATGGAACGAGCTAGATCCACGAGAATGATGTCACCCAATATATCGCATGATATTACATATGAAAAGTTAACATGTTTCTCAACAGTTAATAGGTTTTATTTAATTTAAGGGATTTTTTGATAGATTTATTTTAAAAATGTGCAATATCTCGAGAACGGTTCATGCTAGCGATCTAAAGTTTATGTCAATCGTTTTCTAAGAAAAAATTACACAAGAAATGTCTATTTTCGTAACTTTAATTAATGATTTTTTGATGATTTTTTCAAAATCTCACTCGAAAATTTAGGGGGTTCTAAACATCCGATTACGTATAAAAACAATAGGCTTCCAGTATTCACGGATTGTGATTTTTGTACCAAATTTCACTCCATTCGTTCGTGAGATATCGTCTCCACAGACTCACTGACACACACACACACACACACACACACACACACACACACACACACACACACACACACACACAAAGACATCACCTCAAAAATGTTTGATTCGTGATCAGGGATTCTTGAAACGTGCTCTCCCGTCGAAAACTCGAATTCGAATTTTCGACCCCGTCACAATACTTTCCTTATACATTATGTATATAAGGAAAGTAAAAATATATATTAGTAAAATACTAATTACTTTTAAAGTGCAGTTTTTAAAGGCCTAGTCAACTGTTTAATACAAAATTGAGTATATTAATTTCTTTAGATATCTGGATATGATTAATCAGCAATGAACATTATAATACGCTGACTTTTATATGTTAAACACTTTATTAAATTTTATAGATCGTTTATATATTACTTTTCCTACATACATAGTAAAATATACAGGGAAGGTATTGTGATGGGGTCTAAAATTCGAATTCGAGTTTTCGACGAAATAGTTTTCAACACGTTTTAAACATACCTGAACTCGAATCGAACGGTTTGAGATGATGTCTATGTATGCATGTCTTATTTTTAATTTACGGGATGTTAATTCAATGCCAAAATCATGGCTCTGTGGATCTTGTATCCATGTAAAGTCACTGCATTATGCAGAAAAAGTCATGTGCTGCCCATATAAGATTTTTTTTTATTATTACGCTTTAATAAAAAATATCTTTTATTAAAAAATCATAATTAAAGATCATAGAAATAATATTTATTTGTCTACATAAATAGGTTATGAAGCATAATACAGATCATGTGTTGCCCACATCAGATTTTTACTTTCCCTATAATACATGGTAATGTATAGGGAAAGTATTGAAATCGTGTTGAAAATCGCAACTCGAGTTTTCGACGGATCTACACGTTTCGAGCACATTAGAACCCCCCCCCCCCCCCCCCCCAAAAAAAAAAAAAAAAAAAAAAATTATTTTTATCGTAATGTCTGAGTATCTGTAAGTATGTGAAATCTATGTATCTTCTACTCTAACTGAAAACTAAATTATCAAATTGCACAACATCTGGCAAATGTCACTTACTGGTTGCACTGGTGTTGATAGGATTTTGGTACGACTTTGGAATTTCTTTTTTCCCTTGCGAAATGGCTCACTGGTTGGTAGGTTAGCATATGTAGTCCTTTATTTTCAAAATCTAAAATAAAAACTAATGTTTTTATTAAATGCTTGTTTCATACGTAATTTTTGATAACGAAAAAATAAGACTAATTCCATAACTCTAGGACTAACCGTTCTCGAGATATTTTAGATTTTTTTCATTTTTGCCACTGCGCCTTTGAAAATACGTCCAGTCACCGAAAATTTAATTAAAACTGTAAATTAAATGTAATTTCAGATAAGTTTTTATATTATTTCGTCATCTTTGTTTCTTTCCCAATTCATTAAAGTCAATTTAATGAATTTGGAAAGAAAGAAAGATAAAAATGAATTTGCGTCTGTAAGAAAAGCCATGTGCTGGTCAAAACAGATTTTTTTAAATGTTTTAATGGGAACGATCTCTTATTAAAAACCATAAATAAATATCTTCATAGATAAATGCATTTATTGTCTGTATAATTATATATGTATTTCCTGTATAAATTATAAAGATCGAGATGACTTACTCTTAAGAAATTTATCCATAATTGCATTTTACGTAATTGACGACTAATGAGTAGGCTACTGATATGTTATCGGCCACTGTCCGATAATGGAGATTCTAAGTTTTAACTTATACTTAAATGTAATCAAAGCACTGGCGTATTCGATTTTTGAATGACTAATCGGTTTTTATCACTTGATACGGAAAAAAAAAATAATTAAATTAATTTAATCAGATCTGCAAATCTCCATATCGGATTGAACCCATGGAATTCAAATGAACTGTCCTTTCTCAAAAAGGAATGATGAGAAGAAAAAAAAATCTTATGATTGTTTCGTGCTATCTGCGATGCGTCATGTGAAGGAAGAGAAGAAGAAACGGTGCACCGAGCATTCAAGAATCCATCACAAGACGAAGTGATGTCATGGAAGAAGAACTTGGGAGGAGAAGGGTGCATGAGTCATCGAGAGCCCCCATGAGTAACCATTTCTTTAGAAAAGATTCGAATTAATTGAATGGCATCATGCATAGCACTTTGGGACCATAAAGTCTTGTAAGTAGTTCAATTACATCAAGAAAAACAATTATCTAAAATATATTTATGTTCTCAGTGAAGGAACCAGCATCGATAACCCGTGTTGTTCTCATTAGAGTTCATTAACACCGAATAAGTGGTATCATTATATCGGCGCCCATAGAAGAGGGCAAGAGGGGTCACTTGCCCTCCCCTGGACGTTCAAGATCACAAAGGTGGATATCGAGCTAGACGATGTCGTACATCTTATCCTTAAGTTTGCCCCCTCTTGTAAAAGTCCTATGGGCGCCCATGAGTGATCTATTTGTATTATTGACTGATCTAAATGACAATCTATTTCACATTTAATTTAGCTCTTAACTGCATGGGCAGCAAAAACATCTTACCATGAGCAGCAATTTTGCAAATACCTGAAGTGATGTAATAAGTTTAATTGCACGAAGAAGCTGGTATTTAATTTATACCAGACAGAGCTCGAAATGCACGATGCTGCAAAATCTGGTTAATATAGCCACAAATCCCGCTGACAAAAAGCATCCCGATCTTTGTGTAATGCTCCATGCATGGCCGCCTATAAAGGGGAACACTACTCGAGTGAGGGGGCATTAGAGGGGCTTGGCAACCAGATTTTTTAGGGAGGAGAAAATAAATTTTTAGAAGAATTTTTAGGGACGTGAAAGATTCACAAAGAACGTAAAAACAAATATTGAAGGTGGTGGTGGTGGTGTGTGTGGATGGGGGGGGGGGGGGCTGATAAATGTTTGTAGGGCTCCCACAATTTATATGGATAGCTCTGCAGTGCAACAACCAGCATTGGTGGACTAGGTTTAAGTTCTCTTGCTACAGGAAGTTATTCGGTCCAGGAAGGCGCCAACTCGGTAAAAGCATCCAGACTGATACTCGAACAAACAACTTTAACTGATTACGTGCAAGACAAAAGGGACAAACAAATATCGCTCTTTATTAAAGATGCTAATATAAATAAGTATGTAGATGGGCGAATAATACTTTTCTCGACTTTGAATATCGAATATTAACCAGATCTCAAATATTCGAATATATTACATGCACGAAAGCCCCGAGTTTTTTCAAATTGTTAATAAATAATATTCACATTTATTAAATATTAATAATTATTAGTAAATAAATTAATAAAATAAAATAAAGCGTGTTAAAAAGTGTAGTTACTTTAATTTTAGAAATAAAATTTTTGATTTTAGAGTTCAATTATTTTACAGTAGCTTTTTATTTTGGATACTTTTAACTACAATAATTGTAAATGTTTCTCCCCTGCTTCAGATTTTTTTATTTAAGAAAACAAGCATTCGAACACGTTCAGGATCTAGTCTACTTCATTTATATCGCAAATTAAACTAGGGGTGCTAAAGAGTCACTCTTAAAACTATAGACGGCGCCGTGATTAAATACTTTAAAAATAATTCCTTCAAGCAAAGATGCAGACTGTTCTTCTTCTAGTTTTCGAAAAAATTTTCATTTGGTAATATATAACTTTGGTAATGTATAACTTATATATTTTTTCTACAGTATCTTTACTTTTTATTTTAGAACTTGACTTGTTATTAATCATGGTGCGATATTCAAATTTATTATAGTGATGTTGTATTCGAGATCTCGAATATCGAATACTTTCCAATATCTCTGAGGTATTCTAGTATTCTCAACTAGTATTCACCCATCTCTATTTTACCTTACACCTTTCTGGTAGGTCGGACGGTCTGGGTCTCAACAACAACGCCCATCTCTATTATAAAACAATAAAAACTTTGTTAAAAGGAACATACAAAGCAAAATTAATATCGTCGAACGGTTTCGAAGGCAAGAAACAGACTTTTTCTTCAAGACAAGCAAGAAATGCTACCTGCACTTGTTATGTCAGAACAGTATCGGCTCTGACGAGAGAAATTTGCGCTTCTTGTTTGTCCTAATAAAGAGGGCTGTTTCTTAAGCCTGTTCGAATTAAGCATTTTATGTCCGACTTCGGGAGTATTCTGAGAAACTCCCCCCCCCCCCCCCCCATTTTGTCCACTCCGGGAGAAAAAGCGAAAACCCTAATCTGTTAGGTTGAATACAGTTGTCGATGCTATAAGTGTTGTTGTTGAGACCCAGACCGTCTGACCTACCAGAAATGTGTAAGGTAACTGTTTGGACGGGCGGGAAGAGCCACCCAATTTAGACCGGAACCCAGTGGGGGAGGCATCCACAGGGACCGTACCCTCTTTCCCCTACCACCAACCTCTCCGAAGAACATACGGACCCACATGTTTAACGTGATCGTACTCCGCGTGAACACGGCGCAGTTTGGGTAGCGGAGGGAATCGAATCCTGGTCTACCAAGTGCAATTCCCGCGCGCAATACTACAGGGTTGATAAAATAAAAGTGGCCCGGGAAAGTCTTCTAAGGATCTCCTTGCTGTTTAGATTACGTTTTCACGAAATTCCGAAAAAACTTCAGTCTGAGAGATCAGTTTTATTTTATACCTTGTATTTATATATACAGGGTTGCCAAAATGAAACTGGCCCGGAAAAGTTTTTTCGGAATTTCGTGAAAACGTAATCTGAACAGCAAGGAGATCCTTAGAAGACTTTTCAGGGCCACTTTCATTTTATCAGCTTTGTATAAGTGTGTAAAGGTTTAACATTCTTATAGCCACTAGAAGAATCCGAGAAAGTCTGGAAAGACTTTAGGAAGAAAAACTTATAATGTCTGCAGCGGAAGGAAAGGATCGAAAATCCGACTATATTAGGTTCTGTCCGATAGTCTATACTATAAGTTTGCAAAGATTCAACCTTCTAGGTTACCAAGTGGCTTATGTAGGGTTTGGAAAGTTTTATTAACACCCCCCACACACACACACACACCACCACCACCGGGGAGCTAAATGAGAAATCTAATTCCGTTAGGTTCTGTACTGTAGTTGATACTATAAGTGTGCAGAGATTCAGCCTTATGGGTCACTAAGGAACTTTTGAGGGGTCATGAAAGACGCAATCACTTTAAACACGTTAGACAATTATATATATCAGTGATTATATTAGCAGCAGTTTTAACTGTACATATGGGAAACTGTTAAATTTTATTAAACTCTCAGCACCATGAAAATAAATATACCTCTTTGTGATTAATTTATATCTATTTTTTACTAAGAATTGAATATCTTCAATGTTTTGGAGCACTTGGCGTCGTGCCAATCCATCCAGCTGAAAATTACGCCACTGGTGCTTCCTCTTACGTAACAGTTTTCAATATTCCCATTAGAGTTAACCAAAGTGCGTCATTGCGGATCCCGCACTTGCCAAATATGTGTTTACAACTCGAAATTTAACCATATGCCTAAAAATAATCGTAAAATTATCAGGAGCGAAAGACTCCGTCGAACTTCCGGATACATTCATACTCCACATTGTTCAAGTTCATTTATGATATAAAATGAACTTTATTTCTTCTTTCAAAATGCGAGGGAACAAGGATGTACAGCATGCACACTTATTGTATAGTAAAACTGCAATAAGCATTTGATAAAAATACAATATGCAATAGACATTTATGAACGTGTAATGTCCTTATTTATACAGGGTGTGAAGTAAAGTCCTTATAGGACCACCAACTTTGAAATGGTTGATTATAGACACATACTTCCAATTAGAAAAGGTATGCATGTAAGTATAGATGTTCGATATGTCTTGGATTCGACAAGGGGCCGTATAGTTATGAAAATAAGACATCGTAATTTTTATACGGTCCCCGGGTCCTACCATTGATATTTACAAAATTCAAGTTCTGTTGCTAACGAGTACACCAAAATAAATTCCATGCTTCTGAGTGACATATTCTCTGAGATATGTAAAGGTAAATGTCATGACTTAAACCACATTACCTACCTAAGTTTCGGTAGCAAAAGCGATCATTTAGGGGACCGTCTATGCCTATGAGATACACAAAGTTAAATAAAGATCCCGTGTGTTGGATAGCGAAAAAAAATGTAAACCCTGAAAGAAATAAAGGATGCAAAGTACAATTATACCTTTAAAACATGTAACAACGCAATAAAAGAGCTATTTCAGTTAGTAGCACTCATAAACGGACCTGCACACACATCTGTCAACCTCTTTTCAGATTCAATGTAATCAACAATTTTCAGCTGATCTCTTACAACATGCTCCAAGTTTCAATCTGCGATATCTCAGCGAATATGTCACTTAGAAGCATGACATTTGTTTTGGTGTACGCGTTAGCAACAGGACTTCAATTTTGTAAATATTAATGGTAGGACCCGGGGACCGTATAAAAATTGCGATGTCGTATTTTCATAACTATACGGCCCCTTGTCGAATCCAAGACATATCGGACATCTGAACATCACATGCATACTTTTTCTAATTGAAAGTATGTGTCTATAAGGACTTTACTTCACACCCATATATATTACATGCATTTTTTTGTCAATAGTAGTTACATATTCCAATATATATGACTTAAAATACACATGCTCATTTATTGTAAATTTACTGTATTTTTTCATATTTGTACTGTCTAATTTAAAATATATCATTTCAGACGATTCACAATTGTTCAAATTTTTATAAGCATGGTCAGTGCACATTGCAAGCGTTAAAAAGTACCAAAAGATATTCCTTTTTTTTTTTATAAAAATGTTTATTATATCCGAAAGTTCTTATACCGTAAGCTTAACATAGTAAATTACATAAGAAAATTATCATCCAAATAAGGGTGTCAGGCTATTATAGTTCATATACATAATATTTATAAACAAATTGAAACAAAACGTTAAAGGTATAAAATTCGGCTTTCTTTAAATGAAACAAGAAAGATCAATCATGCATACAGCATTATGAAACACTTTCCAACTGCAATGTAATTTTATTTAAACATCTCTAAAATGCGATACATTCAGCGGTACTATTTTTAAAATTATCACAATCCTACATTAATTTATTATATTTGAAATTTTAAAACTTCATCGAAAAAAATGAACTTTATTCAAATGACGTCATTGAAATATAAGTCGCCTGGTTTTAAACATCTCTAAAATGCAATACATTCAGCTGTAATATTTTTAAAATTATCACAGTAATACAATAATTTATTACATTTGAAAGCTTAAAACTTCATCGAAAAAAATTAACTTTATTCAAATAACGTCATTCAAATATAAATCGCCTGGCTCTCTATGTAAAAGTTGTAAATATTTCATTCATACACTTTTATTCCATTCCTTTCATTCACCAGAATACTACAATAATTTATTTTATTTAAAAACTTAAAACCATGGAGGTAAGCGTAATTTAACTCCATGCTTAAAACTTCATCGAAAAGTCTGCTATGAAAGCGTCTGCTCTTTATGTAAAATCAATGAATGTTTCATTCATATCAGCTATATTTCAGACTCTAAGAGCTAAATAATTTTGTGTTAAAGAAATGCAGCAATTCTTATACAATTCATCCTATATTTTTATGTGTTTACATTCCACATAAGTGAAAATTAGGCTTCGTTGTAAAAATAATCAAAGTTTGAGGATCATTTAAACTCAAATATATTGCAGTTGCGCTGTTTCAGAATGTAGATGCACTGAAATTAAGCAAAAATAAAACGGTTTTAGGATGCATACAACACTAAATATAAATTGAAAAAAACTTTTAAAATCACGATTTTGACACAAGATGGATGCCATATTTTATTTTGAAGTGGGTCACATGATCTTTTCATATAATATGGGTATAATTATTATTTTAATTTTTATTTAAAAAACTACCAAATATAATTTGTTGAAATTTTTTTCATATTTTTATGGGATAATTTGAATATATCCTAAAACTTTCAAAGAATTTGTGAATTTTAAATTTTCTTAAAAATGTTTGAAAAATGAGGTCCCACAGGATTCAATGCATTTCATTTTTTCAACCCGGGCTCAATCCAAAACTAATTGGGTGATATTATTCATTGACATTCCCATATGTCCCACAGACCGTCTCAACAACATACTAAAATTTCATTTTGATAAAGTTATTTTTACGGCAGTTATCGTGCGAACGGACAGACAAACAGAATGAACAAAGTCATAAACACTTTTCAACTATGTTATAAAGTGTTAATAAAATGAAATTCTCAATACCGAGATTGAAAAATTATTAATCCCAGAACTGCGAAAACATTCTGGATTGCAATCTCTAATAACAACCTTGTCTACAGCCATGCAATGGAGTGTTATAGATACGGTGAAAGGGGTCGTAGTTGTAGATTTCGTTTATTCAATTAGGAGGCAATGGGCTGGCGACTTGGATCCTTAACACTTTCCCTTGACTACATTCCAATGCGAACTATATTTTTCTCTACAAGGCTCTTAGGAAGTTCCATGTAACCCTTATAACCGTCGTAGCGCCACGACATTAACGTTTATCAAACGTGTAGTAACATGTATAGGAAAGTGACCGTATGCAGTTGAATGAACGTGCTTGTAGTGGCTCCAGTGGTGAAATATGGAACTTAAGGAAACTAACTCACAAACAAACAGAGATAGGTAAAAAAAGTCCAGTTGCAACATGAAAGACCGATTCTTAATTAGTGCAAAAATACATTTAGACATCGCCATCCTTAAAATTGTATAACCCCCTACGATGCTGTATGTTGTTTAGGAAGCGGTTTTATTCCGAATCCAGTTGTGCATCGTCACCGATGGGACGCATTTTGTGCACTGTGTATGCAAACTATTCGGCAGGTTCGCTGCAACTGTAATGCACGAACTTGTGTTTTGCACTTAATGCACGAACTTGTGTTTTGCATGCAATGCACGAACTTGTGTTCTGCATGCAATGCATAACCTGTTTTATCAGTTTCATAATTTCATGTATCTAGTCTATTTTGAAAATGTTTCTGTATCGTTTTATAGCAATTAAACACCTATTTTTCATTTTGTAATTGGACTTTTTGCCTATCTTTTGTTAGTTTCTGAATGAGTTGTTTTAAGTTCCGTATTTCGCCACTAGTGGCGCTACAAGCACGTTCAATCAACTGCACATGGTCACTTTCCTATAAGTACACGTTCCTTCAGTGACGCTACAATACACAAAAAGCTAACATTTAAACACCACATTCTAAATGCAATTAAAAAATATCACATCGTCAGATCTAAATTATATACAATCCTGCACTCCCCACACGTTTACTACACAAACAAAATCACCCCCTATAAAATTGTGCTAAGACCAGTCCTGTTATACAGAGCCGTTGTCTGAGGTTTTGAATCTAAGACCAATATGGAGCAGCTGCAAACTACGGCGCAAAACCGAACCCTTAGATCAATAAGGAAGGCCCCCAGATACCTGAGGAATGATGTCATCCACCGGAACTTTGGAGTGAGAACCATTAGAAAAGAAATCCAAAAATTAGCAACTAAATTTTATAATAACATCACCTTAATACCTAATCAAGAGCTGCAAAATTTAAAAATGCATGACCCACACCAGTGGAATTTCAGAAAACGCCCCAGAGCGACCACTATACTAAATTAAAATTAATTTAAAGTAAAATTAAAACTTAAATTAAAATTAACATGAACTTATTGGCATAATGCAATACAGAAACCTTAATTAACTCATTTTCTGAACCTCCTCCAATGTGGGGAGAAAAAAAAAAAACTGGCCACTCCCACATGGGAGCCAATCAGCATTCACCTGTTCTCCTAGGAGAACTGTATGGAAAAGTCTCTTCTATATTGAGCAGCACCCATCTTGCCTTCGGGAGCGCATAGTATTTTATTATCTTACACATCATCCAGGAGATACAGCCCATAGAAGCTAGGGGCTCCGTAAAACTGTGTCCAACACAACGAGAGAGACGCTACAATACGCGGTTTAAAAATTATAGAAGGTATAAGGACTTTCCTAAGAAAACGGTATAAATTATACTACTATCTATCCCTGTTTTGCAATAGAGTTATTACTATCAGAATTTTAAATTTTACAAACGTCTATTATAATAATGCAAATTAAAAGCTATATTTATTAAGTTCCAGTATATTACACAATCATTGTTAATGCAAAATTTCATGGTGATACATGGCTTCGCTCCGGACAAATCGTGCTTACGCCTCACAAAAATAGAGAAGGAGAAAGAGGAATAAATTTTACAAAAACCTTATAATGCATTTAAATTTTTAAATGACTTTCTTCTTATGCTATCTTCTTGCTATTCTGCTCCCCCTTTTAAAGATAGAGTAAAAACGTCTTAAAATTTTAAAATATCTTCGTCGTTATATTTTAATTTCTCTTTTGTTTTTCATTCTTTGACATACAGAGCGTCTAAGAAAGTTCGTATCAGGGGGAATTTCTCAAGAACGAAGAGAATTATCCTTATATTTTTAATAAAACTGCCTAGGAAACCCCTGTGGCGCTACACGATAATACAATTTCAAGGGGCTGACCCCTTCTTATGGGAGCGAGGAGCTATATCGCTCTCTTTCAGAGATAGAGAAAAAAGTCAATTGCAAAGCTGTAGAGCGTTGCCAAATTAGTATACAAATCTGTTTGTCCGAAAGAAAATGAAAAAAATCCTTCCCCATATAAAACAACATTAATGTAAACTAAAATTAAAGACAACCAAAAATACGTTTAAAAGTCCTTTAATAAAAACTCCTTTCCTCGACGTACAAAAATTACACTACCAAAGCGATTTCGGACATCACCATGTCCCTCATCAGTGACGAACGAATTCGCCACTGATGACTGTCGCCAGACGAATTTGCAGTTTAAAAGAATAGCATGCGTTTAAAAATATTTTTCGGACAATTATATACAGCTTTTTCTGTCGGACAAACACATTTTTATACTAATTTAACAGCGCTCTACAATTTTGTAATTGACTTTTTCTCTATATCTCTAGGAGGGAGGGAGATAGTCTCGCCCCCTATAAGAACGTGGGTTAGCCCCCTTCCAAAGTTGTCTTGTCGTGTAGCGCCATAGGAGTTTCCTATGCAGCTGCATTAAAAAAATAAGAATAACTCTCTTTGTTATCGAGATATTTTCCCTGATACGGACTTTCCAAGACACACTGTGTACTAATGAATCCGGAATAATTGTTTCTGAGGAAAGAGCTGTAATACTTTTTTACCAACTGATCTCCATAGAAATAATACTAAAACGTGGAAAATTTAAGCCTTTATATTTTAAACTTCAAGTAATTGTGTAACATGCAATTCTGAATAATTGAACATGTTTTAAGTCATAATTAAAATGTTTTGATATCAAAAAGAGGAAAAATTGCTCTTAATCTTTTAAATTTCCCTGTTTAAATGTTTCTGACAATTATATTGTTAAACTGAACTGCTGTAATTCTAAATCCAGCACATAAATTATTGAGTTTTAAAATTATTTTGGAATACAGAAAAATGATCTAAAAATAAAGATACGGCTGTTAACTTGCACTATAAAAGCACGTAATAAACCGTACTTGACCTCTGGTCACCCTATAAACTCTTCCGTCTGTAATGAGCGCAGAACAGAAAATAAGAAATAAAAAAAACACTGAAGCAAAACATCTCTAAAAAATCTTCTTACCCCCAAGAAAAATATTAAAAAGTTTTCAGCATTGACAACAGCTGCGTGGCAATGCATGCCGGGAAGACCGACTCCTTATCCGCGGTTCCCAAGGTCACCGACCGACATTCGATGTGTCAGCTGTTCTATCGCTTGAACGCACCCTAGTTTAGCTATGCCGATCCTTACTGAAGAATTGATTTGTTTGAATAATGATTACATTTTAAAGAATCTTTGCACACAGGGTTACTGAACTCGAATCTATTTCTTATTCAGCTACCTTCAGTTAACACAAAATATCGCATTTAAAGGGCTTCAGTTCGGGGAGTCAATCCGGCGAATGGAATGGGTGTAAACATGTTTACAGTTGTAATATGGCGTGGTATCGAATTTCTACGCACTGTTGGGGGTAGATCTGGGTATTTTTCACTCGAAATTAAACGATTGAGCTCCTGTGCGGATATTTGCCAGAGAAAATCTCAGGAATCGTGCGATATCTTTAGTGTTTTTCCGGTATCCGGCTTTCATCGCCTACGATCTTTGACAAGCCGGTCTCCAGTCCAATGACAGTGTAGCGGCACTCGCTCCCCGCTCGCGACCAATAGGATGCCGGGAGAGTCACGTGGGATTGTTGACGCGAGCCCGGCCGGCTGCGGATCGGAACCTGGCAGAACGAGTCCAGAAACCAAAGCGAGCCGGCGAGTTTTAGAAGGCAAAGTTGGTTGGCTTTTATTTTTGTCGCGTCAACGCCTAGAAAAATTGCATTGATCGTCACAGAGGATACTGATTTTTTAATAACAAATAATTTATTTTAAACGATGTTCAAGCATTTGGATTTCGTGTGATACAATGTCTACAGGAAAAAGATTGGCGAAACGTTCCATCCTAGGGACCCGGGTGTGTGCCCCGAATGAGCTGGGGCTTTTTTTGCCGGGTGTGATTCAGGCGACTAAGACAGATGACATCCGGTCATTTTACTGTGTGTGCTTGGACGACAAAACCATAGCAGAGTACAGTCCATGCGATCTAATAGGTCCCGGGTTCAAGAGCGTACTAGATGTTATTTTGTTGAGAGGCCAGAGGGTCTTCGTTACTCACAATGGTAGAGAGGTAAAGGCAATCGTTTCTGAACACAGAGCGGACACTGATGAGGTGGAACTGTCCATTCCCACTGCCGGACTTTTCTTGAGAAAGAAACTGGATGAAGTCCGGTTGATAGAGAGCCGAAAATCGGCTAGACTCCAGGACACTGACACGGACTATTCCAGGCTAGCTGATGGGCAGCCTGAACCCCGAAGGAGAGCCTCCTCTCTCAGTATAGATGTACCATACGGACAAAGGTAAGAATTATTCCTTTTCTGACATTACATGTCTACAGGTGCAACATTAGATGGCATTCGCAAATGGATTAAAGTAAAATTTAAATGTTTGCAGACAGCTTATTGCAAGTCGGTTGATTCCATGGATAGACTGCTGACCATAGAACCCATTCGGTACGATCATCGGACTGGGTTAACTGAAAACCGGTTAAAGGACATTTTTTTATAATTTCCTTCATATGACTCGAATTATATTAGACTTTCAAGGACTGGAGAAAAATCTAAATCACCTGACCGATTGAGACCGGTCCCGGCCTACCCTTCTTAATTGACTATATCAGTGGTTTCTTTTTATAAATGTGTATTTACTGTAAATGAAATGGTAAACTTCTTTTTTTGTAAATCTGTTATTATTATTCGACATTAAACATCATATTACATTTGTACCAGCAAATATTGCGCCGGTTGTGAGTAGAAAAAACGATTTAACTGACATTAATTCTTTTTAAATTTATTCCAATTTTCTTTCTTTCCTTTTTCATATATCATGCTATATAATACACCAGTTTAATTTATACAAAGATTTTCAAAAATGTAAATAAATTATCTTTTACTACATATATTTTTTTTTCTTGGATAAAATACCATTCTAATTGAAATGAAATATCAATTTTCTGCTTTTATAGGGCTAAAACTCAGCAAAAATGAATTTGGGAGAAAGTTTAAATATATATTGGTTCACACCTATATAATTTCAATAATTTAAAAATATCTATGGTTTACTCTTTAAGGCTTGAACAAAATGTGCTTTTATACAGTTTGCAGGTTAGTAAATCTTTCTACTTAGATATTGATAAATATCTTTCGCAGTTTTAAAGAATATTTATATATTTTCCCCATTGTATTTAATATATTTGCATTTAAAAAATTATGAAATATATTTCATTCATTAAATTTTTGTTGACATTTTTTATGTACGTAAAGTTTATATATATGTTTTAACTACTGGACTACAAAATGAAATATTTTCATTTAGGCGATTTGCAATATGCATATATCTGTAAGTGAAAGATGTAGAATTGTAAATCCACAAGTATTTATCGTAAACACAATAATCAAATAATTAACGATAAAAAAAATATTTGAGTTTGTTCAATTTGTCATTATCTGTTAATTGCATTTCCTGAAGTTAAGCAATTTTATTTATAAATAAGTATGACCTGAATTATTCCTGCTTGTAATTTCAAAATATTATAGTAGTTGCCACCTTTCTTACACTGTAATGAATTGTCCGCAATTGTGGTGATTTTTTTACGAACTTTTAAAAGCCGCACTTTCCGGTTTTCTTAATCATAATATTTATTCTTTTAATGCTTTCCTCATTTCTCTATTGTAATGCTTTTTTTTTTTTTTTCCAAACAATCTGTAGTGGTTTCCCCCACCGTATTCGAATTACAAAACCATCTATTTTTAAGAGTTTTGGTGGACTTAAAAATAACGCCAGCAAGATTCTGCCCCATGTTTGTTTCCACCGGCGAATTGACAAGCGCCTCCAATCTGGGTCAGAGCTGTCAGCCAGAATTTCGCTTCGCGGCCCTGGCAACAGCACAGCGATTGTAGTTTGCGCCCTCTTGTTGCGAAATTTTTAATGAATTCCGAAACTCTGATCTCTGTTTTGATTCGAAGCAATTGAAACATTTCAAAATACTTTTGAAATTTGGTAAAATTATTAACATTAATTTGAACGATAAATGAAATGTGAACAAAATTTTATGTAACACAACTTTGAACAAACAACAACTTGAATAAAATTAATGATTTTTTTTATTATCGTTGAAATTTTTATTTTTTATTTCAAATTAACTGTGGAGTATTATTAATGCACATTCATTTTTTTAATTAATAATTAAATTGAGCAATTTTTTTTTACCTTCATCTTATTTTAAACTTTGTTACGCAATTTCTCTGATTTTGAAAAAAAAAAGTTTACTGCTATATAAGTACTTTTTTTGTGTGTTTTTTTTTATCATTGTTCTTCGGATTTTAAGTGTATAAATCAAAATAAAATTCGCAGAAATATTTGAAAAAATGCATTATTTTAAAAGAACGTTGACCTTGTATATTTGAAACATCTTTTTTTTCTTTTTCAGTGTTATTTTATTTTACAGCTTTCATATTTTTAAAAGAGAGAACCCCTATAAAATTAATTAAAACAATAACTGTTATTCTTCATTAAATGTGTTTATTTTTTTTTGTTTTTAACATTTTTATTTTTTCTCAGATAGTCCATGATTTTGTTAATTCTAAGTGCTGAATTATTCATACCATTCATGGGGGGGGGGGGGGGGGAGCTAAGTTATTGTTGGCTCGGGGCCACCTAAAAATCGTTATCCGGCACTGCTTAGCACACAAAAAATTATCAGTTGCTTGTATTTCATAAGTAAACACCATAATCACGAGAATAATTAATGAAGATATTTAAGCCTTTGGCATACATTTACCGGTTAAAAGACGTTCTCTTTACCGGCATATAACGTGAACAAGGTGGAATTGTGCAACGCGCGCTGCCCCACTTCTAAACAAGGTCAACTCGCATGCCATACTTTAAAACCAGTGTCCCCAAATCATAGGGAAATAATAATAGGAAAAAAAAAATGGAATTAAAATGCTTGGCATAAGTGTCACTTTAAAAATGCAACCGGTTTTTTTTTTTTTTCCCCTTCTTGCGAACGCTATAGTTGAAAAGCCATTGCAAACATAGTCTTCCGCAATATTAATATTTATCGTTTAACGGTTCACAAACGTATCAAAAATTTAAATCTTTTTGCCAAGAGCTAGCTGATGGCAATGTCCTAATTGCAAAACAGCGAGCGAGAGAGAGAGCAATAACAATGGAGACGCGCAAGTTGAGTTCCAACTAAGTAAAATGTAAGTGTGGTATTATAAAAAGGGTTGAGATAGGTGTATTCTTTGAGCTCTGGTTCCAAGGTTTATATTCATTCCAAGGCTCATATTCCTGATTGTTTAAAGTTAAAAAAAGGGGACAAAATTGCACCTTTCTATGATATCATAATGATATTTATATAAACAATTAGTAGATATTTTTTGCTAATATAAAAATACAAAAGAGATAAATTAATTCGCTGGCGATCATTTTCTCTAAAATTTCTTCGCGGATATTTATAATTTTTCGAATATGAAGGAAAAATTGAAAGAAAGACGAAATTATGTATTTTCAGTAATTGCTAATCTTTTGAAATATATTATTATGCAAGCTTTCAAAAGTAACTCATCGGCGTACACAAAATTTCCGAAAACGAGTCAACAACCGAACGGAGATTTGCAATGTTGGATATAATAACTAATAACATATGTCGATCAAACATAGAACCAATGTAATTGTTTAGTCAATAAGAGATCATGCCTTCTTTAAAAAACCCTGGTTACTACTAGGCGTGGCAAGGATCACGACTTTCGAATGGGGGTTGGGGGGTGCTGGATTTCGTTCTGCTGATGTGAAAACTATTCAAATTCAATATAATTGAGCCACTGGGCTACGCCACTGATATTCTTAAGCCAAATTTCCTTAAAACTCTTCTTTTTCTTATAAATTATGAATTGTTTCACAAGATTAAAATTCTATATATTTCTCAAATTTGAAATCATGTGACAGTGGCTATACAAGAGATATATAAAAAAAGTATTAAAGGGCATAAACCACAAGAGGATAAAATTTGCTGAATTAACCCTGTTGGGTTATTCTTTATGTACCAAATAAATAAACAACCAATATCCTTCGAATGTCTGACTCTAAAGTGGATATCCTATGGATTTGCATTGAATGTCTTGTTTGTATAGAGATAAAAACACTAGTAATGATTGGACAACTACTTTTATACTGATAGAAGGAAGAAGATCCAAACATGCTTAGGAATGATTAAGTATAAGACATAAACCAACAGCTCATTTTGTATGCAACATGCTTAAAAGAACGCCTGGGAAAATAATCAAGATATGAGGACAGTGGAGAAATTCGTTTCAGTAAAACTGGTTTCTACAAATTCTGAAATTTTTTTCAAGAGAAACGATGTGTAGTAGTGGAAATCAAGAAATCATGAATGCGTTAATCATTGCAACAACCTACCCCATCTACCCCAACCTACCCCATTGGAACCTACTCCTTCCCGATGGGGATGATGACGTTACAAACACAAAAAGTGTATCCCGGCTGTTTTTTACAACAATGATTAATGTTATAAAGTCTCGCTGTCAGTGAGTTGTAAATAACTCCTTTTACGTATTCTGTCCTATGCTGCCATGTTAAAAAATAAATAAAATTATAAATCAATTTCGAAGCTTTCGTTCGAATTTCAAAAAGTTCTATCTAGCTCTATATGTTTCGATAACAAAACCGGATATACAGTTTCGTGGAAGTCCATCACTATGTGTGACAGCTATCGTGTATACAAGACCACAGACAGACAGATATCGCTCCAAAAATAGTCGAAACGTGTTCAAGAGGTTCTAAAACAAATATTGGCCTCGAATTCGAAAATTTTCCTGGAAATAATACTTTCTCTATACTGTATTAGAAAACAAAATATTGGACAAAAATGAAAGAAATGCAAGCATAATTTACTTTGCAGAATTTGATGACACACATGAAGATGCATGGAAGAATTGGATGTGTGGCTTGATTTAATATAAGACGCACAAAAGTCAACCTTCAGTCTTCGCGGCGCTAACCGGTTTTCACTTTTTAATTTTATCGAAAAACCATTGTACGCCTATTTTATTTTACGCCTTTCGTCGACAGTGTTTCTTTTAATAATCAGAGATCAATGTCAATCACATGCGGTTTTCCTTGAACTAGTTAGTTCTCTATTCTTGGCCACAAATTAATAACCCGTTCTGGAGTAGTCAGAAGACGCTTTCTTCTCTCGAACGCAGGAGCAATGACATTGTTAATTAATTGCAAATTTACTTCACATTTTGCCTTCAGGTGTGTACTTCAGAAATTGAGAGGCTGGAAACATTTCAAGGTAATCTTCAATGGATTGTTTATTTTATTTTTTTCTTTTCTGTATATAAGCTTATAATATAAATTTTTATTTCTGAAGAACGGGATTTTGAGAAATAAATAAAGATGCCACAACGTAAATTTTTGCGCAAATAAAATGGAAAAATGCAGACGATCGTTTCGGGTAAACTACCCAATGTTGACTTAATTCGCACAGAAGAACACGATCGTCTGCTTGTTTCAATTTTAGCTACGCAGTCATTTACGGTAATTAATTTATCCAATTTTGTTATTATATGTTATACATTTCAAAACAGGACGAAAATATATTGAAGTTAATAAATCGTGCACTAGGCATAATTTTAGATCTAAATTATTTCTGCCCATTTTAATTTTTTAATCTTTTCCTGTTGTTAATGAATGAAATCCTAAGAAAAAGCACACATTACGATTTACAATTAAACTGAGTAATGTGATTTACTATTTAAATTGTATTCCAGACGTCATAAAAATGTGATAAAATAACTTTTGAACTTATTCTGAAATATATTAACGTCATGAAATAAGTTGATTCGCGTTTTAACCTGTTCAATAGCCGATATAGCTATATTTCAGATTTTTCGACATAATGTTGAACGGTACGAATCGTGTTGAAATGTAAAAAATAGGCGTGTCGTTTGCCTATGAAGTGCGTATACAGACGAAAAGCGATAGTTATGCAAATATCTCATTATACTGAAGTGAAGGAAATGGAGGAAAATAATAATCCGTATAATAAACTAATTTTAATATATTTAGAATTATCTGCAGTAAAAAACACATTTGTAAAAATGTCAGTCAAATAGAATGCAATAATTATCCCTTTTCGTTGTTATCAATTTTTATCGTCTGTGTACATATGCAGCAAGTATTTCTATACTAAATTGAGAACGTACAACTTTGTAATTGAAAATGTTTGCCTATCTTGCTTCGTTCTCGATATAGTAATTCTAACTTCTTCAATTCGCCTCTAGATGCGCTGCAAACTTTCTCAATCGATAGCACATAGTCTCTTTCCTATTAGTAGACCCTGTTTTGGCAGCTCTAAAGCGTTTCAATCGTAAGTTAAAGGGATTTATAAAGACTTATCAGGGAATCATGCATATATTGTAGTAAAAGTAATAAACAGAAAAAATAACATAACATAACAATATTCCAGAATAAGTAAATTGAACTTCACTAGCGGTGTTTTGTTGCGGAGTTTATTTTAGCATTTAATATTTAACTGTAATTGCATAATTTCTGTATTTGATTGCGCCGATAAGGCATCACAGGACCTTTATCAGTATCACGGGAGAATGCTTAGTTAACGATGATATCAATAGGGTTTATTTCACATTCTTGTTTCGATTACAGGTTTGATAAGTACCTGCTAGAATCTTATCTGGATGTCTTAATGCCAGTATAACATTACGCAACTATGCTAAGCTTTCATTAACTTTTGGCAATCAAAGAAACTATATTATGACATAATTTAGAAAAATATATGATAAAATACACGAATAAAATTCCCATTGCAATGATCATAAATAGCATTTTGAGAGATATGAAAGAAAAAAAATCACGAGCTAGCGAAGATATCTTAAGCGAACACATCGACCACTGGACTGACCCTAGGGTTTGCAGCCGCAATTTGAGTGGCCGGCTAGAAGGTATCTCAAGTGAACAAATTTCAACATATTTTATGTTTATGAAAATAAAAATGTCTGGAGTATGTCTTCACTCGACCTTCTCATACATTATCAAAATCAAACATCGTAATCAATCGATCGAAATCATTATCAGAATGAAAAAATATGTATCATTTTCAGATTTTCTACCGAAGTTATTCCTATAAAATATTTTATAAAACATACTTTAAACGTTTAACTCTTTAAGTTGGCAACAGCTTAGTGGCGTATCTGCATTAATATGACATATTTTTGTACCGTTAACAACCGTGTAATTTAAATTATCAATCCCCCGCCCCCATATACTGTTACCATCATTGTTTCACGAATTTTTATTTTCAATGGTAAATAATGCTATGAACATCATAAAATTCAAACAATTCCAATAATAACCAGAAAAATTAAAAAAATTAGTTCAAGTTTTTTACTTAATGTATCTGCACATAAAATTTGATAACGGTCGGTGCATTCATTCTTGAGTTATCTTGTTCATACACACGTACACACGAAAAATATTTTCAAAAGTATTAGAAATGGGTCCAGGAGGTCTTATAAACGTGCTTATCCGACAGAATTCGTAAATTTTCGGGAAAACAATGCTGATACAATAGTATGGAAAATAGAAGTTGTGTAAACGAAAATATTCTCAGTCAAACAGTATTTATTCTCGGTAAAACTTAAAAATCAAAGCACCTGTAATCAATTTTACATGCTTCGAAAGCATGTCATTCATGCTTTCTTTTCAAGGGTTTTCGAAAGGAAAAGAAATAGTGAAAATATTAATTAAATGAAAATAATAATTATCCTTGAAAGCAGATCAAAAGATTAACTGAAATTGTTCTAAACAATTTCATGCATCATATATGTGCATGTTTTACAATTTTCAACAATGAAAACTTTATAATTAGTTTATATGTATATATTTTTTATAAATTTACATGTCGTTTCTCAACTATAATGTTCCATTATTTTTTATAAATTCATAACAAGCTTTGTTTGAAAGAAAACCCACGAAGTTTATTAATTGAGTAAATGACGTCAGACTTTGGATTCGTGACGCCAACCCAAGAAGGGAAAAAAAGTTTCCCTTCTGTTTGGCGTCACGGATCTAAGAAAGAGATCGTAACTATTTTATTTTGAACTAGCAGCATACCCGTTCTTCGTACGAAGTAAATAATATAAAGAAACTTAAAAATATCAATCATGTGCAAATTCCTATAGTATACTAAATGACATTTTTAATCAAAATATTCTGTTAAAATATTTAATGCAATACTCCTAGAAAGGAGTTTAAGAATCTCTGTTCTCGCTATACAAAATTATCTTCACGGGCAGATCTGAAGAATAAAACATCCTGGCCCCATTTGTAAGCAAATTTACGAAAAAAAAAACCGAATTGAATCAATATATGCAAAATGAAAGCATTAAAATTGTATGGGGCCCGTACTACTTATATACGCGAATATTAGAAGATATAACCTATATTGTACATTACATGTATAAATTGAAAATATCAATAAACCCGTAATTGACTCCAATATATGCCAGAATGACAGTGCTAAAATTATATGGGAATATATATATATATTCCGTGATGATGGGACAGACAGACAGATTTTCAATTTTATTTATATAGATTAATTAATTGCAACCGCGGTTGTTAAAAGAGACAAACAAACAATATTTCCACTATAAAAAATATTTTAATTAAACAGAAAATATGCGTGTATGTAATTTTGTGTATTGTGATGATCTTAACTACATGTGAGTTGTTCTGGAGAGAAATAAATGTAACTTAGTATTACTTTAGTGGAATAACTGGTACGATATCTCAAGCCCTGCGTTAAGGCAAAGAGAGTGAAAAAAAAAAAAAACGCCTTGGGCCTCACGTTCTTGGGAGCTTCTGATATTTGTTTAACGCGATTTCACTTCGAAAATTTGGAAACAAAATCATGGCATTCTTAAATTTGGAAAATGGAAAGGTTAAACCATAAACATCCTTTTCAGAAGGAAGGAAAAAATATGTTTGACAATATAAACGATACTGCTCTTTTGATCTATCCGCTTTTTAACACATGTATAAAGTATTTGAGGAAATATTTCTGTTGCCTTAAAGGGAAGGGTGTTGGGATTCCTGCGTCACGCATTTGTGGGCGTCGCGAACTCTTAATAACATCGTGCTTGCTTGTAAACAAAGGGGGGGGGGGGGGGTGAGGTGCTACTACTATTTATATTATTTTAGAGTTAGTGTTAGCATATATCTATCAAGTATTAGGTTCTGCACATTAGTAGTAAGGCAGAATTCTTTGAATTTATATTAATTAGTGTTAGCATATATCTATCAAGTATTAGGTTCTGCACATTAGTAGTAAGGCAGAATTCTTTGAATTTATATTAATTATTATTGTAATATTAATGCACTACCGAGACGATACAGTTAAAAGGAATAGTAAACGACTGCTAGTTAGTTAAAAAACTGTTAGTTAAATAATAATTATATTACAGATACTAATAGTACTTAGCACATAATCTTCACTCTAACATATATACAAGCATGTATCTATAACTGAAAAATGGTTAGGTACTGACACATAGAGTTCGTTAAGAGCGAGTAAATTATATTCCAATTATCATGCATTTCAAAATTAGATTTATGAGGTTTTAATCTAATTTCAGTATTGGTATATGAACAAAATAAAATATCAGGTGATTGTGTGTATAATATTAAATTTATAAAGACACTTTCAAACTTCAAAAGTGTTTTTGTAGCACTAAAACTGAAAAGTTTTGAAATTTATTTAAAGTCATAAATTGCCATTTTAATTATCTGAAGTTTTATTTTTGTCCAAATTTTAACGGGCCCTTGAATGTCGTTATAAGTTCGGATGTACTATAAACACATGTACTGTCGGGTGCCCAGTTACTGTTATTTACTGCGTCGCCCCAGAATTACAGTTCGCAAAAATGTTAAATGTGGGCTTCAAGACCGCTCATTCACGCACATTTTTGAACTGAAATATGCATGATCATCGACATTTATTAACTCAGTAAAAATGAACACCCAAATTTTATTAAAGCTGTATTTTGCTTTATTAGGGTGTGTTAAAGTGCATATTAAAGAAATCATAACTTTTACCATAGACCCTTTGGCACAGTTAATGAAAAGGTTAAGACATCAGCAAAAATGATAATCGTCAATACTAATTTTTGTTTAATATAAATTATGAAAAATGCGAATGATAGCGCACAAATTCGGAGACAGAAAAAAAATAATAAAATAAGCGTCAACCCAATGAGAAAATAAACGACTATCCACCACGTAAAAACTTTCTCCGTATAACCAACGCGATAAACCTTTTCCAACTTATCTTTTTTTCTCCATCATCAGTGACTTAACCAAAACGAAACTATTTCTCCCGTTTACGGGCGTAGAAACCGGTTGCCCTATCGACTGTGTGGTTTGCTTTTCCTCGGAGCTCTTTAAACCGGTGCGTGTGTTGTGGAAAGTCAGCTGTTACTTCACCGGCTCGCGCATGCGCTTCCCCTCCAACAGCTGACTTGGCACCGCTACCTGGTTCCATCCATTTTGCCGGAGGGAAGGAGGTGGCCTTCATCTTTCGCCGGTAGTGTCAGGAGCGCCGTGAAAGCACGTTGCAAGGGGTTGGGATGGACTTGCAAATTGGCTTTATGGCAAGTGGTTCCCAACCTTTTTCAGTCAGGATGCGGTCCTCTTGGAATATAAGTTTGGTTCCATTTGAAATCTACATGTCTTGTTCAGAAAAAAATAAACTATGAATTAAATTCTTGTATCATTTGCATTTAATTTAACCCTTGACAATATGATTTTCTCAATAACAAAACTTCGCTCTGGAATTTTAGGTATAGATGTAGTATGTAAAAATTAGAACTATTTATAATTCATATTAAAATTTAAAAAATTCGAAAATTAGGATTTATTTAGCATTATGTCCTATGAAAAAATTCATCAACAATTTATCTTACTTTCTAATCACAACATTTTAAGGTTTAAACCAGAGTTGAGCAGGGGCCGTTATGCGCGCACGTTGTGTAAAATTATCGAGGTCGGTGTTGAAAGATAGATAATAAATAAATAAATAATAATTTAAAAAAATTTCAAACTTTTATTTTCGACATAATCGCAATATTTTACCTCTCTTCATTGTAGAGAAAATATAAACACAAATCCCTGCTAAAGGGAATCAATTATGTATATTAATTGATATCACTATTGTGGATTTGGGAAAGGACGCCTAATTTTCTTGACGCTTGTGGGACATTATAAAAACATACTGTTTAATATAAATACTCAAAATAAGCATATAATCCAATTATACCCAACTACAATCGTATACATTAACAATTTATCCAAGTTATTCTAAAATTTCTAAATTTCTACTTTCTGAAATTTCTGCTTTCCATTTCCATCTTTTCGAAAATTTAAAAATTCAAAGTTTTGGCCGAAATATGCGTCTAAAACTATTTAGAATATATTTGAAATGTATTTCTTTCGCTGCGTGTGAGTGTTGTTGTTGTTGTTGAGACCCAGACCGTCCGACCTGCTGCGTGTGAGTGTGTGTGTTTGACGATTAGATACTCAATAACGAATACATGCATCGCCATGTAATTTTACAATCCATCATGTAAAAAAATATAACTAGATATATTGTTTTATAATTTACATTACGACCTATATTATTCCAAATTTAAGTTTTTGAACTTCCCGAGAAATGGAAACTATTACGATCTGTTTTCAGTGATCTATCATTTACTTTGAAAAAAAAAATCACTTCATTCTAAGCATTAAAAAATATTTATTAACATCCACCAATTTAAATACATTGAATTCGTATTCTTAGCGGACCCACTGCCATCTTGGAAAAAACTTTTAAAATGACTATAAAAATTAATTGAAAACTGAAGTTTACTGCAAAGTTTTTTGGGTTTTTTTTTCATTCAAATACTTGTACCCGTGGATTTTGTAAAGTATTTGTAAAGTTCTTCTCTGTTCGGAGATTCCATTGTACAGGTTCTTTTTAACTATTTCAACATCTAAGTGAAACACACTATCATTTTATCTAACGGTCAGAATTCAACAAAAGAATCACGACACTTAATGTATTAACTATTTTATTCACAGCTATCTTGTTGAAACTCAAACATAAATGATATTACAAACAAATCTACTATATACACTATTTACACAGCTAACCATACAAGATTTTTCCCGGGACATTACTGATCTAATTCGAACCTAACTCATTACTGAATTTCACAGACTATAAAACTAATGGATGCGATAACTTACTACATGATGACGATGAACATTCCTGCTATTCAAAGCACACGGTCATTTCGTGGCATTGCTTTCCTTAGCCGGATATGCCAAACATAGCAGGACTTTTGCCTATTCATTTCACAGAACTAACTCGCTTTTCCAAATCTTCCTCTCGAAACTCGGTCCGCGGTATAAGTAGATCTGGCCAACCACGAGAGTGAGCTTCTTCTACACTGAACTTCAAGGATTTGCATAAAGAATCCCCACAACTTAAATGATATTAATGTATGATATAATGTAATGAAGTCAAGTGTAGAGATTAACATCAGATTTTTTTTATTTTTTATGCATCTATAAGACATTGGCTCTCAACCACTGGGTCATGAAATGGCACTCGTGAATGCTAAATAAAAATACTTCAGATCGTCATTAAAATATTTGCTTTGCGAGTGGTAAAGGTTGCGAACCACTAGTGTAATATAAACAGTCACCTTAAGATATCCATGATTAAACTTGTTCTTAAAACTTATTTCATTTTCTATATTAAGCACTGAATTGACTGCTTGAGTGAGAGGGCGATGTGTCAAAATTATCAATCACTTAAACTCTAGCTAGAATCTAGATTTGGCTCTCATTCGATCCGTCTCAGCTGCCAGGTCATCTAAAAAATGCAATATTTTGAACATTCGAATTAGGAATTACGATGTAAAGAAATAGTTAAAAAGAAAAAATAAGTCAAAACCACATTTTCTAAATGCTCGAGCTGCACTACAGCCAGAATCTCGGTTTTGGGCCTCATTCGATCCGTCCCAGATCCATGAAAAAAATCGAAAATTTCAAATAGTCGAATTAGATGTGACAATACAAAAATATTATCTAAAAGCATACACCACTTTGCTTCTCAAAACCGTGCGTCATTCCGTTTTTATTTATTTCCGTATTTGAAACGGTCAGAACTGTTATTAAGTGGGTGATGTGTTATATTTAGTGACACTGGCCATTGAAAAGCCTCGAAGCGCAGGTGAGAAATAGCCAGTAATTAATATAACTAAAGTGTGCATAGGTCGTGGAATGGTTTTAATACTTCGAAATACTTTGTTTGATTTGCCATATCGGGCGACGTTCTCTTGCGTGCGTGCGCTTTGCAGAGCTGACTTTTAAACAACCTTGCGCAGCCGGAAAAAGTGCTTGTGAAATGCAGTTGTGCATGGCCTTTTGGAAAACAGAAAAAAGCAGTCTTTCGACTTTCGTACATTGAGATTCTGCAGGCGTATGAAAGTATCAAGACGCTGTCAGTTAACACGTTCGTATCAGAGAAAAGCAGCCTCTTTTAGAGAAAGATGTCGGATGGTAGCAGGGCCGCTTCAACCCTTGCCAGAGCCTCCAATCAAAAGTAAATTATAGCCCCCCTCCCCTCTTAAAACTTTTATAATAAAACAAGAAAGATCAATCATTCATAAAGCATTGATTATGAAACACTTTCCAACTGCAATGCAATTTTAATTAAACATCTCTAAAATGCGATACATTCATCGGGGATATTTTTAAAATTATCACAATACTACAATAATTTATTATATTTGAAAACTTCATAGAAAACAAATTAACTTTATTCAAATGACGTCATCGAAATATAAATCGCCTGGCTCTCTATATAAAAGCAGTGAATATTTCATTCATAAACTTTTTTTCATTCCTTTCATTTTTGTAAATTATCACAATATTACAATAATTTATTTTACTTAAAAACTTAGAACCATGAAGGTAAAAGTACTTTCTAACTCCATTCTTAAAACTTCATCGAAAAAGGCAATACTATAGAATCGTCAGCTTCTCTGTGTAAAATCAATGAATGTTTCATTATATCAGCTATATTGCAGACTCCTAAGCTAAATAATTTTGCGTTAAAGAAATTTGGCAATTATTATACAACTCATTTTACAGCTTGGTGTGTTTATATTCGCCATACGTGAAAACTAGGCTTCGTTGTAGAAATAATCAAAGTTGAATGATCATTTAAACTCAAAAATATTGTATTTGCATTGGCTCAGTATATAGATGCACAGAAAAAAATAAAACGATTTTAGGACGGATGCAACAACTAAATATAAATTAAAAAGAACTTTAAAAATCACGATTTTGACACAAGATGGATGTCATATTTTATTTTGAAGTGGGTCACGTGATCTCTTCATATAATATGGATGCAATTATTATTTTAATTTTTATTTAAAAAACTACTGAACATGTTTTGCTGAATTTTTCTTATATATTTTATGGGATAATTAGAATATTTCTTAAAATTTTCGAAGCAATTTGTGAATTTTAAATTCGCTTAAAAAATGTTTGAAAAATTAGGTCGCATAGGGTTCAATGCATTTCATTTTTTCAACCCGGTTTGAATCCAAAACGAATTGGGTGATATTATTCATTGACATTCCCATATGTCCCACAGACCGTCTCAACCAATTAATTTCTAAAATTTTATTTTGATAAAGTCATTTTTACGGCAGTTATCGTGCGAACGGACAGACAGACAGACAGAATGAACAAGGTCATAAACACTTTTCAACTATGTTGTAAAGTGTTAAAAACGGATTTGAATGGTATAGTCGGGCGATACAATTGAAAATCGTACGATGATGTTTAAAGCTTTATTTGTTGATTCTTGGTAGCTTATCCTATTTACAAAGCTGGGCTATCCCTTTCCTCTCAAATTCCTTAGCAAAATGCGTAACAACCCTTATCCCCCCCCCCCTCTCTTCTTTTTAACTCAAAATTTTGCTACTGATTTTTTAATTAATTTATTTTATTATTTTATATTTTTCTTTGACTTTTTTATTATTTTATATATATGTTTTTCTTTAATAATTATCACTTTACTAGAGGATACGGGTTGACTGAGATAATCCAGTTTTGCATTTTGGATGCCCAACTGATGGTTTTAATTTACGTTATTTTTCCAGATATATTATAGGGTCTGAAAATAATACTCTGTTAGCAAACTGCATGAAAAGGTGAATAATATATCAAAGGCAAAAAAGAGCCTTCTTCTTCAGAATAAATCAGACAGAGCATCCATACCAACAAGAGTAAGTACGCTGCTGTCAAAATATATTTGCATCAAGTGATCCAAGAAAATAATTGTTGCCAACGAAAATTCGAAAAGATGAAAGAAAACCACCAAGGAGGAGGATAAAGAAGAGTAGAATGATTCAAAACACTTCCTCAGTGAACAAGAATATGAACATTAAGAGGTAACGGCATAACCGTGTAATTTTATCTTTTGTAGGTATACTCCTACCATAAATATACGGGGTACGTCAAACATGAGACCACATGAATAACATTTATTTCGGCTGGGGTGCATATAAATAAGACTTTGGTGCTATTTGCCTTCTTTTACAATACATAATAAGGTAAAATATTGGACTAGGTTTAAATATCTGACTCTTAGATTTTAATCAATTTAATCAAACTTGAGCGATTGAATTGAATTACATACGATTTTTATACAATCCGTTAACATTCAAGCTCTATTGATTTTCAGCTATACTCGGACGTGAGTCTTTCATTTCTCAAACACAGTTTTTTAGAAAACTTAAAACGAATAAAAGAAAGTAATTATGGCAAATACTAATAATCATTTCATGCGATTTTTTTTTAATTTAAAAGCGAATGCTTTGCTTTGTAAATCATTGACATTGATCGTTCGTGAGGTATTGCATATCGTGAGCTAAAACATCAGAGATAAAATAATAATCAGTTTCTCTATTATCAAGTTAGAGGAGGTTTTCAGGATACAAAACTAATAACGGTATCAACCGGTTTTTAATTATCAAGACAAAAAAATTCTTTTGTGTCAGGATAAATAAGACAAAGCATCAGTACCAGCACGACAGCGGGTATTTTCCATGCCTTTGTTGTTACTAGTGCTGCTCTGTCAGTCTGCTTCATTTATTTATCCTTAAGGAACAAAAGTCATTGGAATGAAAATCGGTGTGACTATTTTAATCGGCAATTACAAGACGCCTTTTCAGCGAGATCGAATCATATGAAAACACATGCGTTCGACACACCAGGTTTCATTAGATTAGACACATCAGGAAAAATTAGTATTCTGCGTTATTATAATTGAATTATCATTGTTCTCAATAGGAAATAATATTTTAAAAATTTTTAAGTTTGGAGTAATTTGTGTTTTAATCACACGAATTACAAAAAACCTATCTAGTTCTAGTATTTTACATAATGTACATACACATTAACTTTTTAAAGCTATATGTGCATTCGTTTTCGAGTTATCGTTTCCCCACTACACACAGAGAGAGAGAAACAACTCCCCGAAAGTGTTTGAAGCATAGAGGTAAAAATAAGGATTTAAAACTTCATATTAAGAAAACGCCAATATTGTGTGAAACAGTGGTTCAGGTGGCGCTGGAATAAGATAAGTAGTCCTGCATTGTATGCATTTCTATGGCGAAAGGCCTAAAATATTTATTTAAACTATCCATTTTGTAAAAATAAATTATGAGCGCAATGCAAAGTAGAACTGAACAATAAAGAATATTTCGACGTATTCAAAATTATTTTACCTTTCAATTTATTTTTATCTCCCTATATTCTGCTCTTTATCCTACAACTAGGAAAATATACTGGTTAATTATACTCATAATGAGGGAACTCTTCATTTAAAAATAATCAAAAATATACTAAATACTACGCCTTTCTATTGTGTCAACTAACAATAGAAGCTGCTTTACTAACACTTGTGACACCTAGATATAATTCTCAAAGAATATGGCATTTTGAAACGTTTCATCCATAGGAGTTTTATCTTCTTCTTTCTAACTCTGGTTTTTGAAGTGTGTCCAAAAGGCCTTAAAGCGTTCGTCACCATCAAAATCTCGAATTTAAGAATTTTCAGGAAGCAACACATTTTCTATGCAATAGCTTGAGAAGATAATCTTCATCCGAAGTTGAGCGCCGGCCGGCAGAAGAGATTCAATATCATGACACGTGTTGACCGTTTTGAACTTTTATCGGATATTGAGGACTGTTATCTGCTATCGCTTGGCGATAATTTTAACCTCAGTACTTACTGTTCCACGAAAACAAACGATAAATATATAAGTGAGACCACTTTCTGTTTGGGATTTATTTCATTGGATTCTCTCGGTTTTTTTTATATTATCGCTACTTCATGAACTAGAATGTATGTATTAACAGCATTTCAAAAATTGCGGATGATATGCTGTAGTAGATCAAGGCTTTGTAGTCTTTGACATCGTTTTGCTAATTCTTCCAGGAAGCGCCAACAAAGTGTTCAAACCTATGGAGGATGCATAGTAATTACAGATTTTTCGTAATTACAGATTTGCTTTTTCTAAAGATATTTAATCGGTTAAAAATTAGTAATTGACCTAACAGTAAAAGATCTGATGTGGGCAGCACATGATTTTCTCTGCAGACTCATATTCCCGATCACTTTATTTATATTGTATTGAGTTTAATATATTATTATATTGAGTTTAATGGCATGAAATAACACTCATAATTATTTAAAATGGCACTGAATTTGCATTTTTAATTCAATTTGCGTTCTCATTGGGTAACTGGACCTATTTTCAAAGGTGGCAAAGCGAAAAACTAAAATATCTCGAGAACGGCTAGTCCTAGTGTAATGGGGTTGATCTTATTCTTTTTATCGTTAAAAATGAGGTATGAAACAAGCATTTAATGGATATATTTCAGCATACGTAGTTTTTATTTTAGATTTTGACGATTTTTCCGGGCCATTTCGCAAAAATGGCAGATTATTTTTTTCCGAATCGTACCAAAATCTAATCAGCACCAGGGTAAGCCACAAGTGACTTACTTATCTACCAAATTTTGTAAAATCTGATTTATTAGTTTTTCAGCTAGAGTGGATACAGACAATTTTTGCGGGCCATTTCGCAAAAAAAGCGGGGTTTTCTTTTATCCCTAATCGCACAAAAACAAATCAGCACTATGGTCACACACACGTGACTTGCCTACCCAATTTTATGAAATTTGTTTCATTAGTTTTTGAGTTATAGTGGATACATACATTGCACAGACAGACACATAGATAGACAGAGACACACACAGCCGTCACGCTCAAAATAATTTTTGTGTGTTCTAGATGTCCCAAAACGTGTAGATCCGTCAAAAACTCAATTTGTGATTTTCGTCATGATTCCAATATGTTCCCTATACATTACCATGTATTGCAGGGAAAGTGAAAAACATCATGAATAAATTATAAAAATAGTCTAAAATAAAATGTTCGCAAGTACTACTCATGACTGTAAGATAAGTACGAAATTAAAGAAAGCGAGCACTAAGAGACTCATGAACAAGAGGCTGCGCACCTCTGCCCAGATCTTTCAATTTGGTTATACGTCACGTTAAAAAGCGTTTATCAAAATAAATACTCATAAACTACTTTATGTAGTTTAAAATTGAAAAGAAATTCTTTTTTTTTTTTACCATTATTATATCCCTAATTTTATTAAAGAAGCTATCAAATTATGTCTTTTTACACAAATTCATCGATAAGATAAATATTATACTTGAAATGCATAGCAATTCGTTTATTATACAGCATTATGCATGCAACATTATTTATATCTACCGTGATTCCATTTGTAATTTCGACCCTGTATAAATTTTAAGTTACGCTTGGCGACTCGTTGTTCTCTACTCTATTCGTGTCAAACCGCTACATAGTTATCTGTGACGTTTCAGTTTATTGTAATTTATTCTTGGCTATAATTTGTACATTTTTCATTGTCTTTTTTTTGTATTTGTATTTAATACTTGTTTAAATTTTAAATCTCCCGTTTATAACACTTACTATTGTAATTTTGTAATTGATTAATCTTCAATAGCTTGTTTATATTATCATTATTCCGTAGCTGATTTATGCAAATTTGTCTGCCGATCTGGTGTACATATGAGCTTGTTTCCACGGTAATTTTTCATATAGCCACTGATGAAGGGTATAGTGATACCCGAAAGCCTTTTAACATTTGTACGTCTTATAGGATGGTTTTATTTGATCAAATGACCTTTTTATATATGATATATGGCTTTACTTTTATTGCTTATATTATGCATACCACTTAATATTCTGCTAATTGACTCGTTTTAATTAAACGCTTTAATAAGTAGTAGTTAACTCAATTACGGTTTAATGTTTTTACGACTTTTTCCATTATGCATAACCTTGTGTAATATGTGGGCTGTAAGATATGTGTTTTTAAATAAAAGTAGTTATGCGAAAACGAATTATGTAAAAATATTATTTGTGACTTACTTAACAAAAATGACAACACATTAAATTATGAAGAAAAGAAAGCACTTTCAATTGTAAAACTAAACTATTATTAACCTAAAGATGAGCATTTATTTTAAACATTTTTTTTTCAGGTTGCTAAATTATTTAATCTTAATTTTACGCACAGTAGAATTTGATATCTCTAGTAAATAAACTCCAATATATAAGTATCTTCATGCTTACAACTGATTTTAAAATTATTTGAAAAATATTAAGTAATAAATAATTTAAAAATTGAATGAAATATTTTTAATTTTAAATATTTTAACTATATAAATTAAATATGTAAAGGTTACTAGACAATGTAAGTAAATATTTTTAAGGGAAAACATTCGTGAAAGACCAAATCACAGAGATGCTCAGTTCTTGGAAAAGTACCTTGAAAATATTAGTTTCTGTAAATGTACAAATTATATCAATGTAAAAGCCCGATAAAACAGTTGACAGCCTGTGCACGCGGGGCAAGAGTGTACTATATTGTATTCTTATTTTTTAATTTATTTGTTAAATTTTCATATTTAAATATAATTTCATTTAGTTTTTGTCTGCACTATTGCTCAAACAAATCAAATAACAAATGGTAATATCAAAATATATTGTTTGCAACTACATAAAAGTAAAATATTGTTTTATTATATATAAAATTTACTCAAATTGCTATAGAATTAATCTTCAAAGATAAATACTTCGTTAGTAAAAGCATACAAGGCTGATTAAAAGTATCAACTGGTTTTGGAGACAAAGAAAAATTTCGTTCATTGGGATAAAAAAAAGCCAGAGTGCCTGCACCAACAAAGACGTATCTGTCTACCATGTTCAAACATATGCTTTCTTGCCTTTATTGCAGCAGGTTATCTGTCTTTTTTTTATATACTGACGAAGGAGGCTGTTCTTTATCTCTGAAACTGATTGATACCTTTAATCAATCTTGTATGATGTTACTAATGAAATAAAGAGAAAGGAGATTTCATGTATTAATTTCTATTTAATAATTAAAAATATTAATTGTGATAAAAATCATTTAATCTTAATTAAAAAATCATAAATGCTTAAATAAAAGAATGTTATGCAATGCAGCGAACGAAATTACAAATTTGTACAAAATAAAAAGCTTTTGCAAAATAGGCACAATAAAATTTATGATTACTGAAAATAAAAACAACGTAATAAAAACCAAATATAGGAGTAACTTTCCCTTGAGATTTCACTCTCTGCAATTGCGCTTTGTTCTTTCAATTACCAGAATAAAACAAGTAGAATATTATGACTCCCCCTCCTCCTTTTTGTGTACACTACAATCAGCTGTTTTCACCATTTTTCTTCTTTCGCTACTGCCATTTATCATGTGATATTCCATAGCGAGGAACAATTTTATTCCCAATTAAATTGCTCTATTTCCGGTAGACTGTTAATAATGTTGTGACATGTCGGGTTTTTGTTCAATGGATTATTTCGATCACTTGAATGCTGTTTTATCTTGTTTACCCGAATATTTCATGGTGATTAATTCTGTTAATTAACTTATTTGAGATTGGTAGAAAAGTATTTTTAAGGATCAATGATTTTCATTTATGATGTAGTTAAGTACCCTATTTTCACATGGGTAATTTATTACATAAATTTAAAGATTTGACCCTATTATAACTGTGATAGAATATTTATATGGCAATTAATATCTAATACTCGTTTGAATATGAAAGGACAGTGTTGAAGAATGGCACGATGTTTATGCTAATTGTTCCAATTTGTAAACAAGAAAGTTTCAAATAACAAGGAATCTAAATTCATTCATCAATTGAATCAATGTTGCTTCCAAGAGAACGAACAGAAGATATAATTCCAGAATGGGAACTTATATAATATGGGGACATATTATAATTGTGATAGAATATTTATATGACAATTAATATGCAATACTCCTTTTAATATGAAAGTAAAATGTTGAAGAATGGCGCAATGTTTATACTGATTGTTCTAATTTATAAACAAGAATGTTCTAAATAACAGGGAATCTAAATTTATTCGTCAATTGAATGATTTTGTTTTCAAGAGAGCGAACAGAGGATATAGTTTCAGAATGGGGACTTCGCCCAAAATGAATTTGTACAGAACATGTTAATTTTTGTATATTAAAAGTATTTGCATTAAGATTCCTTTTTACCTGGACCTCGATTACAGAGATAAGCATTCGAACCAATTTTTTTTTTGTGTTATTAAACTTCGGAGCGAAGAAAAAATCTATAAAAACTTCGTTGATGATGATAAAAAGGGTTGCTTTTTTACTCGTTTAAATTTATTTATAAATTTATCTTTCTCCGAGACATATCTTGTCAACTGCGTCAGGAGTAATTGTTTGCTCCTAAGATGCGTAGCATTTATTTTAGCCTTGCGGAAAAATTATTTTTCTTTCCTCGCTTCATTTAGAATTTTCTAGGTTGTCATTCATGACTGCTTATTGTTTATATCATTTTATTGCAAATATAAAGAGTATTTTAATATTGATAATAGTTTTAATATTAATAATTTTAATATTGATAACTTTCATAGATTTTTTACGGATTACTCGTATTTTCGTGTATTTAACTTTACTTCCAATTCCGTTTAATTTAGATAAATGGATTTTAACTTTAAATAAATATATAAATATGGGTTCACATACGTTAAAGATATAAAAAAATAATAATTATATAATATGTAAAATACTCAAGTATTTTTGAATTACAGATTACTTATATAAAGTCTTTTCAAAAACCTTATTGGTTTTCTTGACAGATATAAGGAAAGAACTTAGATTTTGTTAACTGACAAAAAAAATAATAATATAAACATTTTGGAATTTATGACAAAAGAAAATGAAATACCAACTTTAAAAACAAGAAAATATATAATATTTGAGTGAATCATATATTTATAATTTAAATAAGCTACAAATAAAAATATTGTATGTATTTTGTTGTTGTTGTTGTTGTAAATTCTAAGGCAGCTAGTTCCAGTATATAAAAATAGCAGAAAATTCGTCGTTGGATTCATCAGATTTTTTTTGTTTTGTTGTTGTTGTTACGACCTGTGGACAAAAAAGTTTTTCTACACCTAAGCTATAGAGCATAATGATGGTTTTGTTTAGACCGTAGTATATTAGAAACAGTACTTTTTTTATGGATACTAATCTGTTAAATTGCATCTCTGATTCAGATTGACTGGCCTGTTGCTATCTGGGGGAAAAAAATCAACAACTTTAAAAATGAGTTACTTGCTAACAGATGCTCATATTAAGATGCTTTTTCGCCATTCTATTGTTTAACCCCCCCCCCCCTTCCCCCCCCCCCAAAACACACATAATACTGTGGTACGTTCTCCCACTTACCTCCCTATTCCAATGTGTTCAAACTTTCATTTCAATACAATTATTTTTGGAATTATGTTTTTTCTTCCTATAAGTAATAATGCTATAAAAATCGTAACTTTCGAATAATTTATGTTCTAATTATGATAAAAAAAATTGTAGATTTTACGAAACGTAGCCACACATAAGCGGCACGAACATTCATTCTTGAGTTATCGTGTCCACATACTCACAAATATTTTAGAAAATATTTCTTTTGGAAACACAAAATTTTTCCAAAAGTTTTTGAAAAATGTTCAAGAGCTCTTGAAATGTGCCTTTCCACCAAAATCTCAAAATGGAAAAATTATTTTCTTCATACAATGGTATGAGAAAGTTAAAAAATGCACAAAAACTGTTATGCAAGTATAACCCCATCGCAACAGAATTGGGTGGATATTTTGCATTCACGAAGTTCGGAAGATTGTGTTGTGTGCCACATGTGAGAAAAATGAATGAACGAGAAAGTCGATTGGGGTCTTCTCACTCATTTCTCGCATCTTCCCAAAATGCGACGATACATTTTGTTTACGAGTCAAAACCTACGCCGGACAGGATTTTCGCGAGTTCGTTCAGAACCACGACTCCACGCTTCGGTCGAAAAGGAACTGTAACCAAACACACCCCAAACAAATCCGAAGTACTCGAAAAGTAACTCTAGCATCCCATCTTTCATTTTCGAGAAGTTGAAAAAAGAAAAATTAACAAATGCCAAAACAAAAAGCAAGGGTGAAATAAAAACCTGAGCTATGTTGCTAACTTGGAGGTCATTGCGCAGGCGCAGAGTCTATCTCTTTTCCCAGTGCTGCACCTACACTTGGGTGTGCGCACGCGCCTTAATGTTTGTTGACAAGCCTGCGAAGGTCGGGCGAGAGCTAAACGACGCTTGAGGGATGATAGAGAAGAGCAAGAAGAGGAACAAGTCGCAGAACATCCTCCCTCAACCAGAATGACCCCGTGGTGGTTAAAGAGTGGAGTTGTTTAGATGCGATTAAGATTGTTGTGGAACGGACTGCGCCAAGCAAAATAGAAAAATCACTTTTTCGTGTACTTGCCCGATGTTCCAAATTAAAGCGTAACATGGATATTGCAATGGAACATTAAATGTATGAAGGATTAAACAAAATATTTGCAATCGCTAAAAATAGGTATTATTACCTAAATGGGTAAAAATGCAGTGAAGCCCATTTTTACGAGCTCGCACATAGTGAGATGCCGGATTTAACAAGGAAATTATGAACTTTCAATTCGTACAATATTAATTAAAGCCCGAGTTGCTTGTTCTGTATATTTCCGAAAAACTAAATTTTACAGATGGCAGAACATGCGAAATTATAACACTGAATGAAATAATAGCATGAAAACTAAAAATATGAACAAAGAAGTAAAAAATTCGATACCAATGTTTTATAAAAATACGATTTCAATGTTTTCAGCGTGAAATATGTGTGTATGCCTGTCTGTGCAATGTATGCATCGATTCAAGCTAAATAAACATACCTTCGAAATTTTATGGAATTTAGGCAGTTAAGTAACTTATGACATATCCTGGTGCTGATTATATTTTAGTATGACTGTGGAAAATAAAACTGGGATTTTTTCGACGTGATCTACAGAAATGAACAAAATATGAAATAAATGATTACATCTGCTTAAATATATTAATCAAGTGTTCGTTTTATACATATTAATATTATAAGGCCAAATTATAAATATTATAAGGTCAAAATCGGGATAAATCGTTCTGCAGATATTTCGGTTTTCAGATTATTGTCGACTTGGTTCTTTCTCTTTTGCAATGCTCTAAATTGTCCAATAAAAAGAGAAATTCTTTAAAATGTCACATGATGTGCAATGTCAGATGAGTATTAATTTTATTTATGATTGGATACATTACGGAACAAAGAAAGTAAAAATGACTTGGGAAGTATTGTGATGAGGTCGAAATTTCGAATGAGTTTTCGATTGAAGAGCAAGTATCAAGCCTCCCTGAACTTGAATCGAGCGTTTTTGAAGGGATGTGTGTGTGTATGTCTATGGATGTATGCTAATGCGTGTATATATATTAGTGTGTGTGAGTATGTATTATATTAGTGCATATATGTATGTTAGTCTGTGGGGGGGGGGGGGGGTGTCCATGAGCCTTTGGATTCGATATCTCACGAATTGAGCGTTTTGAACGAAATTTGGTACAAATATTACAGTCGGTGAATTCTGGAACCCAATTGATTTTGAACGCAATCAAATGTTCGGAAGACCCTTCCTCATCCCCTAAAATTTCGAATAAAATTATAAAAAAAATCAGAACCTTCAATAATGTTACATAAATGATCATTTCATATGTAATTTTTAATTAGAAAATGAATGGCATAAACTTTAGAACGGTAGCACGAACCACTCTCGAGATATTGGACGTTTTTAAAATGATTTTATCAAAAAAAAAATGTACATAAAATTAAAAAATGCATTAGCTATCGTGAAATTTTTCGAGTGCAATATATTATTCGACACATCTGTTAACATCATTCTCACAGATCTAGTTCCACCCATTCCTGAAGAAAGGTTATAATTGTGTATAACTCTACCTGCAAATGGTTCGCAGCAACATACAAAAGTTTCGGAAAGAAAGTTCTGAAACAGTAAAAAGGAGTTTTCTAAAAAAATATTTCTAACTGAACACTTTTAACTAAAAGTAAAAACGTTAGTAAAAAATCATAACTCATATAAGAAAAGAAACTGACAAATGCGCCATGATTTAAAAATACTGTTTATTGCTTAATTTCGTACAATTAAAGAATCTGCAGTTCTTTTTTTATGTCCAGATAACTTATTTCATACGCAAAGCGAAACTATTTCATAACATATCAAAGATTTTGTAGTCCCAGTGCTTTGTATTTCTCCTTATTATTCATAAAACAGCTGATTTACGTTGCGTGTCACATGACTCTGTATTTCGCAGGATTCCTATTGCAACGAGGTTCAATTATTTGTCCTTCGCTTTTCATTGTCATTGTTAATGATAGTTTCAGTACATTGCCACCAAAGGATTTCTCAATTTACAGATAAAAATAAAAGGTTTGTGGACTATTGAAAATACGTTTCGTGAATGGATTTTCCTGAACTACGTTTTAAGCGAAAGAGCTAAATTTTTTTTTCCTTTAAAGGTTCAAAACTGTTCATTCCGTGGCACAAATACTTGCAACTACATGCAAAAGTGTTGATTTATTTAATCTAACTCAAATTTCAACAATCTAAAATTTGAGATTTACTTTTTCTGCTACAATACATATTATACGTAAAAGGACAGTACTGGGATGGGGTCTAAAATCCTAGACACATCATATTATTACAATGGAACTAGTTTTCCTTTTACACAAATTAGAAGTTACGCTAGTTATGAATTTATATTTCAAACTTATTTACTCTCCAAACTCAAAAGTTACACAACGGTATAATGGGGGCGCGGTAGCCCATTGGTTAGCGCGCTGGAGTTGCACTCGGTAGGCCCGGGTTCGATTCCAGCCACTGCCAAAACTGCCGCCGTGTTCACGCGGAGTATGATCACGTTAAACATGTGGGTCCGTAAGTCCTTCCGAGAGGTTGGCGGTAGGGGAAGGAGGGTACGGTCCCTGTGGATGCCTCCCCCACTGGGTTCCGGTCCAAATTGGGTGGCACTTCCCGGCCGTCCAAACTGTTACCTTACACCTTTCTGGTAGGTCCGACGGTCTGGGTCTCAACAACAACGGTATAATGTATAAATTTATTTTAAAATTTTTAACAAATTGCATCGCAGAAAAAAAAAAAGACATCCAAAAAGAAAGTTGCAAACTTTAATAACTGAAAGCCATCCACTTTAACAACTCCATCGTAAAATAATTCTTTATGCCCACCCTATAAGTGCATGCCATAGGTAGAGAGGGGATGAGGATTGTAGGTCCACATTTGTGAAGTTACAAATTTTCGTTAAAAAACAGCCATATATATTCAATAAAATGTTGATTAAATGCTATTTATTTCTCATTATTATCGGCGGTTATAAAATGTAACTATCTATATATTGCAGTTTTTATTAGGATATTGTTTTATTTAATTTACGTGACATTGTCATGAGCACGTATATCAAGTAAAGAGAGCACAGCACAATGCACTGGAGACAGAGATATACACATCGTTTTCTATGTGCATGTAAGCAAAATTGTAAAAGTTCCTCATGTAATATGTCACACTATTAATTGATTTTTATTACTTGTATCCTTCTAACATAAAAACAACTATTATTTTTAAATAGGCGTCAAAATTATGAGAGAATAACAGTTGCCCCGAGAAAGCTTTTCTTTTTAAACACATGAGTACAGCGCGCTTGTGAACAAAACGTATAAATGTGGGCTAACACCTCATGTTCTATTTAAAAAAGAGAAAATGCTAACAATCGTTATTTTTTTAAAGAGCTATTCAGCCAGGGGGAAGAAAGGTAACGCTTAAACTAGTATACGTACTCCGTGACCAGCGAGATTCAGGTTCCATAGCAGGGTGTTCGACCCAAATAGAGTGAGATTCCGAAGCGAAAGAGCAGGTTGCAAAGGGTGCCATTCATCTCTGGATGCTTATGCAATACTTGCTGTAATGCAAAACAGGGAAGGCGTAAAGGGGGGAGCTCGACTAAACTCTCTTCATGAGCAGATGGAGGAGTCAAACAAAAATGGGGTGATGCCATTGTTGGATGAATGTGGCTACTTTAATTTTAATGATCCGCTTCCTTTCGAAATTTGACGGTTTATTTAGAATGTCAAGATTATTTATTGAAAAGGGAAATCGAAAGTAACATATACGAGTAACCTGTCTATAAAATTATACAGTTATAAACATGAAATAAAGTGTATTTTACAATAGTCTACATAGTCATATAATGTTTATTCAATTTTAATTAATGCCTCTTTTTATATATGCTTTTTGTATTTTAGCAGATTTATTTTGAGTTCTTCTGAACGCCTCGTTTCTTATCTATATAATAAAAGGCACTGTCTATCTGTCTGTGTGTTTTATACACTATAAGCTCAGCGACCACGCGTCGTAGAGCTACGAAATTTGGCAATCGGAGACGCGGGGTGGGGGGTGGGGAAGGTGACACGTGAAAACCGATTTTTAAAATTTGAATTTTTTTTGTTGTTGTTGTTATTTAATGTTTTATGCGATTTCGACCGCTTTTTCTCCACCATCCAGACGTCGTAGAAAAAAACAGAACACACGACCGGAAAGAGCAGACAATTGCGAGTAAAAATATATCAATTTCAAATCTCAGCGACAAATTCTAATGTTTTTTAAAGATTTTAAAACAAAAGTCACTTTCGGCTAAAAATAAACGGCTAAAAAAACTTTCGTTTTTAAATCCTCGCGTCGGGAAAAGTACCGACAATTTCGACTAATAATTTACATTTTTAGATAGCTCAAATATCAGACTTTCTTACAAGCCCAATCTGGTCAACAAATAAGAAAAATTAGCCGCACGATCCGGATTTTAAGGAAGTAATGATTTTCAATTTCTCGGCCAAACCGCGAAAGCAGGGATTGTTTTTTCACCCACATGCGCGCGCAGACGCACGGTGTTTCTATGATGGAGGGGAAGTGGGCGAGGTTATGACGTCACGGTTCTGACTAAGGTTCCTCTATATACGAGCTGACTCGTCAAGCATATTGAAGCCCACCCAGGCTGAAAGTGTAATCCATTAGCACTAGCTCTATTCGTATTTTCACTTTAGGAAGTCCTATTGAAATAATTTTTGGTGGGTGTCCTGCACCAAATTGCTCTAAACATACTTGAGAAAGGTTTAGGTAATTGCGCTTTTCCAGAAATGAAGAGGGAATAAAAAAATGGCTTATAAATAGTCAGCAGAATCATTGGATACCCGGTACAGGAGCATACTTTTGAAAGCTAAATTTTACAATTTGTAATTGAAACTTCTATTTTTATATAAAGTATTTATTTTAAACACTCACTTTATAATTTTGGTAACTGCAGTATGTATTATTATTGACTTCTATTTGTTATAGTCTTATCTTAGTAAACGTGGTTTGTAGTCCTGAATGTGTTATTCTCTCTTCCAAACTTATAAGTATAATTGCTTCAAATTATATATATATATATATATATTAAGGATTTATTCATGTTACACCAATATCTTTAAGTTTTATACACTTTATTGCATTTTTAGAGTATAATGAATCATAAAATTGTTGAATCCTACGGTTAACAAACTGTCGCCAAGTGGAAATCTTACCATATTATAATAATTACGTAAACATAAGCTAAAATGGTAATTAAATCGAAATGCATTTATCATAAAAGATAATGAATGATCAAATAGGATTCTTTTACTAAAAACTGATAGAAATTATGTCTGAATGATTCGAATTTACTTTGGAATGGCACAGATATTTTCATCGCCAAGACGATGATTGGCGCCAATCATTTGATGTAAACATTGGTGCTATGTTTAGAGGATCCAGTTTAGAGGATTTCCTCAATATTATCTTTTAAAGTATTTCAATTATTTTTTACTAGGCATAAAAAATATATCGTTTAACAATACAGATTTATATAATTTATTATTATTATTAAGATTTTAAATGCTGTACTTATCTAATCTATACATCCACAGGTTTATAACAAAATTGCCCCTCTTTAAAATTTTAGTACCTTTAAATTTAGTACCTTTTTATTTTAAAGTCCCCCCCCCCCCCCTCCGGGTAATTCACACACTACTATGTCCGGCCACACACTTTGCTACCATTAACCTTAGGGTTGGTCGTGTGGTCTGGGTCTTCAACACACTACTATGTATCATCATAAATATATATTTCAAAAACAACTTTTCATTATTTAGTACAGGTATTTCAAATAATTCAAAGTCTTTCTGAGCTCATAATAACACCATATTTTATTCTATATAATGTTAGAACTGTAACAGATGTAAACTCAAAGTATTTCATAATTTTAATAAGACCGAATTTTTGCAAAAAGAAATTAAAAAAAATAATAATAAATAATAATAATAAATGTCCATCTATTTGTTAATCTGCTTATAGAGTGAGAATCATATTTTTGATTCTTGTTAATAAGTGTCGCGTAATTGCAAATGTTACTCCAATCTAATTCATATTTATAAAAATATAACTCAATTGTGTAAATTTGTTAACATTATCAAATACCTGTAAAAATCAATATTTGGAGCACGTGTTAAACCGCCAAATATGGTAACCCATGCATTTGTAGAAACCTTACTGGGCTTCAATATGCTTGATAAGTCAGCCTGTAGTATAGGAGCTCTAGTTCTGACGAGGTTGCGTCAGATACGCATAGCGAAATCGAATGAAACATTCGATATTTGTGTCTGCCAAATAATGAATGTACGTTATTAAACTAAAACAAATCATCCATTTTATTTGACGTCATTTTTTCTTACAACTCAACCCAAACCTTTCACTTTGTTGTGTTAGCAGTTTCTTTGGAGCGGTGTATCTGTTCAAGATAAGAATTTATTTTACTTCATTATTGTTCTTTTAAGAACATAAACTTCTCTTTCTCTTTTTATAACATTACGTATTAAGTGTATTTACACGTTTATAATGTATTTTATTTATATTGCTTTAAAATTGTTCTGATTTAAACAGGGGCTATATATTATTCTGATTTAACAGGTTTTCGACTTCTGTTCTAGAATTGTATTTTGATTTTTGTTTAATTTGTAAACATTCTATTCAGTTTAGAGTTTATTTTACCAGTGGACTATTGGTATTATGGTGTTTATAAGTTTGTTTCGTGTTTTTATTAAAACAAAAAAGCTTTTAATATATACAAACTTAAATAATGAACTTTTTTTTTTAAATACATTATTTTTCATGTTAAAATTTCATTATTAGTTTTAACGTCATTAAACTAAAACAAACTTTGTTAACTCCTCGGGGTTATGGCGCCAGCGAGTTTGCCACGGTCAGAATTTTCAAGGGTAGCGAACAGGCTGGTCGCGCGGCTAGTCTTGAATAAATTTTAACCATGCATGCTTCCACTGTCAAGACTTTCCCACAACTATACCCCATGCATGTTTGTAGGCATTCCTATTCTCCCAGAAAAGCATGCACAAGATTGTAAACGTTTCTCAGAGAATTTTATGTTGCATACAGTCACAATTTAAATCACAATCACATTTCGACCATTATGGAATCCATAAACAGATTGGATAATAGTCGCTTTATATACTTAAGTCAGTTACAAATAAATCTCGATTTGCCAGAGAGAACAGGTAAGGACACCTTGAGTAAGAAAACTGCTTGTAATTAGATGGATTGACTGCAATTATCCAAACAAAAGTACACATTAAAATTACCATTTCTAGAGCCAAGATCGCCAATTGCATTCTCATGCTCGTTCCGTGATGTGCGGAACAACTATTGATCAGAAATTAAAAGAAATTTAACAACAGTGGAAAGTAAAAAGTAATACTGTGATTATAAATATCAATTTGTGATTATAAATATCAATAATATTTATATAATAATTACTTAACGTATTTGTATTTTTCCATATCCTTCAAAAGCCCACTGGTGATCTTGAAGACTGAATCTTTGCACACTTGTGGTATCGACCACGGGACAGAACCTGAATCGATTTTTAGTTAAAACGACTATTTACGACGTTAAGCTCCATACAGTGTCAAATAAAATACAGCGTTTTAAAAGAAGTTGCAACCTTTTTTTAGAGTGTTAGTTTCTCTCCCTTTGACAGGGTTCTATATTAGTATGCACGTATTGGAGACATTTCTTTCAAAATTACAGATATCAGTAATTTTGATGTGTAATTTAAAAATACAGTTGAACGATCAAGATAAAAGTATTACAATAGCGAAAAATATTTTTAAATTCTCTTCATGTGTTCTTCAAAATTCTGTCATCTGGAACAGCCGCTATAAGACTTTTCGTTCATGGGATACTTTTTTTAACACTTTACAACATAGTTGGAAAGTGTTTATGACTTTTTTCATTCTGTCTGTCTGTCTGTATGTATGTCTGTCCGTTAGCATGATAACTGCTGTAAAAATGACTTTATCAAAATGAAATTTTAGTATGTTGTTCAGACAGTCTGTGGGACCTATGGTAATATAAATGAGTAATATCACCAACTAGTTTTGGATTGAACCCGGGTTGAAAAAATGAAATACATTGAACTCTAAGGGATCTAATTTTTCAAACACTTTTTAAGCGGATTTAAATTCACAAATTGCTTCGAAAGTTTTAAAAAATATTCAAATTATCCCATAAAATATATAAAAAAATTTCATCAAAATATATTCAGTAGTTTTTTAAATAAAAATTAAAATAATAATTACACCCTTTATATGGAGAGATCGCGTGACCCACTTCAAAATAAAATATGGTATCCATCTTGTCTCAAAATCGTGATTTTTAAAATTCTTTTTAACTCATATTACTTTCCTTATATACATAATGTATAAGGAAAGTATTGTGACGGGGTCGAAAATTCGAATTCGAGTTTTCGACGGGAGAGCACGTTTCAAGCATCCCTGATCACGAATCAAACATTTTTGAAGTGATGTCTGTGTGTGTGTGTGTGTGTGTGTGTGTGTGTGAAAGTATGTGTGTATGTGTGTGTGTGTGTCAGTGAGTCTGTGGAGACGATAACTGACGAACGAATGGACCGATTCGAACCAAATTTGGTACAAAAATCACAATCCGTAAACACTGGAAGCCTATTGTTTTTATACGCAATCGAATGTTCAGAACCCCCCTAAATTTTCGAATGAAATTTTGAAAAAATCGTCAAAAAATGAAAACCAATAATAAAGTTACGCAAATAGACATTTCTTATGTAATTTTTCATTAGAAAACGATTGACATAAATTTTAGAACGCTAACGTGAACCGTTCTCGAGATATTGTACATTTTTTAAAAAAATTATCAAAAAGTCATATAAAATAAAAAGAAAAATATTTCCTATTGAGAAACATGTTTACTTTTCATATGTAATACCATGCGATAAATTGAGTGACATCCTTCTCGTGGATCTAGCTCGTTCCATTCTTGAAAAAAGATACTTTGAATAATACTTTTGTATTTGAACGTCAATAGTCATTTATCTGCTTTAAGTTAAACTTATTTCTTAGTGTATAACGCTTGGCGAGATTTTGGCGACGAATTTGCCAGAATGTCGCCTACTTGGCGACTTTTTTGAAATGTTGCCAAATTAACGAAAATCTCGCCAAATGGATAAAAATGACGCTAAATCAATGAAAATGACGACTTATTGTCGAAAATTCAATATCTTGGAAAGAATATTAGTATCTACTACAAGAAAATCCTATTTTTTTACTGTAAAAGTAGTAAATTCATAACATTATATAAGGAAAGTCATGTGTTGCCCACATCAGATTTTTTAGTGTTGTATCCGTTCTAAAACCGCTTTATTTTTGCTTAAATTCTGTGCATCTACATATTGAAACAACGTAATTACAATATAGTTGAGTTTAAATGATCATCCAACTTTGATTATTTCTATAACGAAGATTACTTTTCCCTTATGGAGAATGTAAATACCTAAAGATTCAGAATAAGTTGTATAAGAATTGCTGCATTTCTTTAACGCAAAATTATTTAGCTCATGGAGTCTGCAATATAGCTAATATGAATGAAACATTCATTGATTTTACGCAGCGAAGCAAACGATTTTTTGGATGAAGTTTTAAGCATAGAGTTAAATAACTTGTACCTCCATGGTTTTAAATTTTTAAATAAAATAAATTATTATAGTATTGTGATGAATGAAATGAATGGAAAAAAGGTATGAATGAAATGCTGCTTTTATAGAAAGAAGCCAGTCGTGTTGTATTTCGATGACATCATTTGAATAAATTTCATTTGTTTTCGATATGAAGTTTTCAAATATAATAAATTATTGTAGTATTATGATAATTTAAAAAATATTACCGAGGAATGTATCGCAGTTTAGAGATGTTTAAACCAGGCAATTTATATTTCAATGCCGTCATTTGAATGAAGTTCATTTTTTTTCGATGAAGTTTTAAGTTTTCAAATATAATAAATTAATGTAGTATTGTAATTTAAAAAATATTACCAAAGAATGTATCGCACTTTAGAGGTGTTTAAATAAAATTGCATTGAAGTTGGAAAGTGTTTCATAATCAATGCTTTATGCATGATTGATCTTTAATGTTTTATTATAAATGTTTAGAAAGTACTCTTACCTTCATGGTTCTAAGTTCTTAAGTAAAATAAAATATTGTAATATTGTGATAATTTAAAAAAATGAAAGGAATGAAAAAAGGTGTATGAATGAAATATTCACTGCTTTTATATAAAGAGCCAGGCAATTTATATTACAATGACATCATTAAGTTCATTTTTTTTTCGATGAAGTTTTCCAATATAATAAATTATTGTAGTGTTGTGATAATTTTAAAAATATTACCGCTGAATGTATCGCATTTTAGTGATGTGTAAATAAAATTGCATTGTAGTTGGAAAGTGTTTCATAATCAATGCTTTATGCATGATTGATCTTTCTTGTTTATCTTTGTTTTACTAAACAAAACATATACTAGACATATTTGAATAATTTATACTTGTAAAATATAAAAGTCAAATGTAAAATAAATAATTATGAAAGTTCAATTGAAACAACTTTTCGCTCTAGTGTAAGGATGCATGCGAGAGACATTTTTTTTTCTCGTGTGGGTGCTTTAATGGTTTAAAGTGAGAATTAAATTAAATTTTTTTTATTAAAATAAATTAAAATTAAAAAAAATTCCAGCCGCCATAAACAACAGCCTATTTTGCATATTAATTTATCCATCACTGCTTTTAATCCTAGCGCCAGGAGTATTCCATGTGCAGATGCACTCCCCCCCCTCCCCCCACGATCCATCGAGATAATTTTTTATGGGGGTGTTAAATTTTAAAATATGCTGCTCTTATTGAAAAACACTGGCCATGTTAATAAAATGGTGACCATCTTTATATTTTTTAATATAAAATTAATAAATTAAAAAAATTAATTGTTTTCAAGCGAATAGTCCAATGCGTGCAAAATAATTTATATATATATATTGTTTCCAAGAAAACAAATGAAACCTTTTTATGAGGTTTACTGCAAGTGGGAAAAATTGGGCAAAAATAGTGAATTAGTTTATCTTTTTCGAAGACTAAGAAAAAAGAAACTAACAAAGCGATCAGTTTTTGGTTCATGGAATATAGTTTACTACAATAGATAATAAGAATATGTGTACCACTTAAAAATGGGTGATAAAATATGGAAAAAGTGAAAGATTTGAAAGTATGTGTAGTAAATCTCGTGTAGTGATTAGTTTAATTGTATTTGGAAAAGGAACCCGAACCCCCCATGGTTCCTCCCAAAGTGTACCGCACTGACTTTCGGATTCATCTCCAGCACATCTTTTTCAATTTTCAGGAAATATGATCTCAAACAAGAAAATTAAATGAAGAATACTTTATCTTTCGTTTAATTTTTAAACAAAATCGGTCAGCTCTTTTACAATATTGAAAATATTTAAATATAACTTATCTTAAATTATGTAATTTATTTCGATATATGTTTCATAAAAAATATTTTGTTATTTTATGCTTTATATCACGATGCACACCCAAAAATTCACGCGATAAAAATATCTTTAAAATTATCTGTAGCCTTCGAACAGATTTTAGTTTAGTATGTTATCTTCATGTTGCATAATCTTTATTCTTAGTATGTTAACTTCACGAGGTTAGAACGATATAAAAATAAGTATTTGAATTTTTTCTGCTTTGAATAACAAAACAAAACATGTGCTTCTTACGTACTATGTCATGAGTTTACATATTTTTCTAGATACGTTCGACAAATGAATACAAGTGCATTGCTTGCTGAATGGAACCATTTTAGTAAAGCATTTCACCGGTGTAATTTCACTGGTTTTATAGGCCCGATTTGATTTAAATGTAAAATGTAAAATTTTTAGCATTATAAAAGTCAATAGTCTTCTACTATGCACATTTTTTATCCGACCACTGGTTTCTGTATTCTGTAATTTTTAAGATGTTTTTCTTTGAAATGGCAACTTTTCGTCTTCAACAGTTTCCGCATGAGTTACCACATAGGGCATGAATTAGTTGTACATGAACCAACCTGTATACGATTAAAAGATAATTACGGACTGATGAACAGTGTATATTTAAAAATAAATCAATGACATTTTAAAGTATATACTGCCAAGCATAAATATTTGAAATTGAAGCTGAAAGAAGGGATGGGCTGTTTAGATCACTATAAACACGTAGATCATTATACACAGAGTACACAGTCCGAAATTTCAGATTTTCACCTGACCCGACTTGACATAACCAGTGTTTAAACCTGACCCGAGCCCGAAGAAATTTACAGATATAAAATCCAAACCCAGCTCGGCCAGAAAATCAGAAGTTCGGAATCAGAGTTTCGGAACGGCCTGAAATGGTTTATATTCCAATGAGTTAAAAACCCGAATTTATGAAATTTTTGTTCAAAGAATTGAGATATTTTTTTTTAACGTTTAGCTCTTTACATAGCTTAAAATTGTTTTCAATTTTCAACACAATAATTTCATGTACTATATTAAAATTAATTTAATTTTTTTTAAATTAAATATGTTTGGCCCTGCCCGACCGGACGTATTAAAAAATAAAGTTCTAATCTGGTCTGGCTCGAAACAGTGTTTGAAAATTCAATTTTGGCCCAGCCTACTAGTAGAGACGGGCTTTAGCTCATGGGACAGGCCCGAGACCGTAGACTCTACTTCAGAACACACGGCGCCACCGATTTCGTTGTTGGAAAGTTTTAGAAAAGTGTTTTTCTGCCTGCTTCCTTTGTAACGCTATAGTTGCCAAAAACGCTTGACAAATCGTCCGACTGCGATATCAGTTTGTGTTTACATGTCCCGGGCTCAGTCTGTGTCGTAACGCAGTTGACGTGCTTATGCAAAGAGAGAGCGAGAGAGTTATTGCGGCGAACTGTTTTGTCAGCGGTTTACAAAGAAAGAAAAAAAGATCTGTTCTTGTGTAGTTTTCTGTCGAATTATTGCCCCCGTTTGTGATTTTCGAGTGCGCAGATAGAGGGAAAACTAGACCTTGCTCTTATATTTTGATGTGTTTCGGGGCAAAAGGGATAAAACGTGATCCGAGCAGCCTCGTTTCTGTTAAGTATTTAGATTTCTGTGCGGAATCGCTGATAACTGGAAGAAGCCGTTTGTTCGGAGTCTCGGGAAGAGTTAAGACTAAATGCTGAGTTTTCGCTTTTAGTATCTAATGCATGGAAATGTTTTGCAATAGCATTCCGAAAATAATTCTAGAGTTTACGTCTTGATACGTGTCTGCTCAATATGAATAGAAATATGACTTGGAGACACTGAATGAGTTTGTGTTCAAGTGATTATGAATGTACGTATTCGCGATTACCAATTGAAAAGTTTCCCTTATTCAGAAATCGAACCTTAGTTTTTTGAAATCGACGTGTTTCAACTAATTGAACTATTAAAGCGTATCAATTAAATAATAATAATTATTATTATTATAATAATAATATCAACCGGAACCGGGTCTCCTAGATTGCGCCCTGTTATACACCAGCTACACCAATCCAGCAGTGAAGAAATTTCCTTGATTTGCCTTATATCACATATAATGTTACACATTACATTGTATATGGGGTATATCTAACGATGTTCAGATAATCATCTATTTTTTCTAATTTATTCTTAAATATATGCTTTAAAAATGTCCGTGACGAGCTAGAGCATATTCCCATAAACGGGTTGTCACCAACTGATTTTTTGCTAGTGCAATTTATGACGGCGGATTGAGATAGAACTATAATTCCATAGTAAACAAACATTTTTATTATTTTTTAGCGGGGGGAGGGGGGGGTAAGAGACTTTTTAATATTCATAATCGTTTTTGTATGCTTACTTTTCGGGAAAATGAAGCATGTTTTACTTAACAATATTTCCGCCCCCAGTTCGGTAAATATGCGCGTCGGGTTCAAGCTGAGATTATCTAAACCGAGATCTCATAATAGGGCCGGGCCTACTGTGTAAGGCAATTCAAGGAGTTCTTTGTATGACCAGAATAGTGTAGCTGGCAGCATATCTGAGTTTCATTCCAAGAATTTCAGTACTCAATTCAAGGATGCTTTTGTTTCAAGCCCATGCTTAAGTTTAATGTTCCATAATTGTCGCCTGAGTCAAAATGGAAAGAAGGTAGCGAATGCTGTTGGAGACGCATTTTCGAATGGGGGTATGTAAGGTGATGCAGGTAATTCCTTACATGTCGGAATAATATAGTTGGTAGCACTTATGGGCGCAATTGTGATAAGGCTTTCACACCTCTGTGTTAAAATTGTATATTAAAGTATTGTTTTATTTCTGTGTGATTGAAAGTGTCAATTTCGAAATGTAAATGTCTTTTCTACATGTTTTCAATTACATTGACTTTTAAGGGAAGTGAACTCTAAAATCGCAAAAGTGTTTATGTTCCAGAAAAATAGTAATAGTTTTGTATTTTCGCTTCTCAGTCGCTAGTTGGGAACTTGCAGGTTTTGCGCACGCGCGCGTTTGAAAAAGGATTTTGGAAGCAGTGTGGAAGGAGTCGTGGAAAAATGTAGACGTGTGTGTTAGATTCGCGTATGATCGCGAATTTTAAGAAAAGGTGGATTAATTTTGAAAGTGGAAGGATGTGATTAAAATATGTAACATAGTTCGACAAGTTGTGCGTAGAGTCGTTTGGCTCGGTTCAGAGATGAGTCACTCGTGTTTTTAAATGAATCAGCCTGGTAGTAATGGAATAATGAGTCTTGTGAAAAGAGAAAATGGTTCTTTCACTGGTCGGCTTGAATCGCTAATAGGGCTAGAGGGAAAGCTCATTTTACAGCGATTTGTATTTGCCTGACTACTCCTTGTGTCCCAAGGTACGAATCAACCAATCTCCGTAACCAACCAAGATGTCGAATTCCGCCAGCATGATGTTGTGTAGTCAAGTTTCCCGACCATTATGGATTTTGTTCTGCGCAAGAATCTCGATGAGTTTATGCCGAGAGTCCATCCTGATATCCTTTCCCATGGTACAGAATTGTAAATGTTATATTTAAAAGAGACGAGGTAAAGTTTTATATATATTTAGTCTTCCACCTAACGAATAGAGTGTTAATTGTCAAATCCTCGTGAGTATCAAGTCATTGATGATGTTATATGAAAATGTCGTATATGTTCAAAGTATACAAATGTGATATATAAATGTCAAGTATAATATGAGGAATATTGTGTTTATTTTATGTATCAGAAAATATGTGTATTCTCTTGGTTCCTCTTCCTCCAGGGGTGTTCTTAATGGTCACCCTACCGAGTGTAACTCTGAGTTATTGCGAGAAATGCTTGTACTCCACTGTTTTCGATCAACTGCCTTGTTATTTCATGTTTAATAAATGTGTTTGATTTCAAAACTTTGTCTTCTCTGTCGAGTATACCAAAACGTTCGCGACAGAATTGGTGCCGTTACTTTTCTCGGTGAGTGGGGAAGAGCTGAGAGAATTAAAATTTTTAAAAATTTTCTTAAGAATTGAAATTTTGAAGGTTAAAAATTACCGTTGTGCTAAAATGAGTGTTTTCTTAAGTAAACAGAGTTCCATGTTCTGTTTTCGGTATTCTCAAAAACGAGTGTTCTTGGAATTTGATATGTGCCATTTGATAAAAAAAATTGATTTGTTTGCATATTTATGTCATTTGATTTGATAAAAACTGGTTTTATTGTAAATACTGTTTAAGAACATTGAAATTGCATATTGTGTTAAACTATACGAGTATATTTGATTGTTATGCAAAATGGCTCCAATTACTAGAAACAAAAAAGTAAATGTCGGTAAGATGAGTAAAAATTCAAGTAAAAAATTAAATTCCTCCTTGAATTTGTCGCTTGATATTGCTACTGAGTCGGATACTGTTAATTCTAGAAGTAAAGTTAAAAATGTTGGCCACAAAGCTAAATCTAATGAGGAAAACATATCAGATAAATCGCCGGTATGTCTGAATTCTTCTTCTGGCACTTTGCCAAATCAAAACAGTGCTTCATCGGTAAATGATAACATGTTAAAATCATTCCATATTTTCACACCTAAGTTCGCACATCATATTCCAAAATTCTCGGGAAATTCAGAGCTTTCGTTGTCACAGTTTTTGGAAAAGTTAAATTTAGTAGCCACTCATGCAAACTGGAGTGAGTGTGACAAATTAGTTTGTTTGAGATTGAATTTAGAGGGGGAAGCAAATAGATTGATTGAAGAGAATCCAAAGCACAGAAATTGTAAAAATTTGCAGGAAATTATTCACATTTTGAAAGATCATTTTGAAGTGACCGAAAATGTTACTAAAAACATAATTTCACTCGTGAACTTTACACAGAGACCAAATGAGTCGGTTAAACAGTTTTCGATGAGAATCGAAGCTGCTTCATTTAAGGTTGTTCCGGAAGATGTAGATTCCGAAAGTGAGAATAAAATCAGGCAAACACTTTTAAAAACTTCATTTATTAATGGTTTATATCCGGAACTAAAAAGATTGGTGTTGTCACAAAACCCTAGAGATTTTTATTCGGCTAGAAAACTTGCAATTCTTGAGGAATCTATTTTAAATGAAAATAATGCTATGTACTTGACTAATCCGGTACTTACAAAAAAAGGTGTTCTCACACCAGAAAAATATGTTCTCACACCAGATCAAAGTGAAAGTATGTCAGATTTAAAAAGAAAAGTGTTAGAACAGGAAAGGGACATTGAATTTCTTAGGGGTAAAATAGAAAAATTTAAGTTTAATTCAGATAAAGTTAACGAAAAGCGTTCACCGCGTCCAAAGTGTGACAAATGTGGTAAATTAGGTCACGTTCAAGAACAGTGTTGGAAAAAGGTTTTTCAAAAAAGAGATGCGTACGGTATAAAATGTAGGAAAATTTATACCAGTCCTGGAACTAGGTATCACCAGGGTGAAAGACACAGAGGGCAAATGTCTGCAAATGAGTGGAAGTATAAAAAGCAAGGAACGCAAAATTATAAAAATAAGGAGTCATATAAATCTTTGCAAAATTCCAAAAATCATTCTTCTGGGAATCAGAGTAGATATCCCATGCACAATTATAATAATAGAAAAACTTTTGATAGGCAAACATCACATTTTGAGGAAAATAATATTTGTCATAATATTACAAATTCTTTGTCATCTTCTTCTATTATAAAAGGAAAATTAGTGAGCAGTGAAGTGTCAATATTGATTGATACGGGTAGTTCAATTAATTTAGTGTATGAGGAAGCTTTAAATACTGTACCCATTGCACATATGTTGCTAACATACAAACCAACAATTTTGCGTAGCTTTAGTTCACAAGATACTAAAGTTGAATGTTTAGCCACTATTTCACTAAATTTGGGAAAAGAAAGATTCCCTACCGAATTTTTTGTGTTAAAATCACCAGCTCCTATTTCATATAATGTAATCCTTGGTAACAAGTTTTTACATAAACATAATGCTATTATAGATTATAATCACTTCTGTTTTAAGTTTTCAAACTCTTCCATTCCTTTTGTTGGTTATCAATGTACGAATAATTTACTTTCGATTTCAAATCATGAACCGGCAAATGAGTCGGAAATTGCAGACTCAAACCTAAGTAGTGTCGCAAAGCGTATTGCTGTGCCTGACTCGCAGATGAGTAGTGAAAAAAATGTTTTGCAAAACTGTATGCTATGTTAAAATGGATCCAATATTTCTGAACTTCTGTGTAATTTGCTTTATGTGTCAGTCAGCTGAATGTTCTGTACTGCAAGTTCTGTGCCAGTGCAGCTTTCTGAATGTGAGTGCCATGTTAATCAGGTTGAAGTAGTGTTTTAAAATTCTAAATACTTAAATAATAATTTTTTTTGCTTTACTTTAATGATAAGCAGTAATGTTTTAAAGTAATTTTAAGATAATTAAGTACTTGATGGATTAGAGTTTTGGTAAGGATTTTTAAGGATAACTGATAATTTTATCTCTGTTTTATTTTATGAATGTGTTGAATGATTTTTTTTTAATTTAAAGGTCTAGTAAATTTTAGAAATTTTTTTTTGTCATTTGGTGTTTGTTGACTTATTGGTTGGGGGTACCGCCACCTCTAGGTTTGCAACTTTCTAATGGACTTGTTTCTTGCCTGGGTGCCTGATCAACATTCTTGGTTTGAAAATTTGTCTCATTTTCTAAATTAGTAATTTTTTTTTAAATGTCCTTTAAAGTAATTTGTTGGCAAGGTTGGATAATAGTTAATAAATTGATTTCTGTGAAAAGTAAATTTATAGAATTTTAATTGTAAAATTTTTGAAGAAAGAAAACTTTTTGTTTAGTTAAACTTTTTGTGAGTTGAGTAAATTAAATTTTCATGTCTCTGTGGTACTCACCAGAAAATGTATTAGTGTTTAAGTTTTAAAAGGGGCAATTTCATCATTTGTGTCTTGTTAATTTGGTGTTGTCTTGTAAAGGTCTATGCTTGTATTGAGACTTATTTTTTTTGACTCACGAGTCAAACTTTAGGCCACTCTTGGATTTTGGTTATTATGCTGGTCATGATCTTGTTTGTTTTTGTTTTTTCTTTGATGTACATGTACATCGCTCAAAATTTACACTAAATTCCTCTCAATGGAACATATGTCATTGGGAACTTAATGCAGGTATTTTCCTAGTATTGTGTGGAAAAATTCCCCGCTTTGCAGGAAATTTTTCTCCCGGGCCCCGAAGGAGTGTGATAAGGCTTTCACACCTCTGTGTTAAAATTGTATATTAAAGTATTGTTTTATTTCTGTGTGATTGAAAGTGTCAATTTCGAAATGTAAATGTCTTTTCTACATGTTTTCAATTACATTGACTTTTAAGGGAAGTGAACTCTAAAATCGCAAAAGTGTTTATGTTCCAGAAAAATAGTAATAGTTTTGTATTTTCGCTTCTCAGTCGCTAGTTGGGAACTTGCAGGTTTTGCGCACGCGCGCGTTTGAAAAAGGATTTTGGAAGCAGTGTGGAAGGAGTCGTGGAAAAATGTAGACGTGTGTGTTAGATTCGCGTATGATCGCGAATTTTAAGAAAAGGTGGATTAATTTTGAAAGTGGAAGGATGTGATTAAAATATGTAACATAGTTCGACAAGTTGTGCGTAGAGTCGTTTGGCTCGGTTCAGAGATGAGTCACTCGTGTTTTTAAATGAATCAGCCTGGTAGTAATGGAATAATGAGTCTTGTGAAAAGAGAAAATGGTTCTTTCACTGGTCGGCTTGAATCGCTAATAGGGCTAGAGGGAAAGCTCATTTTACAGCGATTTGTATTTGCCTGACTACTCCTTGTGTCCCAAGGTACGAATCAACCAATCTCCGTAACCAACCAAGATGTCGAATTCCGCCAGCATGATGTTGTGTAGTCAAGTTTCCCGACCATTATGGATTTTGTTCTGCGCAAGAATCTCGATGAGTTTATGCCGAGAGTCCATCCTGATATCCTTTCCCATGGTACAGAATTGTAAATGTTATATTTAAAAGAGACGAGGTAAAGTTTTATATATATTTAGTCTTCCACCTAACGAATAGAGTGTTAATTGTCAAATCCTCGTGAGTATCAAGTCATTGATGATGTTATATGAAAATGTCGTATATGTTCAAAGTATACAAATGTGATATATAAATGTCAAGTATAATATGAGGAATATTGTGTTTATTTTATGTATCAGAAAATATGTGTATTCTCTTGGTTCCTCTTCCTCCAGGGGTGTTCTTAATGGTCACCCTACCGAGTGTAACTCTGAGTTATTGCGAGAAATGCTTGTACTCCACTGTTTTCGATCAACTGCCTTGTTATTTCATGTTTAATAAATGTGTTTGATTTCAAAACTTTGTCTTCTCTGTCGAGTATACCAAAACGTTCGCGACACAATTCAGGGGCGTCTAATTTCGATCCACGGTTCCAACTGATTCAGCCTAAATGTAAATATGTTTCACTTAACAATATTATTCATTTTTCATCTATTATTTTACATCTATTTTTCGTGTACACTACTGAATTTAAATATCCTGATATTGCCACGTCGTAACGTGCCTCTTGTCATGTTCACGCATTAACGCATGCATAGTTGTGGAGAGATAAGTGAAGTACAAATCGAAGCCAACGCCCATCCAATGAACATGCATACCCTAACCGCTTGGCATCGGCGAAAGTGACCACATGGGCTCTCCATCTGACCTCCCTGGAAAGGAAGTCACGAGGCCGCTCATGTCAACATGTCCGTTCCAGTGACCCACTATCCCTCTCAATGTCGCAGCCTTCGCTCGTCCATAAGTCACTCGTTTTGACCCCTTTTCTCTCCAAAACCCTTTTCAAAATGGGATGTTTATAGGGGATGCGACTGAGATCGTGCCGGTCCGTGTCAGGAACGCGTAAAGTGAAATTGGTTTCATCTTTATTTATTCATGTATTTAGTTTTTGAAAAATTTTGTTTGAGAAGCATTTCAAATAAGTGACAGAAATATTTTACGACTTTAGCAAATTTAGGTGCTGTTTTGTCCACGCCTGGACCCGTTTTTGAGTTCCTGTATAACGACAGAGACTCAACCTTGCCAAAGGAAACCAAACCCAGGAAGCCAAACTCAGAGGAATCCAAACCTATGCCGGCCTGCCCCGAATGTGAAGATGACAAATTTGAACACACTCATAAATTACCCATTTCGCTTTGTAGAGTATTAGACTTATTTTTATAAAATTATTTCAATCATTAAATAGTTATCTAGTTATGCTATTAACTACATCGCTCCGTCTATGCAAGGAATTCCCTTGTACGACCTTAATGCACCCCCCCCCCCCCCCCTCCTTTCGAAACAAGACTGCAGGACAACCCCAATTTCCCGTGACTGCCACCACAACATGTTCAGTGTTAGACTTATTTTCATAAAATTTATTTTTATTCATTGCCTTTATTTTTATATTTTAACCAATGAAAAGCTGATGCTTGTTGTTGCACTGGGAGCTAGATTCCATATTCCACCTATCAACAATAATACAAATATAAGTAACTTATAAATACTCTTTGTGTGCATTATCTTATTTTTAGAGCTCCGTTGCATTTAATTACATAATTATAAAAACAAATCAGGAAAATTACAACCAAGAAAAAATTCTCAACGAAGCCCACAATTTTATTTTATTTTTATCGACAAAGAATTCGGTTCGACCACGCCCTGCTTTGAAAGATATTTTAAAGCTGCGCCTCTCCTAAAACAATGGCCCTTTATTTCTGCTGATATAATAAAACAAATAAAAGATAAATTTTAAAAAAGGAACTTATTTAATAGTGAGCTGTTTTCATCTAAACACTTTATTTATGTTGTAAGACCGAATCTCGACTAGAATGTAAATAGGAAGTGATAAACAAACTGTAGATAAAGCGTGCTGAATGGGTGGTTTACAGACAGTGCGCCCATTTTCAAGAAGCCCCAAAAGTGCATTTCTTTTATTTCACACATTTACTATATTCTACAGGGCGTCTCAAAAAGATTGCACGGCTAAATATTAATTGAACGGCCCATGGTTCTAATTTAAGAAATCTTTCAAATAAGATAGACTTCCAGGATGCATTAATAGGGGTGGGGCAGTCCAGTGGTTAGCGCGCGGAGATTGCACTTGGACGACCCGAGTTTGAGTCCCGGCTCTACTTAAACTGCCCTCCTGTTCGCGCGGAGTATGGGCACGTTTAATATGTGGGTCCGTAAGTCCTTTCGAGAGGTTAGTGGTAGGAAAAGAAGGGCACGGTTCCTGTGGATGCCTCCCTCACTGGGTTACAGTCTAAATTGGGTGGCACTCACCCGGACGTCCAAGCAGATACTTTACAACCTTTGGGTAGGTCGGACGGTCTGGGTCGAAAAAGAAGAATACGATAATGTTGGTCAAGTGATACTTTTTAGTAAAAAAAGTACCAAATTTCATTTTTTATACGGGCTCTTTATAAAGAAAGTTCCATTTAGCAAATGGCTCATTTAACAAACTTTTTATAAAAAAAAAAAACCTTCCCTAATATGCAAAATTAATGGTAAAAAATTATAAAAATTATTGGACCATTTTGACACGAACATGCAAAATAGCGAAAGCATAGATTTCAGGTGTCGTACAAAAATTGAATTTTCGTAGATAAAATTCCCATTCCAAAGCTTTCAGTATGCGAATACGTCCTTTTTTTTTTTTTTTTTGTTCGACTAATTGAAAATATTTTTATAATTGATGATGTTTTATAGGTGTGTGTGTGTGTGGGGGGGGGGGGGGGGGCTTTTAATAAGTTACATTTTGTAGTATCGCACGATCAAAATTTGAATACGATGATAGTTTACCTTAATTAAAACATTTCTTAAACTGGAACCATGGATCTACGACCAATCATTCAAGAAATGCAGTCGTGCAATCTATTTAAAATACCTATACATGGACACACATAGAACTTTTCCCAGGAGGGGAAAACCACTGACGTCAATGGGGCAAACATAAGGATTAGATGTAACTTGATGTCCACCTTTTTGACCATGAACGTCCAGGGAGAGGGTAAGTACCCCATTTTACCCTCTCCTATGGGTGTCCATGACACTGTATACATATTTGTGTCATTTTGTGTGGAACGCTCTTTGAACTTAAATAATTATAGGACTAAACAGTATGCTTAACCATAAAATAAAGAAAAATATATTTGGTGTAAAACTGTAATCTGCGAAAGGAGGAGGGGACTTTTTCTCCCAAATAATCTAATTGTTAGAAAATAAAACTACACTGAATACAAAGGCATCAAAAGGCATTGATTCTTTCGTATATTGAACTTGAGCGATTGAAACTACTTCGAAGATGCTAACATGAGTCATTCGGAAGTTATATCATTTATTTACTTTTACTTAGTGTGTGTTGTATTTAAACACCCTTAAACGATCCAATGGATTTTCATGAAATTTGGTTGTTGGATCACTCGAATACGATACTCTGGTGATAAATGGATTTTGGTGCAAATCGAAATATAGAGGTGGCTTTTTTAAAAAGGATAATAAAAATAATAAACTACTTTTTTTATTAAATACTCAAACTCTCGATAACGAAAATAATTCAAGCAACTCTCAAGATAAACTGCTCTCAAGATATATTTCCATTTATTAGTCTGTTTTTTCCATTTATTAGTCTGTTTTTTTTTTCCTCTTTCCAGTTTTAGCGCATTGTTTTTTTTTTCCTCTTTCCAGTTTTGGCGCATTGACGTCTCTTGAAAGTAAGCAAGTCGCTAAATTAAATTTGGAATATTTCAAACTGCGTATTTAATGTCACTTTAAATAAGCAATGTGGATGTCATCAGGCACTTCCTGCAAGCGTGAATAGCAAGAATCGTCTTGTATCCAATAGCCTTTAGAATTTGAACTGTATGGCCATTTTACCCATTTGTGCAAAAGTAACAACCACAGGGGAGGGGGTATTCGGGACAGGTTGACCTTATTATTTTTTCTGACGCCACCAACTATAGAATAACGGTAATGCTATCTAGATAATTGGCGCCATCAAGAGAATGTAATTAACTTACAGGGCGTTTTAATTTTTATTGACTTTCAACAGCCATTGTGGGTCGGGGTAACATACGAATTTCTTTTTCCTGCGCTCTTTCTTACATGATGTCATATTGAACACTTCAATGTTTGTCTTTGATATGATTATTCGATTCCCCTTCAAGACCCGGGACCCTAGAATTAGGACTCTTGTTCATTCCTCTATCGTTGACTGGGAAGAATGTTGTATGCTTCTGCTTTCTTTCTCACTTTAAATATTCTTATAAAAGTTAAATATATACAACCTGTGAAAAACATTAAGAATAAATTGAACGCAAATTTGTAAAAATGAATGCATTTTCGATACTCAAAAGTATTAAATTAACCCATGGGGTCATTTCCAAACAAACATTTTCCACATGTAAAATAATTCGTTCAAACTACTATTACAAATACCTGTAAACAAAATTCTTCAGTGGCATAAAATAAAAATGTAAAGTTATCATCCGGTTTCGGAGGCAGAAAGAACCAACCTCCTTCAGAATAAAACAACCGCCTCCAACCACAACAGCTAAAAAGACATTTTCCTGCTTTAGTCGGAATCACTGCTATGTTTCATTTATCTTAAATGAAGCCTTTTTCACTTCTAAAACTGGTTGATACTTTTACATTTTTATATTATGTATTTATACAAATGAAGAATTTTATTCACAGGTATTGCCCAGCATGTTTCGAAGAACATTTTTCAGTTTGGTTGTATTTCGGTTGCTATAGATACCTCCACAAAGGCTCTAAGCATAGATACTTTAATTATAAGTATGGCAGTAATTATTTCGTGGCACGAATTTACGCGATTATTTCCACGAATTTTAGAGGGTTTAGTGGAATCCCGCGAATATGAAATATATTTAAGATTTTTTCTTATTAATGCCTAATTTCTATTATAATTTGTTTTGTGACGCGTATTTAGTATTGTTTCAGAAATTTCCCAAATATGAAATATAAAAGTCCTTGGGCCTTTTAGACGAGAAAAAATAGTTTGCTCTTTCGTTCATATAAAGCAAGTGTAAAATAATGTTCTATCAAAGGTTTGATAGATTTCTGGAAAACGAAATTAATTCATTTTCCTAGATACATAAAGTCGCCATTCGTTGTCTGTTAACACCCACAAACAGTGTCGATGCCAACCAATTATTTTATCAATTTGTAAACGTGTTACAGGAAAACAATCACTGCATTAAAAAAGAAAATCCGTGTATGTACAATATGTTTCAAAGCGCTATCCACTTAAATGAAAATCTTGATCTCATGCTCATCAACAGCGTTGATAAGCATTGCCAGAATTTGAATGGTATATAAATGTAAGAATTAGTGTTAAAAAATTGTAATGTAATGCTTTTTGATTTGCGTAGTAATTACTTGTATTACGGCTGTGTAACTGGTAGACCTTTTTCAAAATAGTATAAATCCTCGGCCGCGAATTTTTTTAGAAATTCGGCGATTTATCACGTGACCTTACCGCGAATTTTGTCGTTTTTTCCCACGATAAAATTACTGCTCTAATTATGTGTTGTTACAAATCTCCATGGTTCAGGAAAGCCTACACCAAGTTCAAAGATCCCTGGTCCATGGCTCTAATTATAGAAAACTTATGGATTGAGTATAATAAATGTAGTCGGATATAGAAAACTTATAAATTAAAGAAAAATAAAAACTTTGATTAAAAGTAAACATATAAGAAACTTATGAATAGTCGGATATAGGAAACTTATAACTTTATATAGAAAACTTATAAATTGAGTATAATAAATTGATAATAATAAATTGATAATAATAAATTGAGTCGTAAATTTGTAAATTTACAGCATGAAATGAAAAGAAAACCTGGCAAAATAGTCATCATACAAAATATAATAAGTCAAAATATATCGCGTATACTTTCTTAACAAACGATTCGGGTAAGCCGCCAAAACTGGGTTAACAACGCGAATTAACCCAAACTCAGTGAGCTTCAAAAACACGTCTCTTCTGCCTTTATACCAAAAATAATTTTCTACAGTGGCGTTAAATTGTGGGCTCGTAGCACTTAAGAAACATACGAGGAGAAAAAAAGAACGCAGTCGTTCGAGAAGGTAAAGTTCAGGTATTGCCTGCCACCCGGAAGGCAGGCTGACGATTTCCGCGACCGTTTTTTACTTTACTACCCCTTTGGGCACTGCTGCCCCATATTGGCTCGAAAAGGTTCTTTCCGTGTTTGGGAACACCGTAGGTTTGAGATGCCCCGTTCTGCCGAAAGATGCCAGAAGTTGCAAAGGTTTTAGAGTCGGCGTGGGGGCGAAAGAGCAAGATTACGAGGTGTGCGTTCGAGGGTGAAAACTTTTAATTATTACTCGACAATCCAAAAGATGCCAAGCTCATTTTTATGGAGCTCAAGGAGGTTTAAATAATACTGTTACGACTGTTTAAACAATACTGAACAACGTTCTAAAATTTCAATAGCCGATAGGCTTTGAAACTTAAAAGTAACAGGCACGATACGAAATTGAATAAACCGGTATATGCTTTAACAAGAAAGATCAATCATGCATAAAGCATTGATTATGAAACACTTTCCAACTTAAATGCAATTTTATTTAAACATCTCTAAAATGCGATACATTTAGCGCTGATATTTTTTTAATTATCGCAGAACTACAATAATTTAATATATTTGAAAACTTAAAACTTCATAGAAAAAAAATGAACTTTATTCAAATGACGTCATCGAAATATAAATTGTCTGGCTCTTTATGTAAAAGCAATGAATTCATACGACTTTTATTCCAGACTCCAGAGCTAAATAATGTGGCGTGAAAAAAAATTCAGCAATTGTTATACAACTCATCTTACAATCACTTGTTTACATTCTGCATCCATTAAAATTAGGCTTCGTTGCAGAAATAATCAAAGTTTGATGATCATTTAAACTCAAATATATTGTAATTGCGTTGGCACAGAATATAGATGCACAGAAAATAAGCAAAAATAAAGCGGTTTTAGGACGGATGCAACACTAAATATAAATTTAAAAGAACTTTAAAAATCACAATTTTTAGTCTGGGAAAAAAAGGTGGATGCCATGTTTTATTTTGAAGTGGGTCACGCGATCTCTTCATATTAAATGGGTGTAATTATTATTTTAATTTTTATTTAAAAAACTACCGAACATATTTTTCTGAAATTTTTTTATAAATTTTATGGAATAATTTGAATATTTCCTAAAACTTTCGAAGCAATTTGTGAATTTTAACTTCGCTTAAAAAATGTTTGAAAAATTAGGTCCCATAGGGTTCAGTGTCACTTTTTCAAACCCGGATTCAATCCAAAACTAATTGGGTGATATTATTCATTTCCATTTCCATATGTCCCACAGACCGTTCCTACAATATACTAAAATTTCATTTTGATAAAGTCATTTTTACGGCAGTTATCATGTGAACGAACAGACAGACAGACAGATAGAATGAACAAAGTCATAAACACTTTTCAACTATGTTAGAAAGTGTTAAAAATTGACACCATGCATTTCCAGTTCACTTAAATTTGTGAACTAATAGACAAAAATATGCACACTTATTTCGTGTGTAGAATTTCTTTGTCCTTTTAGTTAATTTATAATAACATTGCATATTCTTAAACATTTCTCATAATTGATTTCAAGCATTTATAGCAATTTACCAATCGATATTCAGACCTTGAAAATGGCCGGTGTATACCAGCTCACCTGTGTGTCCAAACAAAATCCAGTTCATACGATGCACAAACAAAGTAGAACCGAACAAAAATAGTGCTCGAAAAGTTTACTCTGTTGAAAAGGAAATCTATCAAGAAATTAGTTATATTTTAATACAGTACATTTCCAGTTCACTTAAATTTGAAGATTACCAACATCACATTTAATTTGACTTGATTACCAACATCACATTGAATAAAGTACATTTTAAGGCCTACGCATTAAAAGAGACTAGGACGCATTTAAATTTAAGACCTACGCATTTAAATTTATTAATAAATGCAAACTCATACCTCATTTGGCCTCGGCATGTGCGGGCTTACACCAGCACAAGAGTGTACTCACTTTTCTTTATTGCCAAATATAAGAGAGAATCCCCATATGAGAAAATCCCATGTTTTTATAGCTTAATACTGACTGCTTTTTCATAACATAATAAAGATACTTACACGCAGTCGCCGACACTATGGTACCATAGATTTTCGGGGGCTAGCCCTTCTTCACGTACGGGGCTTATCGAGATATAAAAACAATAATAATTCATACATAGAAATAACATTAAGCAGACGACTTTTTCTGAAAGTTTATTTTAAAAAAATATTTGCAAGTTTAAGCAAAAGAAATAAGTTGTTTTCGTTTTGTAAAAAAAAAATGTTCATTTGTCAAATGCGTTGATAAAACAGATGATTTTATTATAAAAAAAAATTGATTTTATTTACACTTTTATTTTTCACAATTTTATTTTTGGAAAGATGTTTGACAAACTACAAACAGCCTCTTCTTGAATGCTACAGTATGTTTAAATTTAAGTATTCTACAAAAATGTTTTGTTTGTTTGTTTGTTTTTGGTGAAATAGCATGTAACTTGCATTCCTGCTCTCAAAGAATGTACTTTATATAAATTTACCAAGAGAAATAACATTGCAAATAAAAAGTTAATAAAACGTTTCAAAAGTTTCACCTGACAATTCTACTATTTGTAAATCTCAATTATACAAGCAAGCATTATATGTTTATCGTTTATACTGTTTTTTAATTTTTTTTTATCTTGTGTGTGTGTGTTTTAAGAATCAATGTGTGCGGTGTGTGTCAAAATCCAAGATTCCGGTATTTATTCCCATTGTTTCCATACTTCCCTTTTGCATTTTTTTTTAAATTTTTTGGTAAAGTTAAAACTCAATTTGCATATACTCGAATTGTACGTACGAAATATACTACAAATTTTTGTTTAATATGGTATTATATCGGTTGAACGCTGTATGTGCTTTTTAATTTTTATAATTTGTTTTTCTTAATTAGGATATTTTAACGGAACGCAGTGAGCGATTATAGCCTCGAAATGGCATTTCGATTTGTACAATTTTCATTTACACAGTACTCTTCCAGAACTAATTTACCGTGAAAATCAAAGGTTCATTTTATACTTCTGCGTTATAATCAAATATCCAATAAACCTATACTGAGTAATAAGAACTCCCGGTAATAATCTCCATTTCAAATGACAAGGGCCACCCTAGACCTCTTTCAAACGACCGTTGAAATGTTCTCTAGTCCTACAAAGAGGGGAAAAAAAGAAACATTTCAGTTTTCTGTTGCAATCATAGATCTAAACGATCATTACGATCGGTTTCCTACGGGGAACTCCATCGTTTCTGAAGAAAAAACGGAAACCAACCGGTGCGTAACGTTACGTCACATCGGTTACCGGGATGATGTGTTACGTATGAATTGTTTACGCACATGTTTTAATGATATTCAGCACACAATGCAAAATTTGCTTTTTGGATTCGAAGAAGCAAAACATTTTGTGGCCAGAAGTGCAAGCATATTGGGAAGGGGGGGGGGGGGGATGGGATTCATTGTGAGAAAAATTGTAATACAACTACATCTCTGATCTTACTCAAAAAATTATAGTTTCACTTTCAAATATCTAAATTTGTAAAGTTTTATGCATTTATATATTAAATTAGTTAAATATGTTCAAATGCAAAAATTCATTCACATTGAAATGCGTTCCGAAAAAGAATTTCCCTTCATGAGCTATCGCTCATCTTCATTTTCTAAAATCCATAATTTTTTCTTATGGCTAAGCTGTATCTTTACTCTTTAGTAGAATTTCAACTCCACTTTCTCATGCCAGAATCACCCCATTCCCCGAGGGGGACTAATGACATCACGAACACAAAAGTTGTATCGCGGCTATTTTTCACTACAACGATTGAAACTGTCAGGTTTCGTGATTATTGAGCTTTAAATAACCCATTTTATGCATAATTATTTCAAATTTTTTCCTATGCTACCATGTTAAGAAAATATAAAATTTTGAATCCATTTCAAAGTGTTCGCTCTAATTTCTGGAATTCTATCTAGTTCTAGATTTTCCATTAACAAAGCTGGATATTGATCATGATAAATCATATAAAAGAATTTTTTAATTGTAATGTTGATGGTGTTTAATTTTTTCAATTGAAGAATATAATATAAGAAATATGTGAGATAATCCCATTTATGGCTGGAGTGACGTAGCTGGTGGTATAACCGGAGTCAATCCAGAAAGTTTGTGTTCAATTTCAGTTCTGACTGAATGTATTCTTGAAGTTTAAATAAGTCTTAGTACTCTACACTTGTTTCATTCAACAGTTTAAATTCTCCATAATTTTGCAGTTGTAATATTGACTAAAGGAAGTCCTTTAAAATTCCTATTGTTGTTAGAAAAATCCTTGCTGTGAGTCAGTATCGGGTTGAGACGTCGTCGACATCGAAACATAGTTTCCTCAGAAAGATTGCATCGATATTGGTATATGGGTCATTTTCTGTAAACGGGAGTTTTACATGTTCCAAGTATTTTAATAAAAATTTGCATAACTTGGGACTGATTTTGGACGCTGATCAGTTTTACTATATTGTATTTCATATTGGTCACACATTACCTAAAAAGCAATTTATGTTTTTAATATTTAAATTTTTTTTTATATTTTAAATATTTAAAAATTTAGTATTTTTATTAAATGCCATTTCCCTGTGTGTTCCAGCAGCCAAATAATAAAATCACAACTTCATTTACAAGCCTTCATTTTCTAACTTTCTTTTAATTTGATGTTTTATATTAAATTAGACAATTTAAAATACAAACAGTAATAAAAAATCCACTATGCATTAGAGCAATATTTTAAATTATTTTTTTACAACTGTCCCCTAGTTTTTTTATCATTCACCTGTCTTCAAATTTTAACACCTCATTCTGTACATAGATGACAACACAATATAATTAAAGTATTATTCTTTTCTACTAAAGTCCATATTCACCATTTCAAGAGTCGATGTTCTAGCTATCATTCTGTGCAGGGAAATATTATAAAACTGAATAATTTTGGGTATGTATTTTTATTCCTTGTCATTCACCTGTCTTTAATTATTCTCAGAATAAAAAAGTAAATAATTTTTGTTTAACATATAGGTGTGCCTAGTTAGTGTAGCAAACTGGATATCAAGTTAGGCTTAAATGCAAATAAAACTAATATACTCAGAAAATAAAATCACATGATTTGCCATTCCCCCGTCGTCATTTACCAGCCTTCTTGGTAGACAAAGGAATGACATTAGAACTGGTGAATTACATTTAAACTAAATTTTCTTTTTAGAAGATATAACAGATAAGAAGTTAGTTCTAAATATAAGATTGCAATTAAAGCAAAACAATTTTTTTATTTTTCTAATGATATATATACATACTAACAAAGCAGTTGCCATATATTAAGTGTTATTCCCCTGTCATGCTGTCATTTACTTGTCCTGAAAATAAAAATTTGCATTTTCTATGTAATTTCCCCAAAATGATCGCTGCTACCGTTTGTTTTTTAGTTTATACGACCCATGTTAAAATATAATGCAGAAAACGGGTTGAAAAATAGAAAAAAAATATATATTGCAACAAGAAAGATGAAAAGCCAGTTTAGAGAAAATGACCCATATAGGCGTTATAGGTTATTCATTAAAAAATACTGCTAAACATCGATGGCTAAAAAATATTGCTAAACATCGATGGCAAAAAAATATTTCTAAACATCGATGGCTAAAAAATATTGTTAAACATTGAAGGCATAAAGTACGAAAATTGATATATCTTAACGAGACTGGCCGTTTTGGGAACTTTCTAGAAAAATGTATATACAAAGTTAATGTCCCACTATACAAATCTTGAGTAAATCATTGTTGGGTAATTTTATTAAAAAAAATGTAATAGGATACCAACATAAATCGGCATATCAACGTAAATCGAGCGAATCAGCATGATATACTTTTCATGCAATTTTTTAAAAGAACATTACTTTTCAACATAATTTTTCTAATAAATTTTCACTTTTTATCAGAAACAATATAGTAATATATTTCTGTGATCAATTTAATATTTCACTCACGAAATGTCAGTTTTATTTCTTTTCTTTCAATTTCTTAATTTCATTCGTGTTTTTATCCATTTCAGTGTTTTTTCAATAATTTCTTTCCATTTCAGTGGCCGAAAAAGGAGGTCCAGTGCCGACGACGGAGTTATGGACGACTGCATGGCTGCCATGGTGCTCATGAGTCTATCTTGTAGTCCGAAATCGCCATGCCTACCCATCACAAGTAAGTGTTCTTCCCTATTGACTTCGTTGATATTTAAAACCACACCTCTTTATGGCGTTGACTCTGCAACTTGTCTTCATTAGTCATCTTTAGATTCAGTAATATTAAATTACAACAAATAAGAGCGTTGTGCTATCCATGAGATCTCTAATGTAATACATAGTTTTTAGTTAAAAAACAAGTTTTAATGTAGAGAACGGTAAATGTATGTTTGAAGGAGGGGGGTAGGCAAACCATTCTCTGCTTAAGGACTCAGCGAGCTCAATCTCAACCTTTCCTATTAGGGACTCAAATTGATATTTTAAACCATAACTGCATTATTATCCAGGCGCAGCCGGGGGAGGGACTCAGTTATTGCACCAGACATCACTTAGTTTATACATTTAGCGCAATTATGACCATGTCTGGAAAAAAATCATGATCTTGGATGAACTCCAGCTCTTGAGGCGTCTCTGTTAATAGTACAGGATATATTTGGTGATAAAGATAAAGGTGGTTATGGTACATCGCTATTTGAAATTTAAAAGCGTAAGTCACCCGATTTTCTTACCTATAGCGATTAAAATTCTGTCTCGCTTAATCCAGCTAAATGTTATACTTGAATGGAAGGCAGTTTGTATATGATAGTCTGAACTAATTAAGTCTGCAGTACTATGAATACTTGTTAGTGATCATTTAGTGACTCGCCAGCGTTTTAATTTCTCAGTATATAAGCATTTTGGTATAACGTAAAATATTTAAAATTAGCATTTTCAGACAACAGGACTTTACTGCTTTGTCTCAGTATAAGTAAATCCGCTGTGTAATAAACTAATGACCAAAAAGTACTGCACAAATTAACGTGTTTAAATTAATGCCTACAGCTAACATGAACTCATTATAAGTATCCCCACTGTATTAATTAAAATGACCTATAATGAATTTCTAAATATTGCTTTAGATCTTAGGTGTGGATAAATTAACTGTGTTAATGATGATTTTATGGCACATACAAAGGGAAAAAATATATATAGAGAGAGAAATACTTGCTATTTCTAGTGCCATCTTTGCTTTATGAATGCTCTAAAATTATCAATGCGTATAGATAGCCCTTAATATTGAGTATGATTGAAGTTTTGTTTTACATTTCGGTAAACGGAAGTTTTCACTATTCGGCATACATAAAGCATCTTAAAATATAAGACACCTCCCTTATTCTTTAGACTGCTAAAACAACTATAACAATTGTGTAATCCAATTTACTAAACGTGGATCTCTGTTTTTTTTCCAAGAACAAAATTCTTTATTTGAAGAGTATGAATGAGGGTTTGCTTTACATTTAACTAACCGGAAGTTTTCACCATTCGGCATACATAAAGCATTAAGCATCTTAAAATATAAGACTCCTCCCTCTTTCTTTAGACTGTTAAAACAGAAAGTCGTATTCTTGCTCACGATTCCTGGATTAAGAAAAAGCGAATGTTGCCCTTTGCACGTTACCAATATCTCCCCGGCTCTTTTTCCTGGTTCTTGCTATGTTCGCCCCAGATTCATGCAAAGCGTGTTTACCTCTTCCAGCTTGCTAAAAGATGTCACGCTCCATTTTTCGCCTTTTATTTATAGAGCCACTAAATAGAGCATCGCCGCTTCCACTTTCTGCTCTGCCTCTCTTTTTAAGAGCTTTAATTTCTTTTGCCCGGAGTGGCAACGGTAGGGTCCAGCAATTTCGTACCAGTGGATAATAGTGTGTCATCGAGGAAGCAAGTATGGAACTGTTGAACTTTCGAAGAACACAATCGACAAGTAAAAAACTCTAATCTTGGGAGCATTAAAGTTGACATGTTTTATTTCTTTTCTCTGCGAACTTGATGCGATAACGGATGGTATTTTCTGGGATTTTTGTTTGCGGCTTTTCACGAAGTCACGTGGTTGTGGGGTAAAACGTTCCTTATTAGCCACGACCTTGAAATAAGCACTGTCGCTTTTCTATGCTGGTGACGCCGTGATGAATATTTCTTTTCCAGCACCGAAGGCGATTTTGTATAGCCTTTCCCTTTTCATTTTTTCCATGGATTCTGAAAGCAAAATCGTTTTCCTTCATATTTTATGATGAGTTGTAGCGAAGGGTGGTTGGGACAATTGAATAGGCTTTCTCTACGAATTGGACAGTTTCGAAGATTAAAATGGTTCTATCAGACTTATCTACTGTAAATAATATGGATTTTCTCCCATTAATGGTTGTATCTAGAATGCTTATGAGTAATCTTATTGGGAGCGGGGGAGGAGCTTGCTTAAAATATATATAAATTAAATTAGGATAGTTTTCTTTTTGGAGAAGTGGAAATATACTGTTATTTGTGAACTGAGGAGTTTAATAAAAATATTTGGAATCTCTCGCAAAAATTGATTTAAAACCATCTTTTCAAATAAAAAAATATTCAAGGGATGGCAGCGTTCTAATTCTCTCTCTTTTGCTCTTACTTTCTCTCTCTCTCCCTTAATCTCTTTCGCTCTCACTTTCTCTCTCTCTCTTAATCTCTCTCTCACTTTCTCTCTCTTGCTCTCACTTTCTCTCTCTTGCTCTCACTCTCTCTCTCTCTCGCTCTCACTTTTCTCTCTCTCGCTCTCACTTTCTCTCTCTCTCTCGTTCTCACTTTTTCTCTCGCTCTCACTTTCTATCTGTCGCTCTCTCCCTATGGCAATATTTCTATCACTCCCCCTTATCTCTGCCTCGCCTTCTCTTCTTGTCTTTCCTATTTCTGCGGACTCACGCCTGGATAAAAGATGACTAGTACCAATTCATAATTTTTAACTAATTAAAAAAGTTGCATTTGTTAAAATCAGGATTTTATAAAACAGAGACCCTCAGCCTAGTGCCTGGGTGCACCAGTACACTTGAGAGTGGAAACATTTCTATCATGCACTTTAATTATTTTGTCTTGTATTCCCATTACTCTAAAAAAACTTGTGGCGAAACGAGTGTTTGCCAATGGTAAAATGTTGCTAACCCCTGGTATATTATAAATGGTTAAAAAGGAACCTCGTAAACAAGGGGTTTTGAGAGGTTTACATACATTGCAATTTTCTGTTATCAACAAAATCGATATCGAGGTTCAAAATGATATTGCCCTTCGGAACTTATGATGCTTTAGAAATTTTCTGGGCAAACATTGGTATGATAATTTATTTCATTGGTGGTTATATGAAATTGCCAAATTGCATATCATAAAATTTTGTATTTCAGAATGTCATATGTCACTATTAAAGATCAAAACTTCAGATTTTTTGGTGAAACTGTGACATTACAAATATATTATTCTGCCATTACAAATGCATTATTCAAATGCATTATTTGAATAAATTATCATAATTCTTATCAGATGTGCTTTCAATTTTTGTGTGCAATGCACATTTTTATATACGTGTCAAAAACAATTTATAATTGTATTGATAAAATCTTCACATACTTTTATTAATTTTAATCAAGAAATTAATCTTCTATTCTTCAAATATCAAAATTTATATTTAATATTTCAGATATGTGGATTGATCTTACCTGTTAGTCTTAACCAGTGCTGCTGACACAATTTTCGGGACACCCTCCCCTACTACCCCCTATTTTGCAAGTTATTGACCTTTATCATTAACTATTTATGCGGCCCGAGCTCTCAAGCCTCCCGGGCCCCTATGCAATGTATAGTCCCCTCCCCCTCCATTTTGGCGGCTCTTGTCTTAACTACATGTTCTTGAACAATTTCATTTTCTTGTTCTCGTATGTTATTTTATTTTATTGCAGTAGTAAAGTTATTGTGTAGTCCACAGTTCTTTCTACCGGCATATATTGATATACTTATTTGTTTAGTTCTATAACAATTTTGTAATCTAGAGGACTTAAATTCAGACAGAACCTGTTGAATTTTAATTATTTTCAAAACCACATTGGCAATTAAATTATTTGAGTCAATGCCTAAAGACACAGGTTCTCTCTCATTTGTCACTTTGAATACAACTGCGTTGCCAAAATTTCTTTTTGAAAGTATTTCGAAACCCTGTGCATTCAATTAAACCCTCTCATCAATTTAACCTCGAACCTAGCCGGCTTCTGAAGGACCAAAACAATCATGGCGCATGCGCATTACCGAAATCCGAATCCAAGGGCACCCCAATCTGAATAGCGCTCTGATGCGGAAGTCGCTGCAAATAAAATCCAAGAGCAAAAATTCTTTTTAGTATTCTCTGATGATAGACTACTAGACTTAGCGACAACATAGACGCATTTAAAAAGGAAGAATAGTGAACCAAGAATAAAACTTTCTGTCGTCTTTTTTAAAGGCTCTTGCATAAGTGAGGGTTCAACAACAATTTACCAAATTAGTTTCATTGTGGTTGAATGTTAAACGAATAGTGCTAAAGTTTATTTTTTCGATAATATACAAGACATGTGATAAGAAAATATTTGTTATTGAATGATGCGCATGGTGGAAGGGTATTATGTAGTTAGTGTATGTTTTTAGTCTGAATTGGTTTTTATATTTTTCTCCTGAAATGATGTGTTTGTGACGTCTATTGTTCAGAATGCGACGTAAATGATTGCGTTGTAGTGTAAATTTTATCGCTAGTAAATTACGAAAACTAAAGCAGGAAGATTACGTAATATTATTTTCATGCCGTGGCTACGTATTATACGTAGTTTAAGTTTATTTCGGACATTCGAAAAAAAGAAAGTATTTCAATATAGATCAACGATTTCCAAAAGGCATGACCGCAACACCCACTATGCTACGCTTCTATGGGTACCCAAGATTTAGAGAAGAAAATTAATTGAAAAATTAAAAAGAAATAATTTCTAAAAGGAAAATTCATTACATCTGCGACATTCCACCAAAGAAACAGTCACGTTTACATAGTCTTACATAAACATAAATTCACAATCGCTAGCCGACTAACCCAGAATCCTAATTCTAGTTGATGTTTTGACCATAGGCCTTTTACACCTTTAAAAGAACTACAACTCCCACCCATTTAAATGGTAAATCAAATTTAACAGTAAAATAAATCAAAAACCTATGAAATATAGTTTTACACAACTTTTTAAAATAAAATTATTTTGCTTCAAGTTCTTCGAGATAGCACACATACGCACACATTAAGTGAAGTGACTAAGAGCGGTGACATGTGAAATTAACATTTTTATGAAGATACTTTTCTGGTTTACTGTATTTTATTTCCCATCATATACTGCCCATAACAACCATTACTTTTCTGTTGACACAGTTTGAAGGGTACGATACAGGATAATATTTTAATAGCACTGTAGTGGCCCTAACTTTTTCGCTTTAATTGGTTAACTATTTTCACCTTTTACCAAAAGATTTTTACTGTAACCCCCTGAATAGTACTTTCTGGTGAATAACGATTTGCCCTACTCTGCATCCAGCGGCAGACTCACAGTCCAGTTAGAGCCACAGCTATGCTTTGTTTTGAAATTCATATATAATTTGCCCCATTATAAATTATTCAGGGATCGCCTTCAGCAGCCAGTGCCCTTATAAGTCAACATGTTTTTTTATTAGTAAAGACCATCTTACAAGGTTATTCAATTTGTTTTTCATAGGTATCCTAATTCGTGAAAGAATCTTAATTTTATGAAAAATATAATAAATTGGAAAAAAAAAAAAAAAAAAAAAATTCAACAGAAAACTTTTAGCAGTTTCATCATTTATAACTGATTGTAGACTACTTTTATTTTATAACTGATTGAACATTTCAATGTTCAGGCTTCGTAAATTATACGTTTGAAATGACCAAACTTATGCAAAGAGTTTTTATTAAAAAATTATTATATATTTCCTTAAGATATGAGTCCATTCTCAGAGTCTTATTTTTTACGAAAGATTTTGAAATCTGGAATTTTGTAAAGAGTCACATTTGTAATTTTTTACAATTTCTAAAGAAAAAAAAAATGTGGCAGAGCCTTTTTCACGATTGGAATTAGGACCCACATGTCTTCTGTAGATGTATCTGCCGCTGCCCATACCGTCTACATCAAAAGGACATGTCGTAAGCAAATGAGTTAAAAAATTAGCATTTAATTCAAGAACAAGTTGTTGTTTATTCCAAATAATATATCCATGGTCGACGCGTCACGTTGCAGCAGGTTTTGATAACGCCAAATCGTATTTTACTGTCACAAATCCGCTTATGCTGTACGCTCGCCCGGCTCGGAAAGAGAAGGATTTCTTCTCACCAAGGTCGATTTCCAAGGTTCGACAACAAATAGCAAAGGGTAAAACAATGACGAAAAAGGCCACGGCTGCCTGTTTTTCGAAGGACTGTAAACTATTAGTTCCGCAGTAGCCCCCTTGCGTTAAAAATCACTTCTTATTATCAGACATTTCAAGTTATTTATTTATCAAGCTGGACTACCGAGAAGGAGGTTTGTTTACAACAACTTGAATCGTATCTTTTTGAAGAAACAGAAACTTTTGTGGATAAATGTTGTGGGTTTCGAATATATTGTTGTTCGGTGAATGTGAAGAAACTGCTGGTGTGCCGTTTCTAGTTGGATATGTTTTTAAACTGTTTCGCCGGATTCTGTTGCATTTTAGGAAATTCGGTTATTTTTTTTTCTTTCTTTGCATAATGTTTTTAGTTCTGAGATGTAAGAAAATATTTCTTCATAAATATCAGTGATGGAAAACAACGCACCAATTTAGAATATAAATATGTGGGCAGATTCAAGGAAATAGTGGTTGAAGAACATTGCTGAGAAAATGTTGCTGCTTTGGTGATAGAGGATAAATTGAATAGTATGACATTCTAATACAACATACACTAAACAGAACTTTTATGTGTGACTCTTTATAACGGCGACAATCAAGTCTAGAACAAACATATTCTATTTTCATCTTACCGAAATCATTCTACATTTTACCACTTTGTATCTTTGGTTTTACAAACGATAAAGTAAAGAATTTAAATTCAGCACAAGCAGTGACGAACCTCTCAATAATCTAAGTACACCCAAGTCTAGGGTGGTATGTTTTAATGGACGACATATCTTCTTACGTCAAACATATAAACCAAATAAAATTGGAAATATAGTTTTAACTAGGAAAAAAATATTAACAAATGAAAAGTAAAATACTATATTTTTTATCGCTGAGATATTGCGTCACTTTTTAAGAATAAACAAATATATAAATAGCGGGTTAACACATACATTACTGTCTTGGGGTAGCAAATATAATAGTATGCCCTGGAGGTAAATATATGGATATTGTAAGTTTTAACAAATTCTATGCTCTAAGAGTGTCTTCTCCGGGGAAAGAAGAGCCTAAATTTATACGAGTTGGTACAACCTAGAACGCGGTGTGTGTGGATGCAGACGATGGTAAAAATGGTGGACCATGTACATGATGATTTATCATGTGTAATTTACGTTAATGAAGTTTATTTTATGATTTTTACAGTTTTAGAATAAAGTTGTTGTTTTTATCAACCTGCTTGTTCATTCCGACGCCATCACCACAAGGTAACCAAAGTAATAGTCGTACTTTGATTAAAGAAGCGTAGCAAGTAGCACGTCTGAGTTCGATCTCCAGTTCTGGCCAATTATTGTTTTGAAATCACACAAAGATAAACACTGAACTGTGTCTCTCCGCATAGCAAATGTACATATTTGTGCCCACACATGGCAAGTGCACAAATTCCTAATAGCGATAAGTATATTATTACCTAAGATAACTATCATTTCCTAACTAAGGCGAGACATACACTGTTGTCCAAGAGCTTCAAAATCATAACCCCATTTCTGAAAAATATTTTCTCTAATGGACAATTAAAGAATTTCATCTTAAGCGGCCCAATCAAACTGCGAGACATTGGGCGTTATTGACAGTTTCATTTCATATACGGACTGTGGGTATAATTCACTCGTTTCAGGGAAACGGGGTTTATTGTTGTCTGGAGGTGTTCTTGAACATCTTGAGGTTGTTGGCGTGAGGAAGAAAGAACTTATCATGGATGAACTCTCAGCGTACAGAGGTTGCTGGGCTCAAAATCAATAGCATATATAAGAGTCGGGGAGGTTTTTACCCTTCAGTTCCTTCCTGTCAATGTGATTTTATTGATTTATGAATGGCAATAACCTTTGAAGATGCTTTGTCTTCCAATGTCACGTGCGAACGTATACGTAACAAATGCCCAATCGATATATTTGCTCAGTTTGTTTTGCTTAAATCTGTACGAATAACATATATGAAAACGCATTATGAGGAAGGTTTAGATGTATCAATATTACATAATAATGAATTCATTATATAAGGTATGATAGAAAAATGTTATGTATATTCATAGATAACAACAGTCTGAAGAAACTGTAATGTTGCTGCTTTATTGTAGAGAGGACAAGTAACACAAGCACAAGATTGTAGCGAATTCAAAAGAAATCAGGATAAAACTGCAATTATGTTTTAAAGAAATATTTCTGTTCCAAAATTTCGAAGAATGGTTAAGCTTTTTTATATCAAAATAAAATCTATAAAATTTATATTGGAAAAGTAAGTGCAGTCGACAAAACTAACTAACTGAGGAATAATCTCTCGCACGAAAGCAACATAAATAGTTCGACATTAAGAGGACCACATTCAAAGTTCATTTGTGTGTACTAAATGTTTTTAACTCATTTAGTATGCTTAGAATACAGTGATTTTTTTTACCAACTATTTCCTCACATTTTGGTGAATTTTAGATATTACTCTGTCAGTTCTTTTATCATGTTCCAATCCATCATCCTTGGAATAAATAATGTCCATGGGATGATAGGATGTCATTATATTAAAAAAAAATCTAACAATCCTTTTTTAACAGGGTGCCTATTATCTGACTGAAGGAATTTTGTAATTCTTATACCTTTCTTCAGAACAGATCAACATTTAAATTCACTTTAAACATATATTATTGGGTTAAAAGTCACCTCGTCATTACATGCCGTCTGAAGTTGTCTTGGTGACCAGCAAACAGGATGCAAATCGAATGCTTTAATCTCTTAAAACCTAAAACGGTTTGTTAGAACCATGGGCGCCCATAGAATTTTTTCCAAGAGGGGTAAACCATTGACGTCAGTGGTGCAAATTCAAGGATAAGATGTGCAACATCGACTAACTTTGTGACTTTGAACATTCAGGGAAGACAAGTGGCCCCACTTGCCTTCCCCTCTGGTCGCCCATGGTTAGAATTTGCTGATAAACTAGTGATAATGGTGCTACGGTCAAAATCTGATATCAATGGACGAATTGATTGAAATTTGCCTATAATTACTGATTAGTGATGAACTGACAATTCACCTGAGAAAAATTAATAGGCTCGGCATATGTGGTATAAAATTCTTAATTGGCCTGCCTCATGGCAAAGAATTAATTATATGCTCAACATACGAAATTTTGATTGACCTCTCAAGAAAAAGCCCAGTTGTCCGGCGGCTTAACCTACCACTGAGCGTGATCAGATGGAAACAATAACCCGCAGCTTTATCATGACAGAATTTACCTGTTACCCTATCATTTAAGCTTTGCACACAAGACAGCACTAACTCTAACTCTGCATGGCATACTAAGATGAAAGAGGATAATTAATTTACAAAATTCTAAGCTTTCAATAAAGAATTGTCAGGGACCCCTGTGCCTACAGATTACAGCATATCTCAATACGATAAAAATAATTAAACGGGTACAAATTACTTAGGTTGATTGCACCCATTTACTAATGCAAGAAATAAATTCATTTGTATTACACCAATCAAAAATTTTACACAGAAATTATGCATTATTTTCAGTCAAACTCTTATTGAGCTTGTGCGTTCGTGATTACGAATACTTTTTTCAGCTGAATGTTATAAATTGATGGTCTTATAACTAGTGGCGTAACCAGAGAGGAAAGAGCCCCCCCCCCTCCCCTTTCCACACATACACAGACAGTGACTGAACAATTACATTTTTGTCTCCATTGAGCAAACAGCTAACTCTACATTGACTAAGCTATATATCTTGAATTGTAGCCCCCCCCCCCCCCCATTTCCGAGATCCTGGCAGTGCCTATGCTCATAAACAAATTATATCCGTTTATCGTGTTATCTTGTTTCTTTCACTTTCGTTGGGAGGGGGTCTAACGTCTCGAGCTGAGAAAAGAGTTGCTAAACGGCTCGGATCGTGCAAAGGGTGGCACTGGCAGATAGAGTTTACCTTGCTGGATACAGTGAGGCGCAGCAAAGGGGCTACAAGCGTGAGGCAACTCACGTACCCTCGAGGGGCCTGGAGCGGGTTTAGATTTTTGCGGTCCGGACTCGAAACAATGGATAGAATCATTTGAGCCCCTGGGGCATCGTTTGGCATACCTATGTACATCTCAGCGCAGCATTGTGGTTTCAAAGAGAGAGAAAAAAAGAAAAAGAGGAGGAGGAGGAGAGTGTGGGATTAGTGACGGCAGTTCGGTTCGGAGGTAAAAGAGGTGGCGGAACTGATGAAGGGAATAATGGAATGTAGTTTACTTTGAATCAGGGTGCGAATAAGACAATGGTTTCGGTAAAAAAAGGAATAAAAATGCTGTTTTATTTTAACAGTAATACAGAGGCACAACCAAGTAACGACCGTTTTTGTATGGCTATTTATGAAATGGTAGAATGACATCACAACTTGCTTACAGAAAGAACCACAGCGAAAATAAAAATAAAATAGGAGCTTGAGTGAATTTAGCAATTTTTTTTATTAGCAATTAAGTAGGGGCAAATAAACTAGAGACTGGCTATTTGTTTATATTTGCAAGCCGCAATCAACGTTTGAAGCTTCGAAAAGGTCGTAAAGACGAGAGCTGTTATATGCGTAAAACGTTATGGCGTTATTCATAAATATATAGTTTTCGATTCTTTTTCAAACTTACAAGTAAAGGAGAAAAACGGTGATACGAAAAAATAGTTCAACTTATGATAAATTGTTAGGTCTGAAATCTGATTTATTAATTAAAAATTAAAATAAAATTTATAAATAAAAATTTAATAAAAGATATAAACAAATGCCGTTTTCTAAAAAAAATGCATAAAGCAAATAAGGATATCAATATGTCTTGAAGGCAAAACTAGCCTATTTATCCAGAAGAAAAAGGCTCCTTTTGCTTTCGAAACCCGTTAAACTATCCTTACATTTTACTTTATGATATTTTACTAACGAAGATTTTTATTTATAGATATTTCTAGGCAGTGTACTCGTGAATAAAACCCCGGAATTACATTGCAGAGTTCACTTCAATGATAAGAGCTTGCAATTACATCCCAGTAGCTCAACGGTAGAGCGTCGGCTGGCCAGTACTAAGATCTATGATTCGATTCCCAGTTGGGGCAGCAAGGTTCTTTACAATGGCGCCCGAACAAATGAACCCTGTAGTTTAGTGCAAATATGTCGTAAGTCTGATAGTGACCCTAGTACGACTAGCACGGATTCAGTGGACTTTGGGATATGGAGCGCCGATTTCAAATCGGGAGGACAACGACCACGCAGGAAGGATTCTCGATTGGGGTAGCAGTTCATTACAACATACACAGATCGATACATACGTTCACTGCTTTTAAAAGTATAGATATTTTGGAACACATATTTATACTTTTAAAAGCGGATATTGAAAACAGTTATTCTGAACAATGATATCTGTTTTATGTATTTTAATGTAGAATAGAGAAATAAATGACTACACAGGGAAAATGAATATAACAGTGGTGTAGTTACGAAAGAGAAGGAGAGCAGTAGTCTACCCACAGCATACAAAGTTGAACAAAGGTTTTAACCGGTTTCAAAAAGGGGGAAAAAAACATTCATCAGGATAAATAAGAGAGAGCACCAGTGGCAGATATGGTTCTTGCCTTTGTTTGTATGGTTCTTTATCTCATTTATTCTGATGATGAAAGCTATTTTTTGCCATTGAAACTGATTAATACTAGCTTTATTCAGCCTTGATTGCTGTGTCTAACGAAGCTTTTGTTTCTGCAGTGAATAAAATATGTTTTCTAAATTTTTAAGAGACTATTTGTCATTTTCACTACGCATGCGTCATTTCCCCAGCCATTTTAGCAATGATGTCTCTTATACTTTAGGACCTGAGTTCATGTTTATTGAACCTCGCAAACAGACAAGTTGCTGCAGATGTCGGCTTCAAAGAGCATGTTGTCTCACTCAGTATCCGTATATCTGGGTTATTTTTCAGTTTCTTCTTATCTTCGAGAAAAGAAAGATAAGATAGGAGATATCACTTAGACGGAGGACCTTATCCAATTTGTAATGTTTTAGTTTGAGATAACCAAATATATTTTTATAGAGCAGTTGAAAATTGTTCTCCCGTGTATTTAATTTGCGGTAATAGTGCATCTTAGAATTTTGAAATTACATTTTTTCCCCATTTTAACAAAAAAAAAAAAAAAATGTAGCCTAACAAATTCTAGAACGATTGATATAAAATTTTTTTCGTGTATTGCCTATCGCAAGCCATTTACAAGAGGAAAAAAAAAGAAACATTCCACATGTTTTATTTTTTCTTTACCTAGGAACTTCGATCGTATTTATCTCAAAACACGATTTTCTGTTCTTTCACGTATGATATCTCGTGAATAGTTTAATAAACACAAACGTTCTAAATAGAAGAATTTATAATGATGCTTTTATTGAACTATTATATTTGCTGTAGCTAGTAAAATGAAAATGGTGTTTATACTTCTAAGAAATAAAGTGAAAAACGGATATTTATATTCAATTACCTAATTAAGGCACTAAAAAGAGAAAATCGTAGTTCAATGATTAAACACTAATGCGAACTTTTTGTTGTTTGTATTTCAATTGAACTATGCTGCAATGAATTATGCTTTGCACAGTGAAATATAGAAAGAAACTTCTGAAATAAAATATAACGTTAAGAATTCTTTTTAAGTATATGAATATAATTATTTTAGGATTTTTAAAATTTTCCTGCAATCAAATATATAGAATTTAGTATGAATGAAAGTTTTATATATTTATCTAAAATTGTGGATTTATAAAAAAAGAAAATATATAAAAATTTATAAAAAAAAAAGTAACAAAATGAAAAAGAAAATCATCAATATTAAAAGACATAAAAGTTCTATGCTTAATAAATCGTTGAAACATCTTTGAACTATCATCTTTTAGCTGTAATTATAAAATACAATCCTAAAAATCTTAAATATGTGACAGATCACATATTTAAGAATAGTTACGCTGGAGTTAAAATGTTTTTTTCTTTTGCAAATTTTATTAATTTCATTTTCTGATCTCTAGCAAACCTCGAAAAAATATAACATTCACATCAGGAATTTTATTATTTCAATTTCTTTGGGACTCAGAACTTCACTCCGCCATTCACGCTATCGAATGTGAGAATCGAGAATTTGTAAATGAATCCATAACGTCAAAAAAAAACTTTCGTTACGCTCCATAAAAACCAAACCCATCATTCTCACCTCACATTTTCGCCATCAACAACAGAATAGGTTAAATTACTAAAAGACAAGATACACCCTTTCGTGTTTGCATTCTCTTCCTACCGTTACAACGCCCTGTCAGTCCCGGTTTCAGAGGAATCGAAACCGAAGCCAGTTACGCGTTTCTCTCAGTAAAATGCGGCATAAACAAAAAACAATCGCGACTCTTTAGACGGCCTGGCGTCCTTGTCCTGTCCTTGGATTGCTCTCTGCAACCGTAGCTCCAAAGAAGAGTGTGGGCGTAGCCGGAAATTTAAACTCCTTTTTAACCCGTTTATTTGGCAACTAAAGCTATTCAGTAATCAACAAAAATATCGTCTGCCTTGGAAGTTAAAACACTACTTTAATTTTTATTTACATTAAAATGGAAATGAATGTAGTTTTTAGCTTTGATTTTAAAGTTAATTTTTCAAAATCATCTCGCGAGTTACATCCCTTAAATGAATGTTCTTTTTCGACGTAAGCATTTGTAATTAAATACTTACACAAAAGAGACTAAAAACACAAAGGATTTTCTTTCTTTTTTTATGCTTAGGTTATTCGTAACGGCAACGGTGGTATTATTAAGGAATAAGAAATAAAAAATAAAAGATGCAAAGGAATTTTTTCTCGATTTTTTTCTTTCTTTTTTATCGCAAAGGTATGTGAACATTTATTTTAAAAACTTTTTCACAGTTGCATTGAATGTATACCTACTAAATGCCCGAATTATATACATTAAATATTTTCTTTTGGTTTCTTTTCTATATATATAATATATATTTTATACTACTTTTCTAAAAAATTAGTATATGTAAAGATAAAGTATTATGATGGGGTTAAACTTTCACGTCTGGTATTTTGAAGGTAATATAGCGTTTTGAACGTTTTTAAATATGAATCAAAAAATTATTTTGAACGATGCGTGTGTGACGGTATGGCTCTGAGAGCACAATATCTATCTCCGAGACCACATCTTAACCTTGCAATTCCGTGCAGTTCGAGATCAGTTTTCTGAATATTAAGTGCCAGTTGCATTGTATAACTATCTTTGTTGGTCACCACAAAGATACGCAGATTTGTTTTATAGAGCAAGCTTTCTTGCTTTTAGTACCGTTAACGACTATTTAGTGCTTAAATAAAACTTCGAACGAATTCGGGTTATTGATGCTGGTGGCTGCACTGTGAGTTTGACTCCCAAGATTTGGAATGCGTCCTATCAGCAGATTTTGTAACTATTAGAAATTGTTCACTCGCATTATGAATACTACTTTTAGTTGTAAATAAATGAAGCACGTTGTATTTATTTTGTTAAAACGTTTCATCGTCTTATCATTAAAACATGTAATTTTATTTATACAATTTTGTGTTGGAGGAAAGCAATTGTGTATCTGTTACATTTTTTTAGTAAGTGTTTCATGGTGTTTAAAATAAAGCACATTGTCAGAAAGCATTCTCAGATATTACATTTTCCTAGTAATCTACAAAAAAGCTTGCAGCCTGAGAATTATCCAAAACAACTTTAAAATCGACAATAAAAATATGTTTCTGGGTCATTTTATCCTAAAGTTAATTTATTTTGAGCTGCATCTTCCTATTGACTAGTATAGGAGAATAATTTACCGGGGTTCCGCCTAACTGTTTCCTCTTAACTAAAAAATTCTTGACATACCTTCATTATATTAATTGTATAAGTATACATAACGCGCGCAAACACACACACACACACATTAGATATTGATGCACAAAATAATTCATTTGTATGTTCACAAAGGAAAAAGTGCTAAATTTAAAAAGTATAAGACAAAAGTTGAAAATTCAGTTTCATTATGGTGCAGCCTCCCCCCCCCCCCCCCCCCCGAATCTTCGCCTTTGTTTGAAACACGTCTATCACCTTACATATTGTCTTTTTACCAACCTTTCAAGCCACCATAAATTTGTTGGCAATGTCTTTACCTTTCTGATATACATGAATTTAAACCCTTCCAAAACTGAAGTCACCGGTACTTTTTTGTTTGTTTTCCAATTCAACCTGCGAAGCTACTCCTCAACGCACATGATGCCTACCACCCGGTGAAAAAGAAAAACTCAGGTGACCCGGCTTGAAGGTCTTGAATCCGATCCCTTGGCTCCAAGCCAGCGATTCACGTTCGTCCAAGGTTAGAATAACTAGGAAGTAAAATTAGACGACGTCTGAAAGTGACATAATTTCGTATTCGACAGCTATGGCTTAAGTGTCGAGGAAGGCATGAGATATTTAGGAAATGGATTCGAACAGGGTGTTACGTTTACACTTTATTGTTAGATAAAATGTCCTGTACTTGCTTCAACTATTGAAAGAAAGAATATTTTCTTAGTAGCTCAATAGGACTGGCCAGCCTAGAATGAGTGGTTTGATTCCCTATTCCCATTTAAACAATAGTTTAGTACTAGACAATATGAAAACTAAAACTGGGACAAATACGAAAACTAAGCATACCTACCCACTAACATATCTAAACTAAACATATCCACCATTAAAGAAATGGAAAATAATCTTAATGTCAATAGCGCACTTAAATGGATATAAATTATTTTAAAATTATTATTAGTTAAACCCTTTAATTCGCATAGTGTAAAAGATTATGGGCATTTTATAACATAAAAAAAAAAAAAAAACTGATATGAGTACATGACTTTCCTATATAATGCAATGAATTTACTTGTTTCATAGTTAGAAAATGATGTATAAAATCTACGGTACAATGTTTCTAATATTGAATTGCACATTTGACGATTTTTTGGACGACAACATGTAAAATCATTTCGAAGTGCCCAATTAACTTCCATTTCATGCAACTGTAAATTGGCAATTATCAATATTAATAGCATCCGCAATACGCAATATAGTCAATATATTAAAATATTTTAATGGTTAATTCATTAATTTGACGTTATTTTTGTTAACTTGAAGTCATTTTTGTAATTTTAACAATAATTCCGCCAATATCGCCTAGTTCGCTAAACTTATCACCAAGCATTACAGGCAAATGGAGAGAAGAGCATTTATTACATATAAATGACTGTTAGGGAATTGTTAGGCGTCAAAATACAAAATAATTATACAAGTATCGTATATCGTGAATGGAACGAACTAGATCCACGAGAATAATGTTAACAAATTTATCGCATACTATTACATATGGAAAGTAACCATATTTCACAAGAGTTTATACTGATTTTTTTAATTTTATGTGATTTTTTTTATGTATGTATCTAAGAAAAGTGCAACATCTCAAGAATGGTGTATGCTAGCCTTCTGAAGTTTGTGTCAATCGTTTTCTAAGGGAAAATTGCATAAGAAATGATTATTCACGCAACATTACTGATTTGTTGAGGATTTTTCCAAAATTTCATTCGAAAATTTGAGGATCTTCTAAATATTCGATTGCGTTTCAAATCAATAGACTTCCTGTATTCACTGATTGTAATTTTTGTATCAAATTTCGTTCGATATGCTTGCTTCGTTTGTTCGTGAGATATCGTCACCACAGACACACACACACACACACATAAAAAACAATCGATTCAAATTCAAGTATGCTTGAAACGTTCTCTTCCGTCGAAAACTCAAATTCGAATTTTCGACCCCGTTACAATATTTTCCCTATACATTATACTATGCATAGAGGGAAAATAATAAACTAAGAATCGTAAAATTCGTTTAAAGTACATAAATAAAAGAAATACATATTTAAATTAAAAAAAAAAAATTTATTTTGAATTTGAATACTGAATGAATTGATAGAAAAAATAAATTAAAAAAGTACAATATCACTTTCCCTATAAACGTAGTATATAGGTAGATCAAATCAATATTGTATAGAGATAATGTAACAATGTATAGAGAAGTATTGTTTTCTCGACGGAAAAGCATGTTTCAAGCATCCCTAAACTCGAATCGAATATTTTTGAAATAATGTATGTGTGTGTGCAAGTATGTATGTTAGTGTGTATGTTAGAATGTGTGTCCGTGAGACTGTCGATGCGATACCTCATAAACAAATGTTGCATAATGTTACATAAATGATCGTTTCTTATGTAATTTTTTACTAGAAAACGAATAGCACGAACTTTAGAACGCTAGCAAGAGGCGTTCTTGAGATATTGCACATTTTCAAATAAATTTATCAAACATATTACATAAAATAAAAAAATTAAAAAAGTATTAACTAGTGTGAAATAGTTTCTCTTTTCATATGTAATATTATACTTAAATTTGTTAACAAAAATAACGTCAAATTGATGAATTAGTTATTAAAATATTTTAATATATTGACTATGTTGCTATTATTAAAATATTTTAATATATTGACTATTGCGGATGCTATCAACTCTGTCAATTTAGAGTTGCCGGAAATATAAGTTAATTGGGTACATCGAAATAGTTTTACACGTTGTCATCTGGAAAAGCGACAAATTCGTCGTTAAAAACATTGTTTTTCACTGTGAAAGAAGTAAACTTATTGCATTATACAGGAAATTCCTGTGCTGCCTACATCAGAATTTTTTTATGTTATCATTAAAGATGGAAAAGAAACTAAATCCATGTTAAAATAAAAATGGAAAGTTATCTGCATATTAATAGTTGTAGGTCAAAATTCATTTTCACGCTCTAACTTTTTTAGTGTTTGGCAACAGTGAGTGGCAGAACAAAACTGTTGGTCATAGAGGGTAGATTAGATGAATCGGGTGTTTTTTATAATACGACCCTTGCTCTCTGTGCAGTTCAGTGTTATTAATTTGCATAATTACAACACAAATGATACGAAATTTAAGATTTTCATAGCATTATTTCCATTTTAAAACTGATTATCCTCGAAACAATGAAAAAATGTATGCGGGAAATGATAATGTGAACTATGTTATGCGCATGCAAAAGGAGTATTAAATAATACGTATTGTCACACATTCGCTTTATGCGCCGGATTAACTAATCTGTTGCCAACATGAAAAAATATTTTTTAAGAAATTCGTCAGAACATTTTAAAAATAATCTTATACGAACAAAAGCTTATCAAAAGTTGGATGTATGAAATGTCGAGTTCAAATATTTTCAAAATTAAAAAAAAAAAAGTATGCTTGATTGATGTTTAATTTAACCTTTACTCGAAATTCCTGTAAAATTTTTAATAATAACGAATCTTTGAATAATTCTGCACATCAAGTTATTTTCCGTTGGCGCATGTTCAATTCATCAGATATTAAACTACCGATTTTCGTCGAAATTATTTCACTCATAGATAAATAAAATTCCCTGTTTTTAACTTACGTCTTGATATTTCGAATTCCTGCAGAAATATGACGTCGGCTGCTTGCGTACATAAAACGATTTGTTGACGTCGTGCGTGACGCAACTTGAGGCGTCAGAGCTTATTGGGCGGTGCAGCTGTGTTCTCGGAGGGAAGTTTTGAAAACATTTCGTTGACGAACGAACGCAAAAAAGTTTATTAAATATTGCAACAGGTATTCAGGTGTGTTATTGTAAATGAAATTAACGCGGCTGCCTGTAAGATATTATTATTTAAATATATATTCCATATAAATTAATTTTGGCACGGGCATTTTTGAAACAAACGGCCCATTATATTTGAAGCTACTCAGTCATTAGCTGCTCACCTCGTAGAGTCCACTTCGATGATAAATAACTTGCAATTTCGTCCTAGTAGATCAACGGTAGCTCAACCGTCGGATGGCCAGTTAGGAGATCCAGGGTTCGGCTCTCGGTTGGGGCAGCAAGGCTCCTTAAATGGCGCCCGAACAAATCAACCCTGTAGGTTAATGCAAAGATGTCCGAGGTCTGAAAGTGGCCTTAGTATGACTAGTACGGATTCATTGGACTCTATGATTGAACCCCGATTTCAAATTGAGAGGATAACGACCACGTAGGATACAAACGTGAGTAAAAATAGTAGTAGCAAGAGGCTATCCTGAAGTAAACATAGCAGGAGGTGGTCAGTCAGATGGTCAGTTGCCCGCCAATCTGACATTAGAGGGTGGAGAATGCAGAGTCCACTTCGACGATAAGAGATTGCAATTTCGTCCCAGTAGCTCAACGGTAGAGCGTCGGCTGACCAGCTCGATGATCCAGGATCCGATTCCCGGTTGGGGCAGCAAGGTTCTTTACAACCTGTTCATTTGAGATTGGCCCAATCGGCGTTTGCACGAACGCTCATGATAAAGTATTAACTATTTTTAAATTTTAAAATGTATTTTAAACATAGTCAAAATATAAAATATAAAAATCTGATGTGAGCAGCACATGACTTTCCCTACATAATATGAGTGAGTACATAGTGAAAAAAAGGATGTATGATATCCAAGGCATAATGTTTTTAACGTTAAATACGTACATTTGCCGCTATTCCGGATGACAACATGTAAAACTATTATTTCGAAGTGCACAGTTAACATCTTTTTGGTTCAACTCTAAATTGACAATTGGCAATATTGATAGCATCTGCAATACGCAATATAGTCCATATATAAAATATTTTAGTGATTAATTCACCAAGTGAGCGTCATTTCTATTAATTTAGTTGTTGAGACTCAGACCGTCCGACCTACCCCAGAAAGGTGTAAGGTAACCGTTTGGACGGCCGAGAAGTGCCACCCAATATAGACCGGAGCTCTGTGGGGGAGGCATCCACAGGGACCATACCCTCCTTCCCCTACCACCAACCTCTCGGAAGGACTTGCGGACCCACATGTTTAACGTGATCGTACTCCACATGAACACGGCGGCAGTTGTGGCAGCGTGCAAATCCAGCGCGCAAACCACCAGGCTACCGCGTCCGAAATGTGCCAACAGCACGCGGTGTTCCCAGGTGGTCACCCACCCAAATACTAACCGCGCCCGATGCTGCTTGACTTCGGTGATCTAACGAGAACCGGTGTTTTCAGCACGGTAGGGCCGTTGGCATTCCATTAATTTAGTGTAATTTTAATAAATTTGGCTATATTTTCGTCAATCGGGGGCAACATGTTTCCAGGTTGACGATATTTCGACAGATTTATCGTCAAGCATTACACACCGACGGAGAGAAGAGCTTTTTTTATATGTAAATGATTATTGTCGAATTGTTGGTCGTAAAAATGCAAACCTATTTCACAAGTATCTTCTCTCGTGAATGGAACGAACTAGATTCACGAGAATGGTGTTAACAAATTTGTCACATAATATTGCATGAAAAGTGAGCAAATTAGTGTTCTAAAGTTTATGTTATTATTTTTCTAGTGATGTACCATTATTAAGGGTTATATGATTTTTTAATGATTTTTCCAAAATGTTATTAAAAAATATGGGTGTCCTCCGAACATTCGATTGCATTTTAGATCAATAGGTTTCCAGTATTCACCGATTGTAACATTTCTACTAAATTTCGTTCGAAAAGCTCCATTCGTTCATGAAATATCGCTTTCACTGCTTTAAACGTGCTCTTCCGTTGAAAAATCAAATTTGAATTTTCGACAACGTCACAATACTTCCCCTGTAAATAATGATATAATGATAATGATTATAATAATGATTAATAATGATAATGATAATAATAATGATTTTGTATATGCTATGTGTACAGGAAAAGTAAAAATTCCAGTGAACTTCAAGACCACAAATAGCCAAATTACAAATAATATAATTGGATAAAGATTTGGATTTTTTTTTTACATATTGTCAATTTTGACTTTATGTAAAAAAAAAAAAAAATTACAGTTAATTTTATATTTAATTTTTGTTTTGATTCATTTTTGTACTTAAATCTTTCAATTAGCGAAATTTTACTTAATCTGCAGGTGAAATTTGTCACAATTTAATATAAACATTTATTTAAAACATTGTAAAGAACTCGCGTCTCAGAGGACAACTAAGGAATGCTTATTTTATTCAAAAATGGGATATGCTTAGCCTAATCTATAAAATAATAATAAGATAAATAATCCAACAAAAGAAAATGCATTTTTTTTATTTTTATGTTTTTGAACTTCATTTTTAACACTTTACAACATAGTTGAAAAGTGTTTATGACTTTGTTCGTTCTGTCTGTCTGTCTGTCCGTTAGCACGATAACTGCCGTAAAAATGACTTTATCAAAATGAAATTTTAGTATGTTTTTCAGACGGTCTGTGGGACCTATGGGAATACAAATTAATAATATCACTCAATTAGTTTTGGGTTGGACCCGGGTTGAAAAAATGAAATACATTGAACCCGATGGGACCTAAATTTTCAAACATTTTTCAAGCAAATTTAAAATTCACAAATTGCTTCGAAAGTTTTAGGAAATATTCAAATTATCCCATAAAATATATAAAAAAAATTTCAGTGAAATATGTTAGGTAGTTTTTTAAATAAAAATTGTTTAATATAGGGAGAAAAACAAATTCAATTAAATTCTGACTCTTGCTATATTCTCCAGAAAGAAAAAAGAGATATATTTTATAATAAATATATTTCCAAGAGTTTAATTTTTTTTTATGCATTTGTGATATTTTTAGTTGCATTTGTGATAAAAATTTTTGACAAATATTAACGTATTTTTTACCTAAACAATTTCCATCGTCCATTTGTTTATGATCCCGATTTTCACTGATGAAACAACCTTCCACATGGTACGGAAAAGTGGCATAGGTCAGATTTTTTCCTTTATCTTAATTCAGTTGAGTTTAAAGATACAGATATGCGGGTTTATTCAATGATCTTCTTGCATTAAAAATAAAAATTTTCTGATTGACTAAATTTGTCAAAGGGGTCGTATAAAATTTTAAGAAATGTAACTTTTTGTAAATGAATGGGAGGACTATTTCATTAACGTAGTTTTATTTCCTACCTTACTTTCAACATTTTTGCAATTTACATTGCCCTCTTATCTCCAACAGATAAAGAATTAAAGCGCTTTTCAATCTTTTTGGGACACCCTGTATGGTTCATATTGGAAAGCGAAAACTGACATTGTAGACCATCCAAATTGACCACAAGACAGTAGCCAGCCTGTTACGGTTATCAGCGCTACCCTCCTTCCAGGATATTGGGTACACCTATAGCTATGCGACATAGAACGAATTACCACTAGAGATATAGAACGAATTACCATTAAAGGGAGAATTTTCAAAATTCGGCCCGTTAGTTTCTGTCCGGAGATCAATACTACACGTGCACAGAGATTCAGTCTTCTAGGTCACCGATATGCAGATTTTTAAATAAAAATTAAAATAATAATTACACTCATGATATATGAAAAATTCACGTGACTCATTTCAAAATAAAAAATATATGGCATCCATTTGTTCCGCTTCGTAAAGATCGTGATGTTTAAAAATCGTTTAAATTTATATTTAGTGTTGCATCCGTCATAAAACCGTTTTATTACTTTCCTTATATACGATAATATATAAGGAAAGTATTGTGACGGGGTCGAAAATTCGAATTCAAGTTTTTGACGGGAGAGCACGTTTCAAGCATCCCTGATCACGAATCGAACATTTTTGAAGTGATGTCTGTGTGTGTGGAAGACCCAGACCGTCCGACTCGTCCAGAGGACTTAGAGTAACTAGTTGGACGGCCGGGAAGGGATGTCTGTGTGTGTGTGAAAGTATGTCAGTTAGTCTGTGGAGACGATAACTGACGAACGAATGGACCGATTCTGACGAAATTTGGTAAAAAAATTATGATCCGTAAACACTGGAAGCCTATTGTTTTTATACGTAATCGAATGTTCGCAACACCCTAAATTTTCGAGTGAAATTTTGAAAAAATCGTCAAAAAATCAAAACCTCTAATAAAGTTACGCAAATAGACATTTCTTATATAATTTTTCATTAGAAAACGATTGACATAAATTTTAGAACGCTAACATGAACCGTTCTCGAGAGAGAGAGATATTGCACATTTTTCAAAAAAATTATCAAGAAGTCATATAAAAAAAAAATTCCTATTGAGAAACATATTCACTTTTCATATGTAATACCATGCGATAAATTTGGTGATATCATTCTCATGGATCTAGCTCGTTCCATTCATGAAAAAAGATATTTTGAGTAATACTTTTGTATTTGAACGCCAATAGTCATTTATCTGCTGTAAGAATAACTTATTTCTCTGTCCATAACGCTTGGCGAGATTTTGGCGACGAATTTGGTGGAATGTTGTCAACTTGGCAACTTTTTTAAATGTTGCTAAATTAACGAAAAACTCGCCAAATGGATAAAAATGATGCTAAATCAATGAAAATGACGACTTGACGAAAATTCAATATCTTGGAAAGAATATAAATATCTATTATAAAAATAATCTATTTTTTTTTTACTCTAAAAGTCATGTGTTGGACAAATTAGATTTTTTTACGTATTATCTGTTTACTTAAATTCTGAGCCAATGCAATTACAATATTTTTTATTTTAAATAATGAAATATTCATTGATTTTGCAAATAGAGGCAGACAATTTATATTATAATGGCGGTATTTGAATAAAGTTCATTTAGTGTAACTAGCATGGAGTTAGAAAGAAGGAGATAAAACTCCTATGGAAGAAATGCTTGAAAATGCCATAATGTTTTGAGAATTATATGTAGGTGTCGCTAGTGCTAGTAAAGTAGCTGCTATTGCTAATTGACACAACAGAAAGGCGTAGTATTTAGTATATGTATTTTTGATTAGTTTTAAATTAAGAGTTAACTAATTATGAGTATAATTAACCAGTATTTTTTCATAGTAGTAGGAAGGAGTACAGAATCCATAGAGATAAAAATAAATTGAAAGTTAAAATAATTTTGAATGAATAGGAATATTCGCTATTGTTTCAGTTCTAATTTGCATTGCGTTAATTATTTATTTTTACAAAGCTGACAGTTTAAAAAATATTTTAGGTCTTTCGCCATAGAAATTCATGCAATGTAACTTATCCCAGCGCCACCTAAATTATTGTCTTACACGCTATTGGCGTTCTCTTAATGTGAAGTTTTAACTCCTTACTTTTATCTCCATGGTTACTGGCATTGTATTTTTTTATTGTTTTATTTATTTTTTTTTAAGTTTTAAATTTCCAAATTTAATAAATTACTGTGATATTTTAAAAAATATCAGCGCTGAATGTATCACAATTTAGAGGCGCTTAAATAAAATTACATTTCCAGTTGGAAAGTGTTTTATAATCAATGCTTTATGCATGATTGAACTTTCTTGTTTACTTTTTATTCTCATCATTATTTTATTTTATTTATTGGTGAAACATTTACTGCATAAACCTCAAACAAAATAGGGGCCCAAAGATGAATAAAAGATTTCAAATAAAATGAAATTTAAGATTTTTATTTTATTTTCTTGAATTAAGACAATAACATTAGTTTTGATTCATTTATTTAAATAGCTAAGTTGTAGAGACTGTTTATCTGTTACAAAAATCACGTGCAAGCTACGCGTCACTTTTTCTCCATGCTACGTTTTCAGGTTTCCTCACTATTTGAAGAAATATTGATATTTGGAATTTTTCAACCTTAACATAAATAGGAAGAGTCTAATTTCCCGTCACACGTTTCTCGGAATCCTGTGTGTAACACATTCACTTGAAATGTTTACAAAACTGTTCTATTTTCCCCCGAACATGACAGAGTCATTCGTGTAATCGAACTATTATTGGCCATAGAGCTATTTGTACTGTAGCCATCCTCTCATTGGTCGGGGAGTGCTGTGGTTGCGGTTTCAGTTAACGTAGATATTGCGTGACACCGGAAACCAATTGTCCGCAAAAAATAGTCGGTAAATCATTCTTTTTCGTGTTAATTATGATGGGGAGTTAATTCTCAGTACAAGCATGAATAGAATTTTTTTATTATCTATAAAAAATTATTTGGTTTTTCTTTATCAAATTTAAGTTTGAAAGCGCTTTTCCTGTGCAGCATAGTCGTGCATGGAAAATAAATCACAAGTAAACATATGTCTGTCAAGACTGTATCAGTGATGTCTGTGTGTGTGTGTTAGTGTGTATGTGTGTATGTTAGTGTGTGTGTATATTAGTGTGTGTATGTATGTATATTAGTGTGTGTATGTATGTTAGTGTGTGTGTGTGTCTGATTATTAATATCCATATAGCTACTATACATCAATATTAATATATAATAATTACAATTGATTTTAATGTAAGCATTAACTAGTAATAAAGTTGTTAATAATTTAAAGAAACGTTCTGAAAGTTAATACAAGTTAAAGTTTAATATTAAATCTTATCTACTTATCAGTTGATTTTGACTCTATAATCTATAACAGTGAACCCCCATCCATACAAAAGTATTCTAAATACTATTGCCATAATTTTTAAATATTTTTAAATTGAATATGTAAATAAATTAATTATTAGTATGATCACAAATTCAGCTAAATTAAAAAAATCTTTAAAACGAAATAATATATAAAAAAAAATCTCAAAGAAATTTTTTATGCAAAATTTGAATGACATTTCATATGAAATTACATATCACTACTAAAAATTTAATATTTTTTATCAGGGACGGAGCTGAGTATACCTTTTTTTTTTTGGAGGGGGGGAGGGGGCTTAGCTCCTTGTGGCCCCTGCCTGGCTACGGCTCTAGTGTGGATATGATATCTCACGAACACGAACGAATAAAGCGTTTAGAAAATAATTTGGTATGATTATTACAATCAGTGAATACTAGAATTTTATTTATTTTAAACCCAGTCGATTGTTTGGAAAACACCCTAATTTTCGAAAATTTGCTGTTCTTAGAGGAAACTTCTGTTTGAAAGTTTTTAAAAATAATGTGAGGTTTCACATTAAAATTTCTAGAAAATGCAGGAATAGAGTAACTAAAAAAACATATTAGAATGCGGAGATATCCACATTATTTATGCCACAAATTGGAATTGTGCTACCCTTCAATTTTCGTATGTTACTATATACATATGAAATACCATAAACTTTTCATACTTCGATGATTTTATAATTTCTTTTAATATGAAGGAATTATCCTACGGATTTTTTTTTTCTTTTTAATCTGCTGTCAAGATAGAAACTCTGTGATAATATACTCGATCGCCAAGGATCCGATGTGTGCAAATCGCTCAAAATGGCTTCTGGTCTTCGGGCCTAAGCTGAAGAATCCCTGTACCAAATTTTGTAGTTGTGAGTCGCCTAGATTTTCCGCTACGCGACCAACAAACATACAGACAGACCAACATCTTCCTTTATTATTATAGATTTATTTTTCAGTATTATTTCTTTTTATTTTTAAAATTTCTATATGGCATAAAATTCAACATTTCATATATCAACATACTGAAGAGCAAAATTTTATAACCACATTTCTCATAGTAGCACACAGTAACACACAGTACAAAGTAACACACTCGTCATAAAGGTACGAGTATTTACAGTAATGTCATATTTTTACCAATATGCAATGTTGAAAACAAGTCACAGCTTTGATGTGGCAAGTGATATAACTACAACGTCACAATTTGCGTCGCAATGCTGTACCGGTGATGTTTCAGCTTTTTTTTTTCTTCATTTGTTCCTATAGTCTGCAGGATTTACTGCAATAGGATGAACTTTGCTGGGAAACATGTTTTACAGGCATAGTTTACTTAACAGGAAATTTGATCTACAAATTCGTTCGAAATAAGTGGTTTTCAATACAAATTACGATGTGATACCTAGCATTTTAAATTAAAGATTATTTTTAATAGTTAAATAAATTATGGAGCAAGCTATTTTACTTGAACTTCGTATACTTCGTAGTTTTATCTTGGTTAAAACTTTATAAAGTTTTTTTAACAAGAATATTCTCCGGCCGTCCAATCTGTTGCTCAAGTCCTCAGGATGAGTCGGACAGTCTGGGTCTTCAAAAAAAGTATTCGTTCGAGTCTAAACAAAATCAGGATAATCCTGGCTCTTTAACGAATGTGTCTATTAATATTGAAATTATTAATAGACACATTCATTCACTTTTAAGATACTTATAAAAACTGAGCACAAGTAAATTGAAACTGTAATTAATCAGTCTCAATTCTTAAATTAGAGATTAATGGTAGAGAGAAAGAGACAATATCACCGAAAGATTTTAGTAAGAAGTCAATGAATAATGAAATCTTCATTATTCATTGAAAAAGAATAACTGAAGTAAAAATTTCAAAAATGCCACTTACATAAAGATAATAAACAAATAAATAAATAAATAAAAATAATAATAAGACTTCTTAATTTTGCATAATAGATAAATTCAAAAATGCTTACTTTTTTTATTTCCATTTTCTTAATTTTGTTTAATATTTATTTATTTATTTAACATAACATTTAGCATAACTGATCTTGTAAATACATTAAATTCTAAAATGTTCTATACATTAATAACATTTTTTTTTTCAGTTTCTTAAAAATTGAACACAATTTCAGTTTTTCATTACAATATTAACCCAAAATTAGCCAAATATTAATATATTTCCAGGGTGAAGGCAATATTAAGCCACTGAAATCTACAATCGTCTATTTACTTTTAAAAAAAATCATAAAAAAACATAAAAATAATCACTCTGATTTCTCTCTGCATCAACTTTTGAGATGATTCTTATCTTGGTTAAAAGTTTTAAACAAACATTTAAGGAAAAGGTGAACCGCATCTTCTGTGTAGCCTGTGATCTTAACTAGAAGAAGAAAAAATAAAAAAATAAAAGAAAAACGGAAAGCACCACCTCTCTCTATTGTTTCAGTGAAACAAGTCGTTGACCAAATCCAAAGCCGCATGCGACCGGTTTGTTTGGCAACAGAGAAGCTACCACTTCCTGTTTAGGCCGAGTCACGCTCTAGCTCCGGATTGGTTGAATCTGGAAACCACGCCTCTTTGGCTCCCAGAGGTCAACTGCTGAGCGCCTCTGCTCTGCTAGCAAAGGTCAGGATGCATGCAGATTCTTTATTCTTTAAAAATTTATTTCTAAAAAAAGGGTGTGAAACTTCTACATTCGTGCGCGCTGCCAGTAGTTGAAATTTGGTGAAAGTTGTTTTAGACTTGCTTAAGATTGGAATCGTGCACCTGATTGCCATCAAGATAGTCAATGCTGTACGCTTTACCCTTGAGTCCCCTCTCTCTAGAAAAAGTTATATGGGCGTCAATGGTCTTGAATCTGCTATTTCAATTAAAGATCATATAGTTTTCTATTTTTATTTAAAATGTATTTTTTAATACAATTTTTTATATTATTTCATTGAAAATGTTATTACTATATACATATAAAACCAATATTCAAAGCAAAAGATTAGAACTAAATTCCTTTGAATTTAAGTTGTACATTTTTCAACGCAATCGTTTAGCATTTTAGTCTGCCATCATTTGCACCCCCCCTCCTCCCTCCCAGAAAAAGTTATATGGGTGTCCATGCTCTTGAATCTATTATTATCAATTAAAGATCATATATTTTTTATTAAAAATGTTATTACTATATATACATACAAAATCAATATTCGCAAAAAGGATAACAAATTTCCTTTGAATTTGAGTTATACATTTTCCAGCGCAATCGCCTAGTCTTATATAACTAACGCCTAGTCTAAAAACGCCTAGTAAATATACTAAATGCAGTGAACACTGCTAAAATTAATACCTTTAATTACTTTTGCAAGTTATAATACCTTCCTAATTGAAACTACTTAACAAAGGACCAAAACTACTTTTGTCAAAAACGCTTTTGTCCGAGCAAAACTGGGACCTCCAAGTTTAAATTAAGTAAAGATTAAATAAACATTTTTCAAATTCTCATTTGCAGAAAGTATTAAGATGAAAAGTAGCTGAAACCAAGAGGTAAAATAACAATGCAAAAAAAAAATCAGCCTAATTATTTGTCTCTTATGCCTAAGAGATTCCAGCTGATGGGGCATGAATAAACCAACTAATCAGTCGTCTGTCCCGGTGATAATAATCTGTTCGTCACATTTTTTTAATATATCTTTGACCTCTTGCACGGGTGATTGTCTTGCTCTGGAGTGTTTTTGTACGCATTAAGTGGCTAATAACTCGATGTCGAACCAGTCGCCACATTCATTACTCCTGTCTGGGTATAGCTTTCGTCAGAATCTCCATCTGGGCGTTCCATATTGATGGCAATTTAATAGATGGTTTCGCTCTATCAACAACGGGTTAAAGATTCCAACTATTCTTTATGGGTAATAAGAGCTTATTTTCGCATTTATTCCATGCAAAGTAGAAGCGTGCGGATTTAGAAATAAGTACAATCAATAATGACATTATCTTATGAATTGAGCAGTGAAAAACTCCGAGGATTATCAGAAAGGCAGCCCATACACATTGGGATTGGAGGTCATCTTTCAAACATATATCACGCCCCCCCCCCCATCTTCATATTTGATTTCCCCCTCCTTGTAAATTGCTTGTCTTCTCCAGCCTCAAAATATAAATAATAACAATGAGGGTCCATATCCCCTTTAAAGCCGACCCCTGGGAGGTTCTGAGTACAGGTTTGATATGTCAGAAAGTAAGTGAAAGCAGATATGGAAGTCCATTTTGTTCGGACCTTTATTTAGAAATCAAAAGATTTACAAATTTTTCAGATTCTTAAACGGTTAATAATTCAAATGTAGGTAGAATAAAAAGAGCATGTAAATTAATACAGTTTATTCACCAAGAAATACAGCTTGCTTAATTATTGAAATCATTTATAAAACACGAACATTTTAATCGAAAATTGTGCTAAATAATTGACAAAAACGTAAGCAGAAAATTTTTACCATCAAATATAACGTGAAATTCTTGAAATAATCTTTTTTAAACTAGCACTTTTAAGCAAAAATAAATAAATAAACAAATAAAAATCACAAAATTTAAAATGGTGTTTTTAAATTTAAAAATCACTAAACTTAAATTTTCTCATACCAGAATTTATTTGTAGTAGCTTTCTTTATTTCAAATTTTACATTTTTTTTTTTTTTTTTTTTTTTTTTTTTTTTTAAATCGGCATTATGGATCCAAATTGATTACAATCATAGCGTATTACCCATCACTTTAAAAGGCTTAAAAAATCTTTCGATTGATTCCATAGTTCACAATGTACCCCCCGGGGGGCGAGTAACTGGCCATTCGAGAGGGACTAATGACGTCACGAACAAAAATACTCTATCACGGCTATTTTTCACAACAATGATTGAATCTATAAAGTCTCGTGATCATTGTCACAAATAAACTCTTTTATGCATGATTATGTCCAATTTTGTCCTATGCTGTCATGTTAAAAAAATGTAAAATTTCGAATAAATATATTTCGAATAAAGTTTTCGTTGGAAGCTAAAAAAATTCTATCTAGTTCTAGATTTTTTTTATAACAAAGCCGGATATAAAGTTTCACGAAAATCCATTAATATTTGTTGTAACCGCTATAGTGTACACAAGAAATCGACCACAGACAGACATTACTCCAAAATTAGTCATAACGTGTTCAGGAGGTCTTAAAACATATTGGCATCAAAATCTTGAAATCGAAAATTTTTGTGTAACCATTACTTTCTCGATACTACGTATGAGAAAGTAAACATCGAGCTGAAGACATGGCAAAGAGAGTATTTTCCACCTGTTCTCTATTTTCAATTTTAATTCAATTTATTAAATTTCTTTGGGCAAAATTTCTTTTGGCACAAGAGTTCTAACAAAATAAAAATATCTGATGTGTCGTCCACAATTCATGACTTTTCTCACAACCTCCCACTGTAACAATTTGGAATTTATAGGAAAACAATAACAAAAATTGGATTCTTAAAAATCATTTAATCTCGCTTAAAATCTATTGGCTTCTTCTTACTGCCAATTAGACTAGACACGCACTATTTCACCATGATCACTCGATTCTTTCAAAGACTATCGTGCTCACTATAGAGAAATAAAAAGAAATTATATCTGGACAACGATTCGTGATACATGCAAAGCAATGGGTCCTTAGATTCCTGTACGTATAAAACATCTGCTCACTTTATTGTGGGAAGAATAAATATTCTTGATGCTTTACCCTAAACTTTTAAATATTCTGAGAACAGTGGATGTCAGCATCTTATAAATAATGCAATTTGCTTTTAAATTAATAAAATATACATTTTTTTTAATTGTTTAATAGCATTAACAATTCGATTTGCTCAATTTGTTTAAGAAACACCGTGCCCTATGTGATAAAGTAAAATTTCCAATATCTAGAGAACGGCTCCTGCTAATTTCTAAACAAAGAGGAACGTTGATTTTGCTTTAAAAGTATTGCCACACACACACACACACACACAAAAAAAAAAAAAAAAAAAAACTCATTTCATAATAATATTTTTTTTTTTTTTTTTTTTTTTTTTTTTTTTTTTTTTTTTTTTTTGTAATTGTAGATGAAAAATGTTGTTGTTGTTGAAACCCAGACCGTCCGACCTACCAGAAAGGTGTAAGGTAACAGTTTGGACGGTCGGGAAGTGCCACCCAATTTAGACCGGAACCCAGTGGAGGAGGCATCCACAGGGATATCTTGAGAACGGCATATGTTGACCAAAACAGAATGTCATTTGCTAAAGGAAAAGAAGATTCCATGCGAAATCCTATTTGTAAATTTTTCTTTTGTATCTGCTGTGTATTACAGGGGAAATAAAAATATGATGTGGGCAGCACATGACTTTCCCTACAGACTTAAATTCATTTTCTCGTTATTTCTTTAATAATTCATTAAACTGAGTTTAATTGCACAAAATAACATGCATAATTATTTGAAATAAGCCCGTATTTACACATTTTATTCGATTTTCATTTTCATTTGGTAACTGGACGTATTTTCAAAGTCGGCGCAGCAAAAATGCGAAAAATCTCAAGCATCTCTAGAACGGCTAGTCTTGGAGTAATGAGGTCGGACTTATTCTTTTCACCTTCAAAAATTAAGTATAAAACATGCATTGCATTTAATGGATACATTTGAGCATACGTAGCATTTTAGATTTGGACAACTTTTGCGGGTCATTTCGCAAAAATGTCAAGTTCTTTTTTTCCCAAATCGTACTAAAACCTAGTCAGCACCAGGGTAACCAAGAAGTGACTTATTTTCCAAATTTTGTGAAATTCGGCCAATTAGTTCTTTAGTTAGAATAAGTATATATCATTTTTGATGGCCATTTTGCAAAAAAAAGTCAGGTTCTTTTTATCTCGAACCTACCAAAATCTAATCAACACCAGTGTAACCCACAAGTGATTTATTTACCTGCACACTTTTATGAAATTGGGTCCATTAGTTTTTGCATTAGAGTGGACACACACATATGCTAAAATAGTTTTTTGGACCCAAAACGTGCAGATCCGTCGAAAACTCGAGTTGTATGATTCCAATACTTTCCCTATATATCACCATGTATTGTAGGGAAAGTAAAAAGGGGTTAATGACATGTTCTACATCTCTCTAGAAAAATTTATGCTGAAAAATCCCGATGTAAACTACAAGTTTTTTTTTTTTATTTATTTACTCTTAAATAGTTTGTGAACATACATGACAGAGAGACTCACTTATTCAGTGTCAAATGAATGCAGTTCTCGGTTAGGAGAGAGCAAAATGTTTTCTGTGTTATCTATCCATCATTCATTCTCGAAACTCTTTTATATGCATCATACAAGTGCTTCATCCTTTCTCGAATCAATTTGCATTCTTGTACCGCTGACCCTGAACTAGATTTCGCTTTTTTACTTTCTAAGTGCGGGGAAAATCGCTTTGCGTTCTGTTTTTTAACTCGAACTGCATTACAAATTGGATTTGCTATTCTAGAAAAATCGAATAAGGAGCGGAATATCTTTTATGGGTTCACCGTATTTAATCTCGCCAGTACATAACTAAACTATACATTGGCATTGGAGCAACCAATCAGAGTCTCGTTGAAAAGGTGCCGTATTTGACTCATCTACATGTAAAATAAACACATTAAGAATAAACGTTCGGTATTTAAATATATTTAAAATTCGAAATAAAAACAAACCGTCTTATAGAGATGTTTAAGTAATTGAATATATTTTTAAATATTTATATTTCTGGGAAGTAAATAAAGGAATTTAAAACTTGAATACTAGATTCTTTCAAAAGTGAACACTCGTGCTAAAATTAACAATTAGTTACAATTATTTAAATATTTAAAAGCATTAGGTTTCGTAAATTTTAATGCTTATAAATTAATAATGATTATACATAAAATGCTTATAAATTCTTATAAATAAAATGCAAAATTTCACTGGCAAAATAATAGATAATAAGCATTATTTTTCCCTGTGTATTTTCAGAACTTCGTCCTCCTGTTCCGATTAGCTTTTGCTGAATCTACAATTAATTTATACTTTTGAATGAATAGATTTTGTGAAATAAGCAGCATTAATCACAGATATAAGAACAAGAATAAAACACACACTAAATTTGACCACCGTTATATTTGGTTTCTTTTACTGTTATACAGAATAAAGTATTAATTGCCTGAAAATTTTCGAATTCAAGATTTTGTCTGAAAAACAAACCTCCTGAACGGATATCAAATACTTTCGAAAAGATACCGCCTGCGTGTGTGTGTGTGTGTGCATGGGTCAAAATAACTCAAGAACGAATGTACGTAATTCTGAAATTTATGTACAGATACATTATATAAAATCTAGAACTGAATCGAATTTTTTGCAACTGGCACTAGTCAATTTTCACAGTTATTTTTTCTTCAGAAAAAGGTGATTTCCTTTGCCATCATGAAAGTACAGTCAATACTGCGAAAATTGTTTGAAATTCGTTGTACATGTGAATGATATTAAAATGAATTTACTGACACAAATCATATGAAGTATCAGGTGAATCGGATTGAGCGACCCATTGCCAACTTATATGTTTAAAGAGTTTTTCTTTTTTTTTTTTTTAAAGAATAACCTGCAAATAAAGACTCATAAAAAGATACCTTCTTTTTACCGTGACTGTGATAGATACAAATGAACGTAAAACATATGGAATATAAATGCATGTGAAAGTCGCATGGAGATTCACAGTCCTGATATTTTGTTTATTAATTAACAATGTATTTTAATTCAGATTCTTTGTAAGTCATCTAAACGCAAAGCATCTCGAAGGGCACGGTGTTTTGTAACGTCTTTAGCATTCAGATTCGACTCTACGTGATATTGGGTCAAGAACGATCCTTCTATACACGAGTTCAAGCGACCCTTTCTTTCATGGTAAAGTCCATGCAATTCCGTCTCATTTGCCTCATCAACATGTTCGCTCGGTCATGGAGACATATCTTTCACAAGATCTTCCGCATATCTTCTTAATCTGTAACACGTTTGCAAATGGGGCTATTAAAAGCTGTTTTCTTTCACGCCATATTTTTGAAAGTGGATATGGAACAAGGAGAGTTGAGAGAAGGTAATATAGTCATTCGAAGGATACGCCAGAATCAGTTCATGGCGTTTTAAAATGCAAACTAGATTTGTGTTTTGATAGGAAAATATATATATTGCGGTTTCATCCAATTTGAAGTAGCATTAAAATAAGGTCTTAGTATGAGGACATTGTGCAATTTTTAAGGATGCAATTAAGGATGGTCTCGTTCTAAAACATGACTTTCTTTAGACAGCACATAACTTTCCTTTTTTCTTTATATTTATTTATTTATATACATTAATATCAGATTTATCTATGAGGGGCGACTAGAGGATCGAGGCAATTCAGAGACTTTCCACGCGTAGCAAGTGGGCATTCGACCTCTGAATCACACAAAGGACCAAAGAAGACACGCACTCAATTTGACAGAATTTCGTCTTATAACTAACTATATACATTTTTCGAATTTTTTTTTCTGCGTCCACATCTAGATAATATAGGCAGTATACCACCCAAAATTGAGTCCAAATCTCTTTAACGGTTTTCGAGATTACGAAAGGCCAACGATTTGTCACCCACCGATCGACAAAAGACCCCTCTGGTATCTAGGGACACCACCGATGCATTTACAGTGAAAACTCGACTCGTGATTAAATTACGATCACCATACTTTTCTTACGCTACATAGCTTAAAGTAAAAAGATTACTTAATCTATTGTTAAAATCATATCTATGAAGAAAAGTGGTACAAGTCACAATCCATACCCTCTAGCTCAGCGCGAGGGAAGTAAAATAAAATAAAACGCATATTTTAAATTGTCTAATACCGAACCTGTCATCAGGAGTGCCCATAGAGGAGGGCAAAGAGGGCGCTATTGTTCCCACTGGACGTTCAAAATCGCAAAGATGACATCAAGTTAATCAATTTTATACGTCTTTTTATCCTTGAGCTTGCCCCTTCCCTGGAAAAGTTCTATGGGTGCCCATACTTGTCATGTTATCGAACCTGTCCAGTGGCTGGAATATAGGCCCGCAGCCCCCGCAACTGGAGGGTGGCACTTAAAAGTTTGAAGGGGTTTGGTGTAGCAAAGTAAATGCATGATAATATGAGGGTTAAGGGATGCTATGCTTTAAGCTTCGAGGGGGGGATGGGCGTAACCAAACAAAACTCCGCCATTGAGCTTGTCACATATGCAGACATATGGGTTTGTGAAGAGTAATTCCATTTTTTATTGTTATCTCGATTGAATTTTACACTGCTTTCTACTCCAGAATTATGATGCTACCTTTCAGAATGTGCCGTTATTTTGAATTTTATGCTAATTTTGAAAATTTCATCTCAGTACCATATCGTCGAACTTGCCGTTCCCGTTATATCTGTTTCAAAGTCAATGGGTCAAATAAATGCCACAGTGCTTTTATTTCATTGAGAGAGGCCTTTGCAGGTGCTGTGCAGCTGCCTGTAACGGTAGCTGCAATGGATAAGGAAATCTGGAACGATCTCACGGAGTATGTGAGTGGCGTGAAACAGCTGATATGCATAGATATTTTTATCTCGTACCCACCATTTCAGACAAAGAGACAGGCTTAATATACTCCTGGAGCATTATCGGAAATCGAGTCTCTTTTATTGTTGTAGACAACATTAACCAATCTCCTGTAATATATAGGGGTTGTACAGGCTTTGCTGGCCTAAACTTCGACCGTCCACGAGCTGAATCTAGTTGAATTATAATTATCTTTGATATTATAATTATCTCTTTATAATTATCTTGATCTGAATCTGTTAGGAAAAGTTTGGGTCAGGCCGAATTTCTTCAAAGTAGTCCTATACAAATTAAAATAAAAGTTCTGTATGATATTTTCCTTTCTAACTTTACTATATAACTTATGCATCAATTCTATGCTAATTTTATATGCAGTAATATATTTAATGTAGGAGATTGATATATTTGAAAATTATTTAATTTAAAAACTGACTGCGAAAATAATTAAAAGAATGCACTGCGTGTTTTAAAAAAAATGTTTTTACTAGAAAATTTTACTCTTGTCATAACAACCATTCAAAGGCAATAATTAGTTTTGCTAAATATGTATATATATATATATATATATATATATATATATATATATTATTTATAATATAACTTATTCTAGTATCACTAAAATATATCTAGTATTTATTCACAAATAAATTAAAACGAAAGAGTACAAATTATAGCTTCCTTTAGGTGCAGTAAAATAAAGTTCCTAACTTTCTTTGGATCCCAGAATCGAAAAAATTTTATTTCCGAAACTCTGGAAATGTATATATTCTACTATGAAAAAGTATATATTCTGTTGTAAAAGTGAATATATTCTATTGTGGGATGTGTATAATCGAGAGTTATATGAAATTCTTCTGTTTCTGTATATCCTATGACATACGGTATATGCAAATTATTATTATCATTCAATGTCTATTTCGTGACGGATTTGCATGTTTTGATCACCCTATAACAAGAGTCAACTACTGTCAATTTCACTTGTCAACTCTGTGTTATACGATTTTCATAAAATTTGACAATTAGGTGAGTTTTGAGAAGCGCTGTCCTATCTGAGCTGTGAGAGAAGAAACTGACAAGTTAAAATAATACTTTCTTCATTCTTCAAATTTGTCAATTTTCAGTTCTGCTAAATACATATGTGAAATGAAATCGGTTCTTATCTGTACGCGCGTACCTGTTTCTAAAATTAATTAGTACACGAGATTCAGTCGTCACATTACGAGAAATATTTGCAATCCATTATAAAAAAAATGTCTGTGAAAATTAATATATGCAGTATGTTTCTATATTAGTTTTTAACATAAGGTAAACCGGGAATAGACTAAAATTTTCAATAGAGTTGTTAAATTTTTGGCAAATCATTATTAACTCTATATTTCTTATTACTCAAATGTCTTGTCAGTCATCTCAGTGACGAATATTCTGACAATCAGGAAATTACCTGGTCTGACCTTTCATCGGTGTGTACTCGCCGAGGCCTTACTAATCTCCTACCTGATCACAGGATGAAGTCGTTCCTGATCAGTGGTTCCTGGTTTGTTTCGGCTTTTCCGACAAGCATACGGATCAGCAGCACAAAAGATCCACTGAGTCACTACACTCGGGCTGACCGCTCACTTGAGACCGAGGCAGGCGAAGCGGCGAGTAGGTGGCACGCCCCTGTCTACATACAGTAGGATACCAACACCTTATTACAATCTCACCCAATTTTTTGTACTTAAACCAGATTAATTTTAGTAATATTAAGTCCGATAAAGAAATAAACTTGTAAAAGAAGCAAAGTTCTTCAGCTTTACAAAAAGTATTAACCATAAAAATAAATAAGATCAAGAACTATTGCCAAGTTTATCAAACTTTATGAGTGAAAAGTATAAAGAGGAAAAGTTATCCGATGTATTTCGTAATAAACTTGGGGAAATTGCCCAATAGCGATATATACGCAACGCAGTTCTTCGTTTTATCACCCCAACTTCTTTTAATTCATCCAATTTCATTACAGCAAGAAACTACTTTGGATCAAAAGAGGTAAATTTGCCAAATTTATTAAACCAATATCACAAATTATTGCTTGTCTCATCATGTCTACCTCTGAGAAAATTTAAAAATCAACATTCTACTTTTTCTGAGATACAAGCGAATAAAAAAGCTACTTGATGCGGCTTCTGTAAAAAGTATCCGTCAGAGCATTCAGTATTATGCGTTAAATTTTTTTAAATAGAACTTAGCTATTGCTGTGCCAAGCACCTTAATATCTTTGCCGATGTGATTTAAATAGTGCTATGTATTATAATAAAAAAATCCTCATCTTACTCGGTTTTACGTTATAATTAATGTATGATTTGTGCATGTGTATGTATATTTTGTTTGTGCGAGGTGTGAATAAATGCTCTTATCTCCATGAAACGCACACACACACACACACACACACATATATATATAATAAAATTATAATATGAAATTCCAATGATAGAAAAGAGAGAAGTTTAACTCATAAAACCTTAACGTAAAAAATGCTAACAACATAAAAGGATGCAATAAATAGAGAATCATGAATCAAGAGGAGAATAAAATGCATATATCCAGTCATCAAGTTAAATATATTCAACTTACATCAATGGTGATAATTCGAAAATCGAAAAACAAAAAAATAACCAAGCATTAAAGAAATACACGTGGATAAGCATTAGGCTTAAAAGGTGTTCATTTTGAATACATTCGTTTTCAAGTCTATGTATCTATTCAAAATGAACAAAAAAAGCTTGTTTCTGAAGAAAGAAATAGATAATATCTATAAGATCTGTCTACTTGGACAACAAGCTAAAAGATTGAAAAATGAAATAGGAATATAAAAATACCTGAGAAAATAGCACATGTCCTATCAATACGCAACGAGGAATAAATGACGAGACTACTGTTATATATGTGTATATGTGTGTGTGTGTGAAAAATGAATTAATCACTAATATCAAACAATCATAGAAAAACATCAAAGTGGAAATTAATTCGAATTAGATTATTTTTCAAGGTTGAACATCTACTCCAAAGTATCCAACACAAATGCTTGTTTCGGATTACGATGACAGTGAGTCACTGTGAAGACCATAAAGAATTATTAAGAATTTAAATATTGCCATGAGCCATGAAGCAGGTCCAAGAGCCATGCGCTAACTCAGAGCAGATGAGATTGAAATAAAGAAAGTTGAGTTTGTGTCCATATATAGTGTGTGTGTGTGTGTGTGTGTGTGTGTGTGTGTTAATTATAGGAAAATTAGTATATAGTAATCAGTTTAAATGTTCCAATTCGTTTGCCTGAATGAGACGATGGCAATTTGTGAAATTATTTTTTTATGATCTTTATGCAGTTTTTTTATTTTAAGAATAACTTGCGAGCAAAAGCTATTATACAGATCATTTTTACTTTCCTTATATACATAATGTATAAGGAAAGTATTGTGACGGGGTCGAAAGCCTCACATTCCAGATTTTTTTTTTTTTTTCAATTTTTGCAAATTGTTGATCACACAAGATTTCTAAGTATTCCACCTACAACAGTTTTCTTGCTGTTACGGTTTGCAGGCTCCAGTACCCCCCAGAAAGTCCATTAAAGCGTGTTGCCGACTCCAAGCAAAACGATACGGTTAAGACCAATTACTCCTCGAAGGCTAAGACGGAGTGGGTAGCCGCATGAATTATGGAGATAGTGTCATTGTACCATGGATGAGCCTGATGATGGGCCATGATTATTTTAATGACTGTACTTGTCCGAATATTGATTGAAATCAGTGTTCGATGGTCGAAGAAAAACTGTTAACGCGTACCCATTACTAGGTCGAGACATGTAGATTGGAGTGTTCATCTATTTTGATGCGTGTATTCGTAGAGAATGTTCAATTAACTTCGATTTCTGATGTACGGTTATTAAAATTGATCGTAGAGCATCCAACTAAACTAGTCTAACCTAATTCCTTACTTACATTTAGATATTGTTCATGACTTTATCTTTAAAATTTCGATATCATTGATCCTTTTTTTAAATTATTCTGAATGGAACATTAAATGTCAATTGAACATTTTTGTTCTAAAAATATATTGGTCTAAAATTTTGTAGAACTTTAAAATGATCATAATGTTTATTAATTGCATAAAATAAACTATTTTATTGTTGCTTTTTTCACAAATAATATACATGGTATAACGTCTAGGAAAGGATCGTTACGATGGCGAAAATTCGAATTCTCGCTTTCGATGGATTTTCATTTTGAGCATCTCAAGTACGAACCTGTACCTGTGTTTGTATGAATGCATGCATATTTATTGTGCTATTTGTAGGTACGATAGTACGTAGGCAAATGGAAGGATTCGAACTTTCATACGAAATTTGGTAAGATTATAAGATTATTGCAATCAGTTAATACTACAACCGCATCGATTTCCATCAAGATCAAACCATGAATGATCCCCCCATTTATTAAACCCTTTTAATTTTTAATATTGACAGTTATACTGTTAAATAAGCAATTATTATACAAGTAATTTTTCATTTAAAAACGAATGATGTTCTTTATGTATTAAATATGATAAAGTAAGCCGACTTTTTACAAATGCGACACTTTTATTAACACCACCCCGTGCAGTTATTACATTTCCTTTCACACATTTTTTGATAACGTTGCATCTGACGCCAAAATAGTCGCCGAATTTCACTTAGGATACGTTAGGTTGACTAGAAGTCACAGCCATTTTTGATATGGATTTCGCACTAAGTATTAATAAGTGGGTTTTTTTCTGCAAATCGCCACAATAGCGTCCAATTTCAACCTATGTGATGCATTTTCAATGCCATTAATATTGTGGTTTGGTTTGCATTTTACGCGTGAATTAAAAATGGTGTTTTCTAAATTTAGAGGTCTATATTCACATTAGTATGTAAAGAAAGCCATGTGCATCGAGTTTTTCTATCGTGAAAATAGAGATAGCATCGAAACTTTGAAAGAAAGCTGCATGCATTTGAATGATGAACTTTTGACGTTTGTATCCCAGTGAATAGGTGATCCAGGTGCAGGGATATGGAATGCATCAAGGGAAGAAGGGAGCCTTGACTTGTCAATCGGATGCTGAAGCATTTTGATTTGCCTGAAGCTCATACAAAAGAATATTTGAGAGAACATCACCAGTAGCTTCCTGTTGCATTTAGAAGCATTAAACTTTTGTGGCTATGTGAAGATCTTATTGTTACGAGGTATTCTCTGGAATTGGGGTGTATTCTCGAAATAGAAGGATGGGTCCAAATTTCTGGATATCTAACAATTTATTAAAAACACCCATAAGCGTAAACAGGAGCAATACACAAGCTAATAACTCTATCTACCTTACAAGGTCACAAGACAACTGTAGAGTGCAATATCACATCGATCAACTCATTCACAAAACAGCCGAATCTGTTCTCAAAACACTTACGTAGTTCAACGATTCATTTGGATTGTATTGCGTCAACTCAGTCTAAATGAACTATATGGAAATCTCTAGAAAATGGGCGTAGTTTCAAAAGTTATCAAGACAGTGAGAAAGTTCGAGTAGCTTCCAAAACTTGCCAAAAGTCAGCAAATTTGTTGCTGACTTCAAAACGACCCAGACCGGGTCAAACGACCCAGACCGGGCGCGGCAGCCCTGTGGTTAGCGCGTTGGAGTTGCACTCGGTAGGCCCGGGTTCGATTCCAGCCACTGCCCAAACTGCCGCCGTGTTCATGCGGAGTACGATCACGTTAAACATGTGGGTCCGTAAGTCCTTCCGAGAAGTTGGTGGTAGGGGAAGGAGGGTACGGTCCCTGTGGATGCCTCCCCCACTGGGTTCCGGTCTAAATTGGGTGGCACTTCCCGGCCGTCCAAACAGATACCTTACACTTTTCTGGTATGTCGGACGGTCTGGGTCGAAGAAGAAGAAACGACCCGGACCGTCGCATAATAGCAATGGTTGCCTGTAAATTTTGTTATTCCTCGAAGATAATCAATATGCCGTGAAAGCATTTGAGGGAATTCGTAACAGCAGTAAAAATCCGATGTGGGCATTACTTTCTGTAAATTTTAATTGCATTTTCTTTTTTCATACAGTAACATAAATTTTATCACCCAAAATATCAAATGACATTGAATTCGCAATTTAGATAATTCAGATAAAATGAAATTTTTTGAACCGAAAATGGAAAAAAGAACCGAAGTAGAAATCCTTAGTGACACCTCCTCCTTTCCCCATTCTCCCCCTGGAATTTGCTGCTGAATCCAAATTAGTCATCATTTGAACTCTATATGTATAGCAGGTCCTGAAAAATGGATGTTTCAAGAAAGAGAAAATTCGTAAAACAATAGTATGGTAAAATTTTTGCTACCAATGATGCGTACACAAAACAATTGAATGAGCCCAGTCATGTACGCGAAATTTTTTATTTGCAACATCAAAAAATATAAGAATGTATCGATGCATAAAATACATATAAGCGACGCGCTTTGCTGAAAACGGCTAACAATGGCAAAACTGCTGCAAACTATTGAGTTACAATGATGAGTAAAAACTCAGTACCGTCGCCAGGGGGAGGGGGGGATGACTTCGTGGTTAGGACGTGGGGATTGCATTCGGACGACCCTAGTTTGATTCCCGGCTCTGCCCAAACTGTCTCCGTGTTCACACGGCGTTCGGGTATGTTAATTATGTGGGTCCGAAAGTCCTTCCTAGAGGTTGGCGATAGAGGAAGAAAGGTACGGTCCTTGTGAATACCGCCTCCACTGAGTTCTGGTCTAAGTTGGCTAGAACTGTTCCGGCCGTCCAAATAGATACCTTACAACTTTGGGTAGGTCGAACAAACTAAGACGAAGGAGAAGGAGGAATTTGGCTGTCATAACCTCCCAGGAACCCCGAAGTATCTAAAAAATTATATTTCTAAAAAGGGGAAACAAAATATTTGGTCACACCCCCTTCCCTCTAAATATTTTCTTCTGGCTACGCTACTGATAAAACCTTAACTTATTTTTTTAAGCAATATTTTGATATAAATACTTAGAATTACCATATTTTGACTCGCTGTAGTTTCTGGAAGCAAACATAATAAATAGATCTATCTATTGATCCGATGCCCGCGATCAGTGCGCATTTCCACCTGAACAAACTGACTTCGCTTGTCTCCAAACTGTAGCTTAACCTTGTTTATTCAAGTGTAGTTGGCACAGCTGAGTGTGGAACGTACGTCTAAGAAATTTACAAACTTTTATGTAAATGCGGCTTTGGGAATCCATCGAATGAAAAATAATTGGGTAATGTTTTACTTAGAACTGAAGTAAATGCGCGGAAACCATGCTGTAACCTGATTTGCTTCATATTCTCAGAAAAGAATGAATATTTTTCTGTACTAAAATCTATCTTTGATCTGGTAGTAAGCGATACAAACACGCAAATACAGAGGTTTTCATGTTCGATCTTTAGACATACCATCTGCGATTGAAAGAGCGTGTATGTGTTTTGGGGTTTATCGTAGAATATAAGTCTGATTTTCCTTATAATGGCGAAAAAACTATCCCCTAATATTAATGTTCCTTACAATTACAATGCATTACACAGTTTCAGTGTGGAAAATAGGAGTGCTAAACATGCAATAACAACTTCAATTTCTATGTAACGTGCAATAACAACTTTAATTTCTATAGACAACAGGTGGTATAACACGAATGAGTTCGGCAACAGTAATAAAATTATCATATTAACCTCATCTTTCCAGTGAATACTGAAACATGGGGCCAAATTTCAAAACACCATCTGATCAAAGCTTTTATCTTTCTGCGGTTTACCATCTATGCTTTAGGCGAATAATTTAAAACAGCAAAAATGAATTTTGAACACAACTAGGAACTTAATAATTAAATGGAAAAAATTTAATGTGTTCTAGATTTTAAGATTTGAATATACAATTACATATTCAATATTTAATATTGTTATTAATAACATACAGTATAGCTTGATACATTGCGTACATTTCAGCATTAAAAACAGTGGTTTCGTTTGCCTAAATTTTAAAACATCAATAATGCAGTCATCGCAGTAAACAACAGCTTCACATCTCACTTTATTATTCATTTTGGAGCTGTCTGTGTAGATCATAACTCTACTATTGCAGTTTAGGTTAGCATCCCAATTAATAGTCCACGCTTTTCTAGGTTTCATTTAATATTGTATAGGCCTCTGGATATTATGATCAGCTTGTTTCCAAGGTACAAACTCTGATTCCAATGGTATAATCTATAGATAAGGGTAGCGTACTTAGTTTTTATATCCAGAGGTGGACAACCTGCAAATCTTGGACAGATTCATAGGAGACTGTACGATATACCTTTATTAATGAAATCAGCACACTTTTTTGCATTTGGATCAGTTTAAAAGTTGATCCTTCCGAGGTCTCTATACCAAGCGATCCATACCTGACCATATCTTCGGTAGAGCTTAATTATATGTCTTTAAGGATCGCAAATAGTACCCTCCAGGTTGCCTTAGTTATCCTGTTAGGTTTCTGTTAGAAATGTATCATTTTATCTGTGATCTTACTTTGAGGAGTCTAAAATAGATGATAAATCAAAAGCCCCTAGTAACTCAGGTCTTTGACATATTTAATCCTCCTGCGTCCAAGTTTGATGGCAGGGATGTGTTGTTGTTGAAACCCAGACCGTCCGACCTACCAGAAAGGTGTAAGGTAACTGTTTGGACGGTCGGGAAGTGCCACCCAATTTAGACCGGAACCCAGTGGGGGAGGCATCCACAGGGACCGTACCCTCCTTCCCCTACCACCAACCTCTCGGAAGGACTTTCGGACCCACATGTTTAACGTGATCGTACTCCGCATGAACACGGCGGCAGTTTTGGCAGTGACTGGAATCGAACCCGGGCCTACCGAGTGCAACTCCAGCGCGCTAACCATTTTTTCTTGGCATGATATCAATCCAGTTGTTTCCCTTAGTAGGTGAGACCACTATCTAGATTACTGTTAACATCCAGATTATATATATATATATATATATATATATATATTATAAAACTTGAAAAATTTATTTTCAATTTTAGTGAACAGATTAAAAAGCTAAAAGCAAAAAATAATTTATAATACATCTTGTAAAGCGCTATGCTGCAATATTTACATGTGTATTCCTATATAAATTCCCAAAAAGGACAAGTAGCAATGTACTCGTACAGATTCTAGATGTGTGACAGAAGTACCGGCCGGGGGGAGTTGCGACCCCCAGCACTCCGGTTAAAGCTTTTTCCGCCATGGCAAACGCTCCCGGTAACCGATACTCCCTACACGATTTCCTTCATGACCTTTTATAAATCCGCAAAAATACATACATATACAATTTCAATAACATGTAAAATCTAAAAGTTTACTTTTCTACGCTAAAACTATCCATGAAGCATTCTGTAAAAATATAACAAATAATTTAAAATACAAAATTCTTAAGACTAAAGAAATCCCAGTCTGAGAGGATATTTTTTTAAAAAATGGATATAAGACCCATAAACCGCATTATTTCCATATAAAAACCTGTGTGTAAAATTACCTCACAATTAGTCATTTAATCCTTTTAAACCCTTTCTATTCAAAACTAATGTTTGAAATACTAGTCAGAGTGTCTGTATTTTTAAATATGGACTCAAGACCTATTGGCAACTCCATCGCCATATATATACTAATGTTTGAAATCATTTCACTTATGGTTAATTATTACTTTAAAAACTATATATTCAAGACTATTGAAATCCATGTTATTATTATTAAAATCCTTTCTGGATACCAAAACCTATTGGCTTCTTTATCACCATAAAAATCCTAATGTTTGAATTTACTTCACTTGTGATAGTTTAATGCTCATAAATCGATATATTCAATTCCAAAGACTTTCCAGTCAGAGAGTTATTTTTAAATATTGGATACAAGACATTTAAACAATATTATCACCTTATAAATATATATACATATATATAGACACATAAATACGCCATAGTCCAAACTCTACGCAATACACCTTCCCATGGAACAACACATAACTTTTTGATTTTATACCACTTTCACATATGACTAAAGTAATTATTAAAAGTTCGTCCGATATTTCAGAAAACCCTTATAATCACGAACTTACAATCTGGATAACGCTTATAATGTTTCCACATAAAAATAGCCCTAGCTATAAAATTCCGGTGTATAGCCATATTGAGCTATCTGATTTATGATCCTCAATTTGGCATAAAAACACGTCACCCTCTGCGTATTACAATTCCCGCCATTAGGCTATATCCGAAAAGTCGTATGTTGTTATCATTCCAAAATATCTCTTCCTGGTTACGGCTGCAGTTAAACCATTATAATTGGAAACCAATCTTATCAGAAAAGCGGGAGGATAACCCTCCTTGATAGCCTCCTCCAGAAAACGGCAATCACACTTGTATCTATCGTTGTTAGTAAAATTCAACAACTTATGTCGTTTCATTTGATTTACTATCAGATTTCTGAATATGTTACGGTGTAGACTAGTTGTCCATGACGTCAAATATTTGATATCAAAATTAAAGGTGTTACGTTTATCGTAAATACGATAACATTGTATAGTGGCAGGCTTCATTATAGTGAGATCTAAAAAATCCAGACTTTCATCCTCATTGCATGGTGTTTCTATTAAAGTTAAACATGGAGGATAAAAGTCAAACTTCATTGTATAACCACTATCCTCGAATCCGCATAGGATATCATCCACGTAACGTAGGAATAACATCTCATTTAAAAGATGTGTTCCCCTTTCATATCTATCTAGGTAAATATCTGCCATAATTGACGAACAGTTACCCCCCATTGGGATACCCTTAATTTGTTTATAAAAGTTTTCTCCATTGTATAAAACTGTCTCGAATAAAACCAACTCCACCAAAGCCTTGTACTTTCCAATTGCTATATATAGCTGCAAATCACATCTATGGTATGATTCTATTAGGATGCTATATAGATCCTTAATGTCTATATTATTGAAAAGGTCAGCAAAGTCATAACTCCTGTATATACCGATGTTTGGCAATTCTGGTTGTCATGGAAAAGATCTAATACTTAAATCGTCATTTTACATTCCTCTGATGGTGAAGAGTATACTGATACTATAATTATGGAGACATTGTCAGGGATACTTGGATCACAACCAAGTCCCTTCCAACGTGCATGCATGATGTGCATGATGTTGTAGTTCAAATCCTTATCGTTGATAATAGAGATCGTAAAGTCTTAAGTCAGGATCGTAAAGTCTTAAAATAAATATGATCGTAAAGTCTTTAGGTAAACCCACAATAGTGTTTTCCCAATTCATTGACAAATTCCCCGTTGATATAATATTCTAATAGGATCATGCAGAATTTCCTGGACTAACTGTAAATTTAGTTGAGATTAATAGCAACGCATTGAATAAATTAATAGATAATAATGAATTAATAATTGTTCACTAGTCCCCAGGGGATCTTTTGCGATAAATGCGAATTATTAATTAATAGAGAGAGAGAGAAAAGTTATTCAAATCCAACTTTCTAAAGACCTGGAAAATTTCAAACTTCCTTAGAGATAGCAGGATATCTATCCTCCTAAAGAGGCCTCTAGTAAAGGACTCTGGAAAAGAAAACTGGCCTCGCTACTGGATTAGATATGATGAACGGTTCAATCCATTTACAATTTTATTTTCTAAGCATGTTTTTTTTAAAAGCCAAGATAAGCAATAAACGCCGGGTGCCAAAACTTAAAATACGGAAGTAGTTTTTTTTTTCTTCTTTAAGGGGGAGGGGGGGGGGAATAATTGCTTGACAGAATTTTTAAAAATTGGGTGTCTGCAAGCAAACATAACATTTTTCTCATGTATAACCATGAGAAAGCAAACATATTAAATCATTTATTATTTAATATGTTTGACTTATTTTTATATAGTACTTATAAGTATATAAATATTTCATATAACTGTAAATACTTTGGTTCCAAAAACTAATTTTAACAAATACACATAATTTGACCTTTCTGGTACATAAATCAACTTCATCGTGCTATGTGGGTCCATGGAATGTATAATAAGTCAATTTTTGCTCTAGATATGGGAAGACCGAAACATGTGTTTCTATTGTCATATTTTTTTACATACATTGACTTATTTATTTATATAAAATTTCTAATATTCTTATGATTTAACAATATGTTAGTTTTTCCTTTTAGTTATGTACTTATACATGTATATACCAATTTCTTTAAACTATTATTCATTTTTCTCCAAAAACAATTTTAAGACTTGATTTTGAACGCAAGTATATTTGGACAGATAAGTTAAAAATCCACAAAAATAGAAAGATGAAAAAAAGTCTAATATAGAATGAATATTTTCTTAGAAGGTTATCTGAAGTTACTAACCACTCATATTCTTTGTTCAACGTTATACAGATAATTTGCAAAATATATGAGATGGTAAGGTGGAACTATGAAATATAACGTAATTTGTTTGTTCGTATTATATGAAAAAATAATTTAAGTAATTTTAAATAATTCAGTTTTAGAAAATCCTATATTCAACACTTTTAAAATTATACTTTTCCTCAATAAGAAATTTAGTTTTATTGAGTTTCATAAAAAAGAAACATTTTATGGAAAATTATAAAATGACATTTAGTAACCATCGTTAAGTATAATTTGTTTTACCCGTATGTTTCCTAAGCTATCCTCTTTCACAAGTTTTGCTAAGCCATAAAACAGTGTCCTAAAGAGAAGAATGAAAAAAGCTCCAACATACATCATTTACAATGCTCTATAAAAGCCATTACAGTTAAGGTATTACAGTTACTGTTCCGTTGAAACTCATTCAAAACTTTTTTGTTGCATGTAATTCTTTCATTTCTATTTCCGACAGCAGGGTTACGGATAGAAAAATAAAAACAAAACAAAATATATTGAAGTGTTTTACTTGCTTTTCCGTGTAGCCGTCAAACGATTTAATTTTCTTTCATATAAATGACTTTCGACTATTTTAAGATGATAAAAAGGTAAAAGGATGATGCATTTTTATTTCTGAAATATCGTTCAATGGTTATTAAGAGTATATTATTTATACAGTAATTGTTGTTTTTTGGAATAAAACCTATCGTTTTAAAACATTTTACTAGTGAAATATATTTGTTTTATACTGTAAAAAAATATTCTACTTTGGTGTTTAATAACAATAATTTGAAATTTTCAATCTACTTATACGGTTATTTATAAAATTCATTACCTTTTAAATATTATAGGAAAATATATTTATTAAATGGATAAATTCTTACTAATTGTGTATAAGAGTCGAGTTTTCCATTTAACATTTTGAATTTAACGCTACATTTTAAAAGATTCAATATGTAATTATATAACGCAATACCAAAATCCTGCCTATAACGATTTTAATGAAAATGAATTTATTCATCTAACATTTTACGCCATCCTTACCAGTAACGTAATCAGGCTCTCGGATAGGTGGAGGTAAGGGGAGGGGGTGAATGACCAAATGGAGAGTTTACAGTGCTGAATTTTATTTTCCAATATGGACCCTGTAGCGAGCTATTGTAACCGTCCAGTCAATGGGTAAGGGTTATAAACCCCCTCCAACCTTCCTCCCTGCCCACGCTACTGACTGATGCGATAAGCCCAAAGGTATACCAATTCAGAAAGCTTCTCTCACATCACACGCCAAACGTCGTTTTATCGCCAGTTCTGGTACACTATTTTTGCAACTCCTGCAAAAGCGGAGAGAAAGACGATTGTTTTTAATCCGCGATATTGTTCATGAAGACAGATTAGATACATTTGTTTCCCATTATTTAAATCATGTTTTATGTACATTTTGGTTTTAAATTAATACTATGAAAATACATGTATTTAAGACCTTTTTGTACTGCACACAGATTCTTTGCAATGAGTGTAAGAAATGTTCCACCCACATTATTTGAATTTATTATTTGAATAAAACGTTTATATGCGAGATTTTGGAGTAAATATATGTGTAGGATCCGTATGTTGTTCAATACTTATATAGTACAACAATCAGTGACGAAAATTGAAGATTATTTGAAAGGAAGGAATATTTGTCATTTTAAAAATGCAAAATTTGTGACATTTTAAGGAAATTTGCTTGACATTTTCGGTTTGTGGGAGCAATAAATGTTACTTTTCTGACATACCTAGAATAATGCATCGTTTTTCAAGGTTTTCAGAACCCTTGGGATTCCGCGACGTGATAGTTTCATGCAAATTGTCTTAAATTTAAAAACGTGTAAAATTTTGATGCATAATTTGGACAAATGGGGATATTTCTTATTTTGGGGTTCTACCATCAAATTAAATTTCAAAAGGGTTTCGTGAGAAAATAAATTTGAAAAACATTGATATAATGTATAGGGAAAGTATTATGACGAGGTTGAAAACTCGAATTCTACTTAGTGTTTTCGACGATAGAGCTTGTTTCAAACATTCCTGAAATCGAATCGAATGTTTTTAAAGTGATATCTGTGTGTGTGTGTGTGTGTGCATGTATATTAATGTATGTAGTATGTGCATGTATATTAGTGTGTGTATGTGTATTAGTGTGTGTATATGTATATTAGTGTGTGCGTCCTTGAGTCAGTGGATGCGATATTTAACGAACGGATGGAACGCTTCAAACAAAAAAAAAATCGATTATTATAATCAGTGAATACTGGAAGTCTATTGATTTTATAAGCAATCGAATATTTGGAAACCAGCTCCAAACTTTCAAATGAAATTTTGAAAAAAATCATAAAAAATAAGAACCTTTAATATTGCTACATAAAATATCATTTTTTATTTAATTTTTTATTGGAAAATGAATAACATAAACTTTGGGATAATAGCATGAACCATTCTTGATATATTGTACGTTTTTCAAATAAATTTTAAAAAATACATGAAATTAAAACAGTGCTAACTACCGTAATATGTTTCCATTCCATGTACAATATTATGTGACAACGGTGTTAGCATCATTCTGGTAGGTTTTATTCACGAGACACTTTTTCAATAGTTTTGTATTTTGACATCAAACAATTTGTCAAATGTAATTTATTAGCTTGTCTGTATGTCTGTAATACTTGTCGATAAATTAACAAAATATCGTCAACTTGACATTTTATTTAAAATGTTTCCAAATTGGCAAAAATGACACTAAATTAATAAAAATGATGTCAAATTGATGATAGTCAATATCTTGGAAAATGAAGTTTAATTTATTTGATAATTCCTGTCCCTTTGGGGAAATTAATATTCTTGATTTAAGATATGTTGAGTTTCGTGGTTATAATCGTTTCAAATACAATATTTGAACAAAATAAAAGTTAATTCGGTTAAGCTGTGAAGGACTCAAAGTCATTGATTGATAAAGTCTTTTTGACACTCCCACCCATTTTATTCGCCCTCGAGTGAGAAACAAAAATATTAAGCTCCGTTAGGTTCTGTCCCGTTGTCGATACTATAAGCATGGGCGTCCATAGCACTTTTTTAGAAGTTAAACTCAATAATATGTACAATATCGACTACCTTGATCCCCACATTTGGGACACTGAATGTCCAGGGGAGCGGAAGTGCCTCCTTTCCCTCCCCTATGGGCGCTCATTGAAAAAACTCCCTGCTTATACTAGTAACCTCAAGACAGAACCTAACGGAGTTGAGTTTCGATTTCCCCAGGAGTGGAAAAATGGAGTCTTTCCAGACCCTACAAAAGTTTCCGTGAAGTCTAAAGCTTTACACACTTATAGTCACCCCGGCCACTCAAATAGCTGCTGTAAGCCCTTTGGGTCAGTCGAGTGGTTTGGGTCTGCAACACTTATAGCCACAGAATACTATATTAGTCTGTGCTTATAGCCATCTCTCCCGGCCACTCAAACAGCTGCTGTAAGCCCTATAGGGCTAGTCAAATGGTCTGGGTCTTCAACACTTATAGCCATAGGTGCCCATAGGGGCGTTCAAAGTCACAAATGTAGGTATCAAGTTAGTCAATATTGTACTTCTCATCCATGAGTTGGAAAATGTTCTATGGACGCCCATAGGCGAGCGCGAGGGGGCACTTTCGCTCCCTCGAACGTTTAAGGTCAGAAATGTAGGTATTAAGTTAATAGATATTTACCTCCCATCCTTGAGTTTGGCTATCTGAGGAATAAGTTTTATGGGCGCCTTTGAATCCTACTCGTTCGAAACAAGGTCGACCTCTCCTGCAGTTCCCACACTATATTTTGATCGTACTATATTTTGACACACACACAACCACACTCTTTCTCTCTCGCTCTCTGTGTCTCCCTCCCTCCTTTTCACCTGTATTTTAATCACGTTAATTACATGATGATCTACCCAATTCTAATTTTTTCAGAATGCAGCTACATATAGAATTTCGTGGCTGTACGTACTCTCTCTAATTTAGAATCTCTAATTTCGAATAATGTTTTAATCCCATTTATAACAAAATATTCTACCTGTTTCTAATTTTCTACAGAATGCATTTACATATAAATTGTCATAGTGGTACGTGCATTCGCACCCCACAGATACACACAGACACACTGATGGAAATATTTCCCAAAATGTTCGAAATGTGTTCATGGTGCCTTTAAGTGTATTTTTTCGTCTAAATGTCGTGATTATCCGTGAACTTCCTGTATACAATAGCATTAGAAAATAATAAAATGATTCTTTAATTGAGTCAATACTGAATTAATTTAATTCTAATCTAAGAGATAATGCATTTAAAAAGTGTCTATATTGCTTAATTGTAAGTTATATATCGGCTTCTTTAATCTAATCAATATTGAATTAATTTAATTCCAATCTAAGAGACAATCCATTTAAAACGTGTCTCTATTGCTAAATTGTAAGTTATATATCCTATAAAAAGATAAACCAAATTGCGAGAGTCTTTTCTCTTGATGTGGCTGCTATAGTAACCTTGAGAGAGAGCACTCCTTCGCCTATCACGCTGGCGATAAAACGAAGTTTGGCGTCTGATTTGAAAGAAGGCTTTCTGGCTTAGTATACTTTCTGGCCTTCCGCCTGACTGATACTGCCAGGTTCCGTTTAATAAAACTTTTTTTGTGGCAGGACCTGCGCGATATCTAATTTAATCATAGCAAATTCTTTACCTGTCTCTTTGAAGATTTAAGTGCACTTTTAAATGTTAGTTTATGACAATGTAGATAGTAATATAAAATTTGAACAGAAATTAATCGTTTTGAATGATTAAAATTTCCCCCCAGAAGCGGAGATTATGAAAATCATCTGCATCCTGTTTCAATGCATCCGACAGCACTCACTATCTGTTATTCGTCTTCTTTCAGCCATAGAAACACGAATATCATTAAAAATAATCTTACGAAAGTTATAAACACTTCGTATCAGCATTTAAATGCACCTCCTCAAACCCTTCAGAATGCTGACGTCTTCAACGACTGCCTAATTAGCATATATCCGGACAGTCAATCGTGATTGGCTGTAACGTACGATATTTGCATACTGCCATCTACATCCGCAGCGATTTTCATCCACACAAATTCAAATACGCTTTCGAAAAATGAAAATTTGCATTGCGTGCTTAACTTTTGGAAACCGGTGTATCTGAGCATACGTAGTCTTTTATTTTAGATTTTGTCAATTTTTGCGGGCCATTTCGTAAAACAGGGCAGGTTTTTCTTTGCCGAATCGTACCAAAATATAATCAGCACCAGAGAATTTCACAAGTGACTTATCTACCAAATTTTGTAACATCTGGTCAATTAGTTTTTTTGCTACAGTGGATATATAACATTTTGCGGACTGTTTTGCAAAAAATGGCGAGTTTATTTATCCCGAATTGTACCAAAATCTAATCAGCACCAAGGTCATACGCATGTGACTTACCTATAAAATTTTATGCAATTTGGTCCATTGATTTTTGAGTTACAGTGGTTACATACATTACACAGACACACAGACGTCACGCTAAAAATAGTGTTTTCGTGTTCTAGAGGTCCCAAAATGTGCAGATTCGTCGAAAACTCGAGTTGCGATTTTCGACACGATTCCAATACTTTCCCTATACATTGGCATATATTGCAAGGAAGGTTATATAGTCCTTGCATTAAACGCTATTAATAATTATAAAAAAATTCTATATAAAACCGATGGCTTGAGGTCAAATGAATTGATTCTTAAAATTCAAATTCAAAATACTAATGATTTTTCAGATTTAAAAAAAAATGACAAAGTCTGATTTATGCACAGGCTGCAGGGGCCTTGGACCCCCCCTCCCCCCCCCCCCCTCCAATTTAGGGGACCCCATATTTTGTCATAACAGCGCGAGACTTCTAAAAATTTAAAAAATTAAATTAGAGTATGAGTGATATGTAAGAAAATGTCATCAAAATAGTTCATTGTCACAGCAAAAATAATGTTTATGCTTTAGAATGTTAAGTAAGGACCCCTAAATGCAATTTTCCCCATTTATTGTAAGTCATGCCCTGAAAATGAGTTATTCGTGTTTGGTACTCTGAGGGAATCTACTACCTTGATAATTATGCAGTGTCAATGTGCACATAATGGGCGTATGAAGCCAAAACTCAATGAAAAGGCATTAGCTTTGATAGTATATTCAAGTTAGCTTTGCACGAAGTATACGGGATTTAAAACGCATTGATATAAAAGAATATTGTATTCAACCGATCAAATATTTTTAAATAAAATATCATAATTGAAAGAGCATCAAGCTAACAAACGCGACAAGCAACAGGTTACGTATTATTCGCAGACTGGACCTGTACGGACTTTTCCCTTAATTGTGTATGTATTATTGAAGATAGGATATTAATAAAGAAACATATTCGGGGGGTTGACATCGTCCTAGATGGCATTCACGTACCCGCTCCCATTAAGAACAATGGTCCCTACGTTATCTCATTAGCATCTTATTAAGGACTCGCTCGGCCTCTTTCTTCACGGTCCATTTCCTCGCCTGGACACTGGACTTCCTTGGTCCCGTACCAGGATACTGTGGGTCAAGAGAAATGGACCTCGTTCAAAGATTGGGCTAGTGAAAGATGCGGTTTTAATTGGGGGAATTTCTTCAGGAAAGAAAGGAAGATATGGAATTTGGATCGGTTTTCTTGACACGTATTCGAGATGGCAGGCCTCTTGGATACTAATCTAGTTTTCGTCTGAATTTTTGATATTACGTTTGAATCTTTCAGACACAGCCAAAGCTTGTTTTTAGATGTTTGGAATTTGTAGCTAATAATAAAAACTGGACAGACTAGTAATAGCAGGATTACGCATTTTTGTAGGCATGTACCTATATAGTTGAATTTTTATACAAAACGAAGTCTTTTTTATAAATTTCGATTTAGTTTAGAGTTATTGTATTTTTTATGCACTTAAAAAGTGAAAATTTTTCTTCAGTATGGGCAAAGATTTGATTGGGCGAACCGAATGGGAGTATGGGGAGGATTGTGTATGGCGGCCGGGTTGAAAGAGCTCACCAAGCATGCTCCATGAGTTAGTGAGTGCCCAGTTAACAAGGGACGGGTACTCAGTGAGCATATTACGTCTACATAATAGACGGCATGCAGTTCGCGAAGCGAGTGAGAGGAATTAGTGAGCGTAGCGAGCAGGGCACGGAGCTACTTAGTTAATGAAATAGAGATAAAAATTTTATGATAATTCGTAAATTACTTTTTCACCAGGTATTAGAAATGGGCGAGAAAGGGGACCTCAAATAATGCAGAACCTCAAGCACTGTGCATCGAATAACTAAGATCCGGTTAATCGGGTGTCTGTCTAGTCACAACAATCATTAGGGCTCAAAGGACGAAATAAAAAATATTAGAAATCTAAAAAACGTTAATGCGAGTATAAACAATTTTATTAATGCAATACATTACACCAAAAGAAAATCGTTTTAACAATACCTTTCCTGTTATGCATCTCAACTAATGATCACGCGAGTTGTTTTCAGTGAACGTGCATGTTTACAAGACGCTGGTATAGAAGTTCTGCTAAAAGTCTAGACGGAGGTCTAGACTGTTTCTTCTAACATGCACTAAAGTTTAAAATTTTTTGTTCAGTATGGAAAATTTGCATTCTGAAGAAAGAACTATTCATTTTTCGCAACAATTAAAAATATTAACTTCAAATGAAATTTTTTTATTTTTTATTTTTATGCAATTATAGCTATTCTAAAATGGATGGAACAACAGCAGACAAATAGTCATTGACACATTTGAATGCACTATATACTAAAGAACATTCCACTATACCTATTATTTCAGTAACATGGTCATTTATTATGTGCTTATCTCATTTTCTTTAAATTATACAACTTGTTAAATTCTGTAGGAAATACCATATGAAAGGAAATACACAGTGTAGTTTATCAGAAAACAATGTATGGAAACATTTTATATAACTAATAGTCCAAAATTAAACTTACAGTGTTGAATTACCTTACAGGCATTTTAGAGAAAAGTAAAGGGGTTTTTTAATAATGAATAAATAAATCTTTTCTTTTTAATTTTATTCATTGTAATACTTTTAATTCTACACTTTAAGACATTATTGCCCCATTATTATGTTTAATGTAGCTAATGCCGTATTTAAGAACTCAACATTTAAAATCTCAAAAGTAAAATTCTTTGACAACATTTAAAAAAAAAATTAACTATACATAAGAAAGGGGAACACCAAAATGTTTAGTAATTAGACATCAAACAGCCTTCTTCCGGCCATCAAGAGCAAGTAACGAATTCTCTTAAACCCGATTGAGTACAAACAGCTGAGCATTCGCGTAAAGTAAAATAGGAGTAGTGTTATTATTGTCCCATTTTAAAATTATTTTGAAATAGCCATCTTACTACCGAAATAAATACTGAGACAGGGGTATTTTTAATTTAAAATTTCTAATTTAGAACTTCAATGGAGATAAAAAAGTCTAGATGAAATGAAAGTCTCGATATTTATTACACTTTTTATATTTTTCATGCATCTTTCTCTAAGTAGTTCTTTCAGTAGTTATACTGATAGTTCTCAATTGTTCAACACATTTTATCAGTCTGTAGAATTCTAACCATCTGAAATAGTGATATCTAGAGCCATGCAGTAAATCTGCATAGAACCATGAGTAACCACCAGAACCATGAGGAAATCGCACTTTTCTACTTCGTGAAAAGTTCCTCTTTTCTTTCTTTTTATTTCCCTGCAATACATGGTAATGTATAGGGAAAGTCTTGGAATCATGCCGAAAATCGCAACTCGAGTTTTCGACGGATCTACACGTTTCGAGACCTCTAGAATACGAAAAAACTATTTTTAGCGTGACGTCTGTATGTGTGTCTGTCCGTGTGTCTGTCTGTCTGTCTGTGTGTCTGTGCAATGTATGTATCTACTCTAATTCAAAAACTAATGGACCGAATTTCATAAAATTTGGTAAATAAGTCACTTGGATGTGACCCTGGTGCTGATTAGTTTTTGGTACGATTCGTAAAAACAGAACCCGCCTTTTTTCCGAAATGGCCCGTAAAAAATTCATTTATCCGCTCTAGCTAAAATATTAATTGACCAAATTTCACAAAATTTGGTAGATAAGTTACTTGTTAGATACTCTGGTGCTGATTAGAATTTGGTACGATTTGGAAAAGAAGAACTCGCCTTTTTTTACGAAATGGCCCCCAAAAATCGCCAAAATCTAAAAAAAAAAAAAAGACTACGTATGCTGAAATGTATCAATTAAATTCTTGTTTCATACACAATTTTTGACCGGGAAAAGAATATAATACACTCCATTATACTTTAGGACTAACTGTTCTCAAGATATTTGAGATTTTTTGCATTTTTGTTACGCCGCTATCGGAAAAATGTCCAATTACCAAATAAAAACAAAAATAGAATTAAAAATGCAAATTTAGTGTTATTTGTTGCAATTAAACTCAATCTAATGAATTATTAAAGAAATAAAGAAAATATGAACTTAAGTCTGCTGGGAAAGTCATGTGCTGCCCACATCAGATTTTTTTTCTTTCGACTCAGACCGTCTGACCTACACGAAGCTGTAAAGTTTTGACGGCTGGAACAGTACCACCCAATTTAGACCGGAACTCAGTGGACACAACATACACAGAAACCGTACCCTCCTTCTCCTACCACCAACCTCACGGAAGGACTTTCAGACCCACATATTTAACGTGCTCATACTCTGCGTGAACACGGGGACAGTTTGATTAGAGCTGGGAACTGAATTCGGGACTTTCGAGGGTAATCCCCGGGCTTGAAACCACTGGGCTGTCCTGAGAAAAGCTCTCATTGCGACAGAAATGGAGAAATAAAAAATTAAATTAAAAAGTAATTAAACTTGGCTTAGTAAGTTTGAAATCAAGGGGCCGGAGTGAGACAGCCCAGTGGTTAGCGCGTGGGGATTGCACTCGGACGACACGAGTTCGATTCCCGACCTACCCAAACTGCCTCCGTGTTCACACGGAGTACGGGCACGTTAAATATGTGGGTTCATAAGTTCTTCAGAGAGGTTGGTGATAGGGGAAGGAGGGTACGGTCCCTGTGGATGTCAGCTCACTGATTTCCGGTCTAAATTGTAGAACACTGTCCCGGTCGTCTAAACAGATACCTTACACATTCCGATAGGTCGGACGGTCTGGGTCGAAAGAAAGAAAGCTTGAAGTCAATTGTCTTAATTCTAATAAAACATACACAGACTCTATAGCCTAATTAAAAAAATTCCTTAAATGGCCGCATTTATGAAAGGATTGCCAAAAATAAATAGGACCAAGGGAGAAACAATGTATTAGCTGGTACTTGCATTATTCTGAAATAAAATCCTGGTTCTCTATTATGCCCATCACCATAGTAAGGAAATCATAAGAACACTAGACTCTAGTCTAGGTACTATCAACTGCAAGTCAGGCTCTGCAATGAGGAGCAATATTTCGTTCATTAATGAAAAATCCCCGTATATCAACATTGACGAAATGGGTATAATTTTTTTAATCAACTCATTTGATATAATTCTTATAAATATAAATGTTTTTTCTTTATTTCCTTGAATGAATTTTTGAATACATGTTTTAATTTATTGTTTCGATTTTTATAGGTTGGTCCCCTCCTGCCTTAGCGAGCAGCTCTGGTGCCTCCAGTTACTGTTCGGTGGGAGGCAGTTCCACCCGTGCCACCCCATCTCCCCCGATGGACAGCGGTCAAACAGACGAGGGCATAGATTCGGATGCATCCTCATCCCTAGCGGCCGAAGATGCATTCCCGCCGCCCAAGAGGAAGGTCAGTTGCTATATCTCTTCTTGTGAGCTCAATCATGGTGTTGGTTAAAATATTGAAGGAGAGGAGAACATAACTTACTTTTCTTACAAAGTAACAAGATATATCACTAAAGTGACTTCTATCCTATAACAAGACGTTGCATATAAGCAAGTAGGTATATGGTTATCCATTCACCATCTTTAGACAAAGGTTTCATGATTTTCATCAGCAAGGGCAAGCGACGAAATAACCAGAGGGAAAAAATACCTTCAATAACTTTTCTTATAGAAATTTAAAATATTTACTTCCAGTATCAATGCAGGACATACATTCTTTTAGCACTGCTCACAGTTTACAAACTTTTAAGAGTTCAGAATAGCAGTCGAGCAACTTATCAACCGGTTGTATTGCATATATATATCCAAGACACTGCTCAATAGTGAAGAGACTTCTGCCTAACATAGGGCAGATTCTTCCGGTTAGTGTTTAGTATAGAAGAACCTTGTTGCTTTCCTTATATACAATAATGTATAAGGAAAGCATTGTGACGGGGTCGAAAATTCGAATTCGAGTTTTCGACGGGAGAGCACGTTTCAAGCATCCCTGATCACGAATCGAACATTTTTGAGGTGATGTCTGTGTGTGTGTGTGTGTGTGTGCGTGCGTGTGTCAGTGAGTCTGTGGAGACGATAACTGACGAACAAATGGACCAGGTTGAACGAAATTTGGTACAAAAATCACAATCCGTGAATACTGAAAGCTATTGTTTTTAAACGTAATCGAATGTTCAGAACCCCCCTAAATTGTCGAGTGAAAATTTGAAAACATCATCAAAAAATCAAAACCTCTAAAGTTATGCAAATAGATATTTCTTATGTAATTTTTCATTAGAAAACGATTAACATAAATTTTAGAACGCTAACATGAACCGTTCTCGAGATATTGCACATTTTTCAAAAAAATTATCAAAAAATCATATAAAATAAGAAAAAAAATGTCCTATTGAGAAACATGTTCACTTTTCATATGTAATACCATGCGATAAATTTGATGACATTATTCTCATGGATCTAGCTCGTTCCTTTCATGAAAAAGGATACTTTGAGTAATGCTTTTGTATTTGAATGCCAATAGTCATTTATCTGCTGTAAGAATAACTTATTTCTCCGTCCATAGCGCTTGTCGAGATTTTGGCGACGAATTTGGTGGAATGGCGCCAACTTGGTGACTTTTTTAAATGTTGCTAAATTAACGAAAATCTCGCCAAATTGATAAAAATGACGCTAAATCAATGAAAATAACGACTCATTGACAAAAATTCAATATCTTGGAAAGAATATAAATATCTACTATAAATATAATCTATTTTTTTTTTTACTGTATAAGTAGTAAATTCATTGCATTATATAAGGAAAGTCATGAGCTGCCCACATCAGATTTTGTTAACCTGTGTAACAATGAACATCTCTATGGTAGATATGAAATTCAAATACACTGAGAGGCATGGAATAGGTGCCTAAAACCCCGTTGACCTCGAGCCCTCAGCAGTGCAGCCGCACTTCTAGATATGGAGTAGAGGAGATTCCGGTACATTTCTGCAGGGATGGACGGCTGCCCACATATCCTGCAGTATAGACCATAATTGTGGAATCGGGGATCGTAAGCTTGTTTCTATTGTATTCCACTCATGCTCCAATGGTTTCATATCGAGGGACCATGGGGGCTCAATCATCATGCTAAAGTCGGTACAATGTTCCTCGATCCACCTCCTAACAGCCTAAGGCTGGTGGATTGCTGCATTTTCTTGTTGGAATACTCCTTCATTAGGATGCTCGAGAGTCATGGCGGAGTGCAAGTGATATGCAATAATATCCACATATCTCTTACCTATCAGCGTGCTCCAAACGGAAGAGAGGGCCCAATTATAGACCACGTGAACACCTCATACCATTACATTCTCATGACTTGAGTTTTTTTTTTTTTTTTTTTTTAGTAACTAATGCGAAAACTATTATCAAACACTTGTCGAAAAAGGTTTAAATTCAGAAGAAAAATGAGAAAGCAGTTTTGTACAAAAAAGCACAAAACCGATGTCTATCCAGAGAAGTTGTTGAGAATTGTGATCAAGCTGACTTGAAACATATGTCAAAATATCAAATTCAAAAAATTTGTTTGGATAAACAATATTTTGTCTGAACTATACACAGTATGAGAAAATAAATACGACATTTTCCAAATTTGGAATACAAAAAGAAAAAAATGCATATAAACGAAATGTATTATGCGGCACTTAAATATATTTCTATTGATATATAGATAGTTTTTGTGCCCAATATGTAAATAATCAAATTTTCAAGTACTTTTTAAATCCCCCCCCCTCTAAAAAAAACAAAAACAAAGAAATCCCCTTAATCTCATATGTTTTCCTTTTTATCTGAGAAAGTGTTTAAATTATCTCTTACATCGCATTCTCGAATGACGTAACCTACTTAACCAACACAATGATACGAAAGTGGACAAAATGCAAATAAGAAAAATCCGTCTCCAGTGAAATGAAATGAATGAAGCGATGCATTAACGGTTTTTTCAGCTCGTAACTGTCACTGTACCGACCCACATATCTCCCGGGATACCAGATAATCACATTCTTTACATTTTTTACACATTTCAAAAATGCTCGAAAGGATTTTCAGGCCATTTCTTTTTCTTGTCCCCGTAACGCTGATTTAACGATTGGTAACGCGCCGAGCTCACCAGTTCGGTTAGTTTTTTTAGTGGTTTATCCACGTTTGTGCTTGTTACTTCTTATCAGGGGCGGAGATACGAACCCGCAATCCCTACAACTGCAGGGGGGGGGGGGGGGGTCGCGAGAGGTTTATGGGGATTTGAGGGCGCAATGTTAATGCATGATAACATGAAGGCTAAGTGGAATGGGGGGTAAAGGGGCGCAATGTTTAAGCTGCAGGTAGGCGCAACCAAGACAAACTCTGTCAGTGCTGCTTGTACCTTTTTATTTTTAGTTTTAGAAGAACACTAATTAGAGGAAGGAGTATGGATTAAATAAATCAAGTAGGAGATTTTACACGACTTTTTTATGCATTCACATTCCATATTGTACAATTTTATTTCAAAGTATCAAAATGAAAATTTTGATGTGGGCAGCACATGATTTTTCCTACAGATACATTCATTATCCTTCATGTATTTAAGCTTCGTCAAACAAAACAACACATAATGAACTAACAAAATTACGAATTAACAAATTTATCCCCTTGCAAGAAAACAATAAAACAAATTAGAGCTTCAACGTGACTCGATCTCTCAGAACATCAATAGGCTTATTTTGGTTACCAATTAAAATAAGCTCACAAAATTTCATGGAAATCGCTTGATAATGTATATCGCGATCCCTGTGGGAAAGTAACATGTACACTCACGGACAAAAAGAGCTGCGCACCAAGAAGGCAGCATAGGATGGACTTAGAATTTTATTGATGAAAGGATACAGATGAATGATATAAATGATCACAAAAACAGCGCAGCAGAACGCGTACAGAGGGAGTTGTGGTACACAATCCGGTCATCATTCTTAATAGCTCGTCGCACCGCCTCGTACTGCGATACAAGCAGCAATACGGTCCGGCATGGTGTCGAACAGACGCCTGATGTTGTCCTGCGGCGGACGAGTCCACATCTGTTGGACGTTACATTCCAAATCCCGAAGATTGCGGTAACGAGGCAGCTGGCGTTTCAACTGGTCCCACACGTGCTCGATAGGGGACAGGTCTGAGGAGCGGGCAAGTCTTGGAAGTGTCTGGATATGACTCAGGCAGGCCTGGGCGACCCGAGCCGTGTGCGACCGGGCATTATCCTGCTGGAATTGCGCACCTGGAATCCCAGCAACGAATGGGAGCACATGGGGCCGTCGAATTTCATCCACGTACCGCTGACTCGTCAATGTTCCAGGTACCACTACTAGAGCGGATCGGCTGTCGTAGGCAATGGCACCTCAGCCCATGATGCCTGCAGTGGGGCTGGTGTGGCGCTCGATAACGAGGTTGGGATTGTGGCGTTGTGCAGGGGACCTCCACACCCGGACACGCTGATCATCGGTCCCTAAAACGAAGCAGAATTCATCGCTGAACACCACACATCGCCAATCTGTGGCGTTCCACGTTGCTCTGGCCCGGCACCACTGCAACCGGAGCCGCGGATGTTCACGTAAGGGACGCTGGGATGGCAGATTCGCTTCCTTTAGGCGTCTAGATATGGTTCGTGGGCACACAGGAGCCGCTACGTGTGCCTGTATCGCAGATCGGGTGCTCTATACGTGCCTGCCGCACGATCATTCGATCCTCTCTACTCGTGTTATGCCTGGTCCGTGTCTGGATGGCGTCCCGTGACCAGTGCTCCCAACACCGTCGGACGGTATAGTCCAAACGATCCACGTGACTGGCTATCTTGCGCGCTGGCCACCCTGCGGTTTTCAGCCCAATGATCAACCCTCTCTCGAAGTCCGTCAGTTGCGTATATCGACGTTTCTGGCATCTACCCACCATTCTTTTCACTCCATACTCGTGCTTGCGTCGGCCGAAGCTTATCGCATTGATGTGGGGGGGGGGGGGGGGGTCGACTACACGCCGGTTTATAAGGCCGCTTTATCCTAAGGTTTATCCTATCCATACCTCACACATACACTTATCCTATGCACACCTCATAGATACACACACATACACATACAGATGTCATTGCAAAATATTTCGAAACATTTTCAGGAGACCTCAAATCTAGTTTAACATTTTTCAGAAAACATTTTAACTGTACTACAATATTAGAAAAGAATTGAACTATTTTGGATGCATCAGAATGAATTGTATGATATTTTGTGCAAGAGAGAATCCAATTTGAGGATTAGAATTACATGTAAAATGTTAAAATATATACGTACTTAAATCGACATCTGTTTTGTAATTTTCATAACAAAGGTTTGTCGTAGCATAGAGAATTGTAGCCAGCTGCTGAACTTTAGAAAAAGCCGATGAATAGATTCTGAACTTGAGTAAGTGAGTATAAGTGTGTTGCGCATGTTCACACGCAGACAAAGACTTCGCTAAATTTGGGCACATCATTTTCAATACATGTACAGTCAAGTGAAAAAAGGAGCAACATCGCATTCTAATCATGCGTACAACATAGTTAAACTTGTATCCTTAATTGTTCAAAGGAATCTACTTGACTCGCTATCGTTCACTTGTTCTACTCTGTCTCATCTTGGGACCAAATATGAGACAAGCTCTGATTAAACATAGTGAAACCATTCTTTTATCCATTCAATCAGTTAGTCGCATCCATTTTTTTTTTCAATAGAGACTTCAGTTAGCAACAGAAGGAGGTTGAATCTTATAATGTTGATTTGTACAAATAGATATTCAGCTATATATCAATGTAAGCTATTATACCTTCAAAGCTGCTTTGTAAGGAAAATTATATCAATAAATACTTTTTAATTTAAGGGGGGGGACTAAAAAAGTGAGCCGTGAAAATAAAATAAATTGTAACATGCCAAATACTATAGGGAAGTTCGGGTAAGTTGACGAACTTAAGTAATACTTACGTTTAAGTTGTTACAGCTTGCAATTAGAGCTGCAGTTTTTTTCTGTATTTAGTACACTATTAGTTAGCTTTAACCACGAATTATTAGATTATGTTTAAACAACAAGAAAAATGAACAAATAAACTGCATGAGAGGCAGTTTCGTCATCTTACCCTCACTGGCGGGTGAAATGACTTTTAAGGTGGGGTAAGATGACGAACAATTAAATTGTACAAGAATGGAAGTTAATTTAGGGATTTTTTTAGGTATTTCAAGCCATATAAAGATCACATATATAATGCTTAATCTTAGCTTCTTTTGGATCGATATCAGAGCATTGGGCATGTGCCCATTCTCTTCAGAGAGAGCACTAAACCCATATCTTCATCTTTACCATACTCAGAACAAATAATGCATTCTCTCTCTTCTTTAAAGAGACTGTCGTCACTTTCTTGATAACAATGTGAATTGATGAGTCGGATGATGTTTCATCTAGATATTTTTTGAAAGATTTTTTAGAATTCTTGCGCATTGGGAATTTACGTTTAATGCCTGATTTTCCTTGCTTATTAATATCTTCCTTCCTTTTTGCATTTTTTCTTTTTTGCTTCTCTTTTTTTCCTTTTCTGTTTTTCTATCTTCTAGAATTTTTTTAACAGGAGAACGTGTAATATGGAAAGAAGGCAATTTTTTTTCTTTATTTCCGCTGTTATGGAGTTGCATGAGGCAGAGGAGGCAAACCTGATGTTCTCTGTGTTTCTTCAAAATAAATATAGGTAGGTCTACTTACATTTTCATGTTATTTTTTGACGTATCGTCTTTGAATCGTCTCAAGAATACCGAATTGTTTGGCTGTAGCATTCGTGGAAACTCCACTTCGAACTTACCTCATCGCCTCTTTCATAACATCTTCACACCAATTTTGTCGGTTAGTTTTTCTGTTGTACGGTTTTACCATCTCTGAAATGAGCAAAAATTATTCATAATTTGTCTATTAGCCTACTTATTTTGAAAGAAAAAAAGTTTTCTAAATTTCGGGTAAGATGACGAATTCGCCATCGTGCCCGCATTATGTGTTCGTCATCTTACCCGAAAGAGCCATCTCCGTCAGATGAGTTCAAATAAAAGCATCAATAAATTTATCAAAAAGAAGCCATTTTACCATTACCATGATTTACCAAGAATTTGAACTTATTGATAAAGCAATTCAATTTCCAGAACATTAATTTTAATACCGTTTAAAACCTATTTTAAATATGTGAAAAATTATAACAAAACGTGCCTGTACCTCCTTTGTTCCGTGTCATCAAAACAATGCGGCCGATTCTTCTCACATTCACGATGGATGCTTTGGGGGATATTCTGAAGCTCTTACTTGTTGATGACTGCTGCCATTTGCAGGGTTTCAGAGAAACCTCGATTTCATCATCTTACCCGCTTCGTCAACTTACCCGAATCTCCCCTATATATTTTTTTACTGGTTCTTAATATAAGCATTTTTTATACTTCAAAATATAAAATTTCCTTAAATTCCGGACAATAAGTTTTTAAAATTATTTTGTTTTTTAATTTGCATTTAAGACGTTCTTTTCTGCAAGAACTGCACGTAAACGAGTAATCCTCCGTATCTTAAATTTTAAATAACGTATACCAAAAATATATTATTCAAATTAAAATTTTAAAAATATTGTAAACGTTAAGAATTACGTAATTAAAACACCATGGAACTGAGTCTTTAATTTATGCAGCTGGGTCATTTAAATTACACACTCATAGAACTCACCTGTAGGGATCGTTCTCAAAAATTTGGAATACGTTCCCATTGTAGATGACAGCATCTATGGACCGATTTCGCTTTTATTATACGCGCGGGACAGACGATATCCGCAAAGGCAGTAAGAAATTTGAAATAACCCACAATTCTACAAAATTCGATACGAGTATATTCCGAATTTAAGTTATAGTAACCGTGCTTCACTAGTTGATTAACTCCGCCTTATTGAATCAAAATTTAAAACCAAAACCCTTTTATGTTTGGTAGAATAGATTGAAATTTATTTAATAAAAAAGCTGATTGACGTATTTATTTTTTAATGTAGCCAAGGTGAAGACGAAGCAAAACCCAAAACTTCACAAACAACATTTTACAGAATTCTTAAGCAAAGAAACGCCATTAGAATTTCAATCACTTTTATTACTCTATGTAGCTGTGCCTTACATTGGTGTTTTTCTTTTAAAAACATACTACATGAATTTAAGATGTAACTTCAAGAGGATTATCTATGTTTTCTTGTTGAATCAATCTCTATACTGAATCACAAAACCGCCCTCACACCGACACAATTCAATATAGTGACAGTCATCCATTTTTTTTTTATTCTAGAAAATGAATTTTTCTGCGCCTTCTAATATTTTGAATCGCATACATCCCATACATATCAATTTTATCAACAGTGTGAAAAATTGTAAAGAACCTATTATCTATAATTGGATTGAACCGGGGTTTTGTATGCAGTTCTACCTCAGCTAAGCGTTGGCGGTTTTTGATAATTGTATTTATATGCCGAAAGTTAAAGACCCACTCGTTTATCAACGTACCGTAGAAGTTTTAAGATCGTGTGTGGGTGTAGCTGACGCAATCATTATTATGTAAGCACGTGGGTAGTTATTGTAATAGCGTTACCAGAAGCCGGTCTTTTGAGAAGAGGAAAAATAGGATCTGTTTAAACTTGAAAATCTGGTGGCACAAACACAGATGACTGTTGTCGAAAACCTTCTGGTTTGTTATTATATACGCATTGGAATAAGTTATATCCGTTTGGATGCATAAAGTTATCTGGAAAATGAATACATATTTCAAATGACATTGAATGTACATTTCCAAATTCATATTCTATTTCATTTGATGCGTATATGTACTTATTTGAAAATTGAAAGACGCCATGAGCAAAAATAAAAAATCTGATGTGGGCAGCACATGACTTTCTCTGCAGACTCAAATTCATTTTCTCTTTATTTCCCTAATAAATCATTAAACTGGGTTTAATTGCACAAAAAACACGCATAATTAATTGAAATGACACTTCATTAACACCACGCTTAATTCATCTTTCGTTTTCATTTGGTAACTGGACTTAATTTCAAAACTGACGTAACAAAAATGCAAAAAAAAAATAAATATATAAATAAATAAAATATCTCAAGAACGGTAAGTTCTAGAGTAATTGGGTTGGTCTTATTCCTTTCCTCGTCAAAAATTACGTATAAAACAAGCGTTTAATTGATGCATTTGAGCATATACGTAGTCTTTCATTTTAGATTTCAGCTATTTTTGCGGGCCATTTCGTAAAACAAGCAGGTTTTTCTTTTCCGAATTGTACCAAAATCTAATCAGCACCAAAGTATCCCATAAGTGACTTATCTACCAAATTTTGGGAAATTTGATAAGTTTTTTAGCTAGAGTGGATACTTGAGATTTTTGAGGGCCATTTCGCATAACGAAGGTGGGTTCTTTTATCCCGAATAGTACGAAAATCTAATCAGCACCAAAGTATCCCATAAGTGACTTATCTACCAAATTTTGGGAAATTTGGTCCATTAGTTTTTGACTTAGAGGGGATACATACGTTGCACAGACACATATACAGACGCCACGCTAAAAATAGTTTTTTCGTGTTCTACAGATCCCAAAACGTGTAGATCCGTCGAAAACTCGAGTTGCGATTTTCTACACGAATCCGATACTTTCTCTAAACATTACCATGTATTGCAGGGAAAATAAAAAATGATAATATTTGAATAGTAGTCTATCCTATCACAGTAGCAAAAAAATATTTGCAGTGTAAATTTACGTAACTACTTTCTTAATATTAAGTTATTATATGTTTTTATTTATTTATTATTATTATTATTATTATTATTATTATTATACTATTTTAAGGACCCTTTCGATATTAAGGCTACTGATACTGATGTGAGGTCCAACAAAATCTAATCAACATCAATATTTATGAACTTAATACGCGCGTGCATTTCATGAAATATACAAACTAGCAATTTTTAGAGATACAATGTGTACGTGCGTACCCGCCCACACAAACATATATCAGGCTGAAAATAGTTAATTAGTGTTTTAGGATACTCAAAATATGCCGGTTTCGAATATTCTATCCCGCTACAATACTTTTCCTATACACGTGTATTGTATAGAAAGTAAAAATAAACTTAGAACCTAGTACAACATAACTTAAGCTTGGACAATTGCCAGATCTGAAAGGGTGGGGTCCCTTTCTATCTGAAGCTGTAAACAAGTTTCTTTTTCCTCTCTCCTTTATCCCTCCATTTTTCTTTTCTCATTGAAGTTTTCCTTCTTGCCAAAACCTATCTTGGCCCCTCTCTTTAGCCGGCATTTCCTCGTGGTTACAAATCGCGTGTGGAAGTTGCCTAGCAACTAAAAACCATTTAAGAGGCAATTGCACATAGAGGCATTGTGTTTTTAATTTTTTTTTTTCGTCTGTATTTTCACGGAAATTTAGATTGATAATTTAAACATTTGAAGATTTTTTTTTCTTTTTTTTTAATAATAGGAGCTCCTTTTCCTTTTTGCTACCCTGTTGTGAATGTATACACATCAAAATTTGAAAAGCAATGTACCATTCATTCCATCCTCATCAAGTTTTTCAAAAATTTATCAGTATTCACCACCAAGATCGAATATTGGATACATATGAAGCATATTGGGTGGTCTTAAATATAGTTCGCTTATATCGTATCCTCTATCGATGAGCTATAGCTCAAATGGTAAAGCGTCGACTGGTCAGTACAAAGATCAGTGGTTCGATTCCCGGTTGGGATAGCAAGATCCTTTATAATGGCGCCCGAACAAATCAACGTTGTAGGTTAGTGCAAAAATGCAAAAATGTTGGAGGTCTGAAAGTAACCCTAGTACGACTAGTACGGATTCAGTGGATTCTGGTATATTGAACGACGATTTCAAATCCGGTGGCCAATGACCACGTAGGAAGCTAACCTGGAGGATAAAAATAGCAGCAGGAGGCTAACCTGAGGTAAAAATAGCAAAAGGTGGTTAGTCAGATTGTCAGTTGCACGCCAGTATGACATTAAAGGCTGAAGAATGCAAAGTTCACTTCGATGATAAGAGCTTGCAATTTCGTCCCAGTATCTCAACGATAGAGAGTCGGCTGGCCAGTACGAAGATCCGTGGTTTGATTCTCGGTTGTAGCAGCAAGGTACGATACAGTGTACGATAATGAATAATCGTGGGGGTTTTAACAGTGCAAAAATGCATCGTCGTTTGCAATCATTTGTTTTCAACCGCTTACAGTTAGTTCTCATCTTGCAACTAAAAAGTCCGTTAATTGAATCCTTGCTGAAATGAACAATCTGAATCAGCACACCGATGTAATTGCTTTATTATATTGAAATTCTGTTTTCTATCACGAGTTTCTTTTGAAAAATTCAATACGTCAAGCATGTAGAAATGGGACAAGATCAAAAGCATGGGAAATTATGATTTGATGCGAAAATTAAAATTAAAAAAAATTGTACAAAATTCCAAATTTACTGACATTAACTTATATACATTTTTCTTACAATATTGTTTTTTGATTATGCTGACTATTCTTTAATTAGTTAAAATTTAAACTGTGTGCTGCAAATATCCAAATAAAGTAGTTACAATCCAAAATGTAATGCTATTCCGGTAGCAAAAGTCCCGCTTATTGAAAATGTAGAACTTTTTAAATTACATAGAAATTTAGCTTTAGCGATCTGTCTGCGAAATACGTGAGTAAATTGGGTCGCTCAGAAATCAACGATAGTTAAAACAAATTAGATTTAAAGATGCCAAACTTTTAGATACAGTTGTGCACTAAACTTTATTGTCTATTAGAATTTTAACATTTTGAAATTTTATACTGTATTCCTTGAAAATATTTAACCTTGAGCTTAAATAATTATGTGCATTATTCTGTTTAAAGGGGACAATTTTTATTTCTTATTTGTTACGTTATTTGTGGTATATATAATATACTATTATTGTGATCGATTGCGAAAGTGTCCAGTTCATGAATTAGACAACATTAGCATAAATAGGCTTAACATGTATAAATGTTTTAATATAATGCAAGTACTTTAATTTGTAGGCGTAATTTAAACTTTATTTTGTTCTCTTTTTAATTGAAACTGCATTTAAAACGCATGCCGTAGTTAAAATCTATCATGTGAACTCGCCAACCTGAATAAACACTATGCTGTCAACTTTCAATTTCAGTCTTCCCAATCCTTCCGTGACCTCGATGCCACCATTTTAAGAAGGTATCCCAAGAGCCAGGGAGGAGGTGCACTCTTCATGCCTTAGAAAGGTGGGGCTATTGAAGGCTCACCTTGGAACGATTTATTCCCACTTTCCCTACAGCTTCTTTTCATATCAGTCACCTACTTTCTGCCTTGGCTATCTGAACTTTAAAAAAAATTATAGAATTGTAGGATAAAATTGGAAGAATGTCATTACTAATCAAACTCTATAATCTTCGATAAACAAAATTGAATTTAGTTTACCTTTTATAAATATATCGCTTAAGAGATGTATAAGCAAGACTTAATCTTGTTTTCATACACTACACTTATAACTAAACTGGCCATGCCTACAAAGTTTAGCAGCAATTTCAGATAAAATATATTTCATTAGAGCTTAATATTGATGTTAATTGGATCACAATATTAAGCTCTAATAAAATTACAGGTTAATTGGATCCTATACTCTTCACTGGTGTAGTTCAGATTTTCTGTACTAGAGGATGACATTGTGAGCCATATATAATTTAACAACAAAATTGAACTTAATGTAAAATTTAGATGTTCTGACCATAAAGTTATTCAACTAATTGCTTTTGTCAAGGAAACGTTTCGTTAATTAACTATGATTTTAAGAATATCCAGGCACGTTCGCGATGATTCGCTATGGATAAACCCTGAATAATCATGGATCAAGAGCATGCCGCCAGCATTTAAAATACTCGAGCCGGATCAAATGTAGTCTACGTTTAAAAATGCTATACAAAGTAATAAAATACTTAAGAAAAATTAATGCGAATTTTAGCTGTATGCAACAGAAAATTTAAAACAAATCGCAAGTTTTGTCAATTTTTGAGCAAGCGCTATAGGGTTCTCGGCACTAAGAGAATTGTGGTACGTACCGATAATTGAATTCGGGTTTTATTGTCTTCAAACTTAAACCTAGTCTGGATATGTTACTAACAAGCTGAGCCAGCCCCGTTTTTGAACCATACGCAAAGTAGGAAAATACTGGAAGCTCAGGAGACCCATTTTCCGTGTGCTCAATGTGCCCCTTTTTACTATAAAAGTTTTATGAGGGTCCCAGAATTTACTTGTGCCTAGGGACTTTGGAAAGAGATAAAGCGGCCCTGAGATAAGTCTAAAATGCCAAACGTCTAATGTATGGCAGATTTTCTTTTGCCCTCCCTATTCTTCCTATAATTTTCAACTTAGTTATTAGTTTCAGCTTTTAGGTGCTAATCTGAGCATGTTAATGGATTAACACTTTATATTTTACCATTTATATTTTCTTATTAGCTCAAATCAAACAATGGATAATCATACTTAACATCAAAGAAAGAAATTACGTGATGTGTGGAGTTGTTTCAATTAACTTGTCAAAATTACAAGATTGTATCAGTGATTTCTTTTTTAAGAGCAGAAGAAGTTAAAGTGAAAGTTTCGTAATCCCATGTTCTTCAACATCATTTCTTCTATCTTCCACCAAACACATTTCTCTGCCCCTTCATTCGTGCAAAAACAATTCTTATCAACCGTGTTTCGAATCTTGTCTGCCATACATCTGGTATGGGTTATTCTTTTATACTGTCAACATTGCGTACTTCGCGCATTGTCCATTTCAATGTCCCATTCTTTAGGCTTTCGCTTCAGTAACACAGTGGTGTGAAATTTTCCCCATAAGAAAAGCTGATTTATATCTTTTCGCATCCAAGTGACCTAGCGTTCAGTAGAACGGCTTGAATGAAACTCCTCTAGAATTGTTAGGTATTACAATGTGACCGATATTCAATGAATAAGCTATATTGTTGTCCCTAAAAGATATTTTGAATGAAACGAAAAGGAGTAGTTACCAAATCTTTTCAAAATGGTGCATAATTAGTAAGCCAGGGATTTTTTTTTTATTATAAATTATAGCTTTATAGCTTGCTTACCTTGAGTAGATATTGATGGCAAGTCAAGGTTATAAACCTGCTATTAACGCTATAACTAAAAGTTATTTAAGATATTCAAAGAAGTGAATTTGCATTCAAAGGCGAACAGTTTAAGTCAGAATTTGACTGATGATGCACGATAAATTTATGCTGGACAATGATTACTCGAATCTATAACAATGTTTCTAAATGTGATGATAAAAAATTTTCAAGGAAGAAAATTATATTCCATTTTCACAGTGTAACGTACTTTGAGAGTAACGTATTTTTCGTATTTCCTTATATACGGGAAAAAAAGTGAGGAAAATCATCATTTTCTAATTCTACAATGCCGTGTAATGTAGATCCACTCGTTAAATTGCATCTGATCAGCAAAAATGTAGACATTTCGAGTTTCAGTTCCTGATACAGTCGAATCGCGGTCTAACGCTTTTTGTATTCTATTCTTCTCTCCCGCATTTAACGTCTTTGAAAATCCGTAGAGAGCAATCTCCTTTATACCGTCTTTGCATGATAAAAACTCCCGCTTTCCTTTGTCGGCATTTAACTGTACTTTTTAAAATCCTAATACTAATGAAACGTATGATGGCGACAGCACATAACTTTTTACCACATATTCGTTTATCTCAATTAGGAAATTTATATATTAATTGAAATGATATATATATATATATATATATATTTCTCTAAATATAGGTAAAATGAATACTTATTTAAACGTATACCTAATTTTCAATTCTGCATTAATTTCATTTTTTTAATATTATACCGAATTTTCAATTCTGCATTCATTTAATTTTTATTTGGCGTTTTACGGTTTTATTTTATTTTATTTATTTATTTATTTTAATACTTATTTACACTTATACCGAATTTTCTGCATTAATTTCATTTTTGTTGGGCGGTTTTTTTTAATAGCACCACTACATTAAAATTCTAATGAACGGCAATTTCTTGAAAACAATTCAACCTAACATAGTTATAGTTACCGAATTAATTTTTGTAGGTCACTTCAAATAAACGTAGGCTTCTATTTTTCCCAATTGTACCAAAATCTAATCAGCACCAAAGTAATGTACATATATATAAGTCACCTAACTTCCAAATTTCTTGAAAACCAGATAGTTCTTGAGACATACTGGAGAAGAACACAAAGATAAAAACGTCGTATGCTAGAGTTCATTCGTCTTCTAAGATACCCGAATTATATTTAAACCTGTCAAAAACGCTTTTCAATTATTTTGATCCACATTAAAATACTTTTCCTATGCATAAACTATCCATTTTAAGGAAAATAAAAATTTCGTAACAAATTAATCGCTGGGCTACTGAAAACGATTATTATATTTTCCTTTCTGAAAGTAGTATACAACTTGCGATCGAAATAAGTTAAGTAATAGATAAGATGCCAGTTGGCCTTCCTCCTGCCATTCACAGCTCGTAAAGAAGGAAAAGCGACATCTTTCTGGCGATAATTCTTTCTCTTCACGAGGAGGAAAATTTCAAACGAAAACGGCAGGCAAGAGATTCAGACAAATAAACTCCAAATGTTGACGGAAACGCGCATACTTTGATGCGTTTAACATATTTTTGGATATCAATGTTTCTCGACCCCCCCCCCCTGCCAGGGGCGGAGATAGACATATATAGTACGTCTATATTTTATGTCTATGAGGGCGGAAGGCAAGAAGAAGCGAGTAAAGGAATATTCTTTCTCTCTTGGACCATGAGTTTGTGTGTTGAGTTCAGCTGAGGAAACTTAGCGTGTTAGGCTCTGACGCAGACCTATATGAAATTCTTGTAATTGAAATGTAAATATTTATATAAGTGCTGTGTAATTAAAAACATGTTAAAAAACAAAAGCTGTAGTGATGAAGTTAGCGTCAATAGACTCTTCGTGTGAACGGCCATAGAGCAAAATTGTCGGAATCGTGACAAGATGCTCATATATACTAAGAGAGAAATATTTTTCTTAAGTAAAAGCAGGTGGACTATTAGATTAATATCTTCTCTTCATCTGTAAAAAGAAAGATTCAAATTCGACGAATATTCCTTTTTAAAAATGTACGTATTCCATAAAATACATAATCGCACAGAGAGGTGAAGACGAAGATCTTTTAGAGAATGTTCTAAATGGACTTAGGAGGTTTTAAAATGCGATTTACCGCCAAGAATTCGACTTTGAATCTCTTCGGAAATATAATACAATAGTATGAGAAAGTAAAACAATAGATTCGCTTATAAAAGGCTTTAAACAAAATATTTTGAGTATTTTAAAAAAAAAATTAAACCTTTTAAATTTGGTAGTATGTCGTGGTGAATTTGCGTTTGCTTATCATTATTTTAAGAATACTTTTTTGCATTTTATAAAACAGTAGTTTATCAGTTTGCACACTTTAACTGCACATTTAAATATGAGCTCAATTGCTTTCGTATGCATTGTGCGTTTATTTTTATGGGGGTGTTTTTATTTATTTCATTATATTTACTGTGACAGGAATCCGCGCTGTGATACGAGATGACTAAGGAATCCTGCCGGTATAGATCCATCACACCATTCAGCAATAACTCCGCAATGTTTCATCTCGGAAGCATCCCTGTCACTGAAGAGAAAATCCATTACTGTTCGGCATAAGGTGTGGGGGTATAGAGCATGCGCGCCAGGGCTTTTCCAGCGAAACTGGGTCAAAGTCGTGCTTCGCGGATGCATGTCAAGGCAACGTCATTTGCTAAACGTCAAGGTTCGATTCGGTTGCGTTGCGCCCCTCATTGTGGGCTTACCTGTGACTTGAATTCTTTTCTGTAAGGTCCATGACATTGTTTGCCCGACCTTTGACCGGATCAAACCGGCGTGATCTCCTTTTAAACGTATGAATTAGAAAGTGGGCAATTAGTGAAAGAGAAGTTATTCAGATTCTCCTAAAATTTGTCTCAATTTTCTCCCCAACACTGTATTTACCTTAGGTCTGAGATTTTCACTTTTATATATTAGATATAAAGGAAAAGTATTGTAAGTGTTACTTAGGAGTTACCCCAATAAGCTCTCGAGAGAATAGAAATTGCATTTTGCAAAAGTATTGTGGTAGAGAAACATGCAACTCTCACATTACACATTTTTAGGCACCTCTGAACACGAATCAAGCTTTTTAATGATGTTTAGGTACATGTGAATACTATATCTTTCGAATAAATTAGGCAAATGTAATTAATTACAGTCATTTCGGTAAGTATTTCTTTGATTTTTTGTGAGATCGGAACAGAAGATCTAAATTTTAATTTTTTTTTTATATAAAGTGAGAAAATAATTATTTTCGAAAATAATGTTAAGTTGATGGTCATTTTGTGTGCCTTTCTAAATATAAAAGTGGCTTATATCAGACGCTAGACTGCACCACTTTCAAAATATTGCATATTTTGTTTTAAATTCTAAATCAGTAAAGATAATAAAAAAATACAATATTCGTAGTATTAAGTCGATGTTTTTAATATATATATGTAAACAGCGTCCATAAATTTATTAACACTGTTGCTTACTTACAAGATAAGTTCTCGAAAGAATAGAAATTGCATTTTTTCCCACAATGAGCGTTGTTGTTGATTGAAACCCAGACCGTCCGACCTACCAGAAAGGTGTAAGGTAACTGTTTGGACGGTCGGGAAGTGCCACCCAATTTAGACCGGAACCCAGTGGGGGAGGCATCCACAGGGACCGTACCCTCCTTCCCCTACCACCAACCTCTCGGAAGGACTTTCGGACCCACATGTTTAACGTGATCGTACTCCGCATGAACACAGCGGCAGTTTTGGTAGTGGCTGGAATCGAACCCGGGCCTACCGAGTGCAACTCCAGCGCGCTAACCAATGGGCTACCGCGCCCCCCACAATGAGCGTGACATAACTCGAAAAACCTGGTCATAAAACTGGCCTACAATTACATATCATTTTACTACAGAAGATCGGGTAACGCAGGTTCGATTCCTCTCAGCCTTTGTCTTCATAAAATGTTTAAGCATCAGATGGAGAATGCAATCGAAGTTCTATCAGTACAATATTTGAGTGCATTGTTCCAAACAAAAGATCAGATTCAAAATGAAAGTTATTTATATGTTAAATGTGCTGATATCCAAATTTATTATCCTGTTACATGAGGTGCACATTTTTAAATGAACCCGTATCAAAGTTAATACGTTTCGCAATACTTTGAGGGAAATGTAAAGTTTACATCTGACAGTTTCAGCTGGAATAAATGTTTCGGGAAAAGTTAATGAATGGTTGGTAAAGGAATAATAACGCTAAACGTGTAGTTTGAAAATTTATCATTTGATATATAAGTGTACAAAACTGAAAAATAGCCCATCAGTTAACATTCTAAGAAATTGACTCAAATTATTATTTTTACTTGATCCGGTGCACTTTTAAGTGATCATTAGAATTTATTGGGCACAATTGCAATTTGTGCCACATGAAACTTTGCACTAATAATTCATATTACTCTTTAGGGGAAAATGTCTATACAAACTCGCTCCGAAACTAATTGTTGTAATTTATACAATCTGTCAGAATAGCTTGTCTTTGTGGGAAGGTTTTTACTTGGCTTGAGGCGCCAATGCCAATCACTTTAAATGGAACAATCATTCGCATCTTTGAATGCGAAAGCTTCGTTTTGCAAGTAAATGCATGGCTGTCTAAGTCGGTATTAACCTAGAAAGTTATTCGCAGATTAGATAAGATATTGTAGAAGCTGGGGCTAATCTATCTGTGTAAACTTCAATGGCTTGCTTCAACTTCTTTGCTACGCTTCATAAACTTCTATAAGATGCATGTTTTGTCTCCATATTTCTCAGTATCGTGGTAGAGGAATTGTATGCTCTATATTTAAACTAAATTGAAGTAAGGTACTAAAGAATTCCCTTTAATTAGGTTACAAATATTTGAAAACCGATAAAGAGACTCAAGAACATGGACAAAGAACGTGGGCAGATAAACAATTTGGTTAGCATAGCGTTAGAAAATGTGAAAAAAAAGCAAGATAATGAAATTGATATAGAAAATCCATCATATGCTGCAGGAATGCATTACATAAAATTTGTGTTGCATTAACAAGTCTATTTTTCTTAAAATACATTTTTTAGTTGTGTATTTTTTTCTTAGGATCTACTCGAAATATTCTTATTCAATTTTAGTAATGTATGACTAATTATAATTTCAATGTTATTCTCGGGAATCAATTCAACTAATTGCATAGTATTAATATTATTTTTAATGTCACAACATTGTATAATTCATCACATTTTATTAACTTCTTAAAAATATTTATCTGATATTTTAATTCTAGAATACTTTAAATATAGAAGAGATTTAATTCTAAAAGTTCATAGTTTTAGAAAGGTGCATATAGTTTGGTAGTTTCACATAAGAAACTTAAAGCATTCCAACTTCTCTAAATATTGACTACATCCGGACATGACCCGAGTTTTCAAAATCTGAGTTCAAGCCCGGGTCGAGACCTCAAAAAGAAACCCAATTCGACTTACACCTAGACGGGTATCGAACCAAGATGTTACGCCAATGGTCTCAACTCTATACGAATTAAAATAATTGTCAGTTTCCGTTTATTGGCTCGTCCAAGATTTAGACCAAGCTTCCATGCAATGCAAGGAGACCCGTTGTATGGAGAGTACAGCAAAAAGTAACTGAAAATTATTATAAAGACCAAGGAAGGTTCTCGGAAACTAAATCTTGTGAAAGCAAGGTAAATGGAAGTAAGAGTAAGTACCTTTCAATAGACCTTGTTGTGAAAGGACCTAAGTGTTATCCCTTATACCACTGGTAGAGTTTTCTTTAAAAAGGGGGCTTTCAGGCCAAGGGTGCCAAAATTTTAACGAGACCAAATTGATATTTTCAACCCCTTAACCATATAATTATTTAAAGGGAATAATAATGTCAAGATTGAACTGGGTCCATAATGTCGAACCGCGGGCCACCAAAATCATTGGTCCGGCACTGCTGTGTAGACTGAGAGCTCTTTCAGCTCTACCTGACAACTCTTTCCTTTTCCCAACGATTGGCTCCGCCGCGAGAAACTCGTAACAAAGTGGATAGATACATCTTGTATCCTAGTTTGTGTTAACTGCTGTCCAAACTTTGACTAAATTGCTGAATATATTCAGCGAAAGGCATCGCCGGAAAGGCCGTGATCAGTGAACCGATGTTAAGTCAACTCCAGAACAGAGAAGAGAGTAGAAAATTGCCGAGGTGCTGCCTAGCGTTCGCGGTAAAAGCCATCGTTGCGTGGCAGATGGTTTGTTGGATGGGCGATAACCACGTATGGATATGGCCAAAATGATGCTGGATCGCTAAATTTAGACGCGGATTTATCGTTCACTAAAATACGCTCAGGAGAAGAGGTACCGAGCAGAAAAAAGTGGCTTCCAACCGTGTTATCAGTGAATTCATTATATTTATATTGCGGCAGAGTTAGTAGACTTCAGTGCAAAAAAGGCAATGTAATACATGCGTCTGCCCCAAGCGCGAAATGAAGAAGGTTGTTTGCCTTTTGTAAAGTAATAATTATGTGGAAGTAATCAAACATGCATGGAAATCAGTACACTTCAGTGCAAACAAGAGAATGAATACATACGCGCGAAATAAAGAAGGTTGCCTTTGTAGAGTAATAATTACGTGGAACATAATCAAACATTCATGGAAGTCAATTTATAGGTCACGCTATTTTACTTACTCTATATGATATATATAAAGGGAAAGTGTTGTGATGTGGTAAAAAGTCAACTCTCGGATTAGAATGGTATGCACATTTTAAATTAAACCAATTTTTGAATTATATGTATGTGCTTGTCTCTCTGCATGTGGATACTATATCTTTCGAACAAATGCAAATGAAATTGGGTGCAATTATATCAATTGGTAAACTTAAAGCTGTTAATTTTCCGTGCAATCGGACAAGAAGAAACCTCAAGTTGTCGGCTTTTTTTCCGAAACTGAAAAAAAAAATCATACAAAATAATTGTAACAAATAATAATAAATGAAAGTTGTTTTAACTACGAAATTTTATATGAAAATGAATGAAGTCCTTTATAAGACACTAACACATCCCGTACTCAAGATCAATGTTTGTTACTGCTTTTCACTAAAAATCAAATTTTTGTAGGTTGAAGAAATGTCAAGTAGGTACAACAGATTTTTTTAGGTTGCGCACACGGCAAAAGACCCTGATACGATTCTAGAAATATATTTGTATTATAGCTTAAATTAAGAAAAAATATACACCAATGCAAATAACAGCATCCATGGATCGATTCATATGCGCTCGTCAACGTGGAATAGCCGATATCTTCAATGATAGCGACAAAATTTGCTATGTGCCACAATTTGGCAAACCTCTGTAAGAACTGAAAAGTTTAATCCTATCACGTATCTGGCTTCAATTTTTTTGAAATTTTAGCTACAGGAAGTTGCAATAAGCAAATTCATAGTCAAAGAACCCGATTTCTATGAAATTAAGTTCAAGGGAGAAAATGGATGAGTCTCTGTTGAACTTTCATCTTCTTACGTTAATTAGTCTTTCTTAGTTCTTCTACCCCATTTTTCCCAAAACTTAATATAAATCCAAACAAGTTCGTAAAAAGAAATAACTCATCACAGAAAATATTTTGCGGTGGTATTCACATTCTGTACTCATGAATCTTTGAAGAATGGCGCAATGGAATCGTTCTAACCGTTTCTAAACGTAAACTCATCAGCTGTATTTTCTTTCTTTGAGATTATTTTCTTTGCTTGAACCCGCTTTTCCTGAGTTCAAAGTTCTTGAGGCCACCAGAGCGCGAGAATCATCACCAAGTGAAGAAACACGCTAATCAAATTAGCCCGATCTGCGAACATTGCTGATCTTCTGACACGAAATTTGCACTGAATAAGCTGGCCCTACATTTCGCCCAGGTCATTTCTCTTTTACAATGTATCCCGTTAAATCTCTTACAAGAAACCCTTTTCACATATCATCCCTTAGGATGGAAACCTGGGTTCGCCGTGCTTTTCCTCTATAAGGAAGTGGGAAGTGCCCTGCGAAAGCCAAACGAACCGGAGAAATCTGGTGGAAAAAAGGTTGATGCGTACCAACGCATTAATCACCGCACGCAAAAGCTCTCGGACGTGCATCAGTGAGCCTTCGCAAACCCAGGTTCGAATGGTGCATTGAAAACTCTGTACAGAAGCTGATGGAATTTGTGGCTGATGCGATGTTAATGACGGGAAAAGTGTGTCAATTAGTCAGTGGTAGCACTATGTTTTGGGGATGGGGTACAGTTGTTTATTCGGGATTGGATGTGTTTTTCGTGTATGCGAAACATTCCAATTAAGCACTGTACGCTAACGAGAAGTACATTTTCTCGGGTGTCATTAGCTTTGTTTTGTTTTAACTTCAAATAAGAGACTGGAATTGATCCTTTTTTTTCTGAGTTAAATGTCAACATCCGCTGACACAAAAATGATCTCATAGGCACCTAACCTGAATTCGAGATGTTTAATTGGAAGTCTGTGGAAACTAAAAGGAATTCCGATTTTCTGTTAAGTCAAGGTCTGTTTTATTTCTTTATTTTAAATGAAACATGAAAACGTGTATCATTTTCGAAAATAAACCCCAGAAATAAAATATGTTCGTTATCTACCGTACTCACTTTACACCTTGAAGGGTTTAATCACCTGTTGTTTAGCATCTGTCTCTGGGACAGTCATTTAGATAGTTTAGATTATATTAAACATAAAATAATATGTGGTATATAAAGAATAAGTAAATATTAAATATACCGGGTGATCAGAATTAAAACATCCCTACTCTGAGCTCTCTATACATCGAACTGCTCAGTGTAAAGGCTCCAAAATTGTTGAACCTACTATTCATGACATAGGGAAAAGGATTACGCGAAAAAAAAAATAGTTCCAGAAACACCGATAGGTGGCGCTGTACAACAGAAAATATGCTGAAAAGACAAATAATAATCACAAAAAACAAACATATGCGATATGGAATATTTCCTTTTTAATTTCTTTTGCTGATATGAAAAAAAAAGAAGATAAAAAAGTGAAGAAACTTACTGTCATTGTGACTGCAATTTCGCACTGTAAGCACAAAAATTTGCATAAACCGTTGGTTTGCAGCTACTATGTTCTGGGCATAAAAGGGGATAAAACTGGGAAATTTTCATTCTTATCAGCGATGGCTGTCACACTGCCAGAACGCGCTTTGCTTGTGAAGCTGTTTTATGAAAACAAAGGACATGCTGCAGCTGCACTTCGAGAGTTTCGTCGACTTCGCGTAATTTGCGCAAAGGACCATTACTTCCACAAGCTCTCAGGAGAATGATCGCTCGATTCGAGAAAACTGGACATCTTGGAGTTCAGCCGGGTTGAGGATGCAAATCGACTCGTTCAGATGTCGTTGGCGATGTTTCCACCGGGTCATTCCATATGGGTACACCCGATGAGTGTTGCTCTGTAGTCACAGATTTTTTTTAAATTTTTACCATGGATACACATGGTAATAAAACCCCCAAATCTGAATTTGTAATGTGTATATCCCAATAATGACCCAGATAAAGGCATTTGAAAAATGGTCATTTTTGCGAAATGGCGGCCATCTTGGATTTTGCACTAATGTTTAAAAATGTAATAGCATGAGAACTAATGGGTCAAATTAAATAATTCTGGTACCAATTTAAGGCTATTTATATCAAGAATATAAGTGCCATATCAAAATAATTAAAAAAATATATATTTTAATATCGTTATTACATGAAAACTGCAAAAATCACCTTCGGATTGATGGACAACTTAAATGGGCAATAAAAAAAATGGCCCCCAATATTTTTTTCTGAAACTTGGTGCACATACTAACTAATATGTGGGCTTTAAGTAAAAAAAAATTAGAAAGGTAATATTTCTTATTGCAGAGAAAATAGCTTTAAAACATATATACATTTAGTTAACATTTGACATGCAATGTTTTAATTATTTTAAAAAAAATATTTTTTAAAAACAAGTAATGAGCAAAAATAAAACATAGGCATTTTTTACACACTAACTAGTACGTGTGCTTTAAGTAAAAAAAATAGAATGGTAATATTTAATTTAAATAATGACTAAAAAAATGCTGTTATATGTATGGGAAATCAGTGTAAAATTTCTGGAGTGCTGAAAAATTCTAATAAAAATCTCTCCTAGAAACCACGCAGTTATCTCTCATATATTTTATTTTCTTATTTCAAGTTTTAAGAAGGTATTTTCTATATTCAGTAGAGCTAAAGGTGCACATTTTTTCCTAGTGGCCAATGGCTTCTAAACCAATTTCACCTTAGAGACAGTAAGTACAATAATCTTTAGCATATTGGTTATAAATGACAACTATCACTTAATGCTGAAGCTTTACAGCATACATATAGTTAATTCCACAAAAAATAATTTGTAATTAGATAATACAAAACACTCATTTTCATGAAAAGCATTAAAATTAAAAAAAAAAATTAAACAGAACTACAGCATGTTGATCACCAAAACATACCTTTAGCCTTCTGCCAACTCCAAAGGAAACACTAGGCAATATCCCCTATCCAGTTGAAACAGGAGCAACAAACTAAACATAAACAAACAAGCTATTGGAGAAGAAAATTATCCTACAGCACCAATATTGTTTCTGGAACATTTAAAAACACCTGTTTCTGGTCTTTGTGTACATAAGACATCAGCTGCCTATAAGCCTCCAAAGTTTCAACTCTAATACTCATAGTTCTGTTATATAAGTAATAGCAATTAACATATACCAGTTGTCAGTTCCTGAAATGATTACTTGTACTGCATCATCTGTTTTCTCTTAGGTTGAATTTAAAGTAAGATACAATATTACATTTCTGGGTGACTTATTCCTTTCAGAGCTCATTTTTGCTCAAGTGTTCAGAGCTGAGTATGTTCAACAAATAAATCAGTGAATTGTGCTTCAATGATTATTTCTTTTATTTATGTTTCATGATTAGTTCTTGTCTTGCTATAAAAATTGAATGTTTTATATGCAAGAAAATTAATGTGTCTATTAAGCCTTCCTGTTTATTCCTGTACTTGTGTTCTGAGTGGTAGTATATGCAAGGTTCACAAGGATGAATATCTGAAATGATGCAGTTTAAGACAGAAAACTTGTGATCTATTTAATAAACCACCAAAATCAGAACTAAGTCCCTAAAACCAATTTCTCTCAGACTGTCAATGATAAATCAGGAATTACTCATTCCAGGGGGAAAAAATTCTGCATGTCTTGTTATTCTTCCTCGCATTCATCAATTAGTGAGTCAGAGGTTTCTACTGCTCACATGGAAATGACCAATGATGCAGATTATAGTGAAGTCACAATAGTAATGGAACAATTGAGTAAAAGATGTGAACTTTTGGATTTATCACTAATAAAGTTCAATAGATTTAGCTCTAAAAGGAAACTTAGTTATATGCAAGTTAAGAAATTAAGTAGCCACGTTGCTACTAAAACTGCTACAGTATTGGGTATTGAAAGTATTAATAAGCTACAAAATTCAAGACATTATTTGCCAAAATTGCACGTTTATGATGGAAAACTATTGAATAAGTTTTCTTTAGATGCATCAATTAAAGAAAACGTGCAGATTTTAAAATTAGTCCAAGATTCATGGATAGTCCAACAAACAAAGACATGTTATATTACTACAGAGAATTTAGTTAAAAAAAACAAGAAAAATTAAAAGAAACAGAAGGGATGTTATCAATGCCTAGTGAGATATAAGTGTTAAATTAAATTTGATACTATATAAAAGTTACTAGTTTTTATTATAACAGTCGTATGTGTCCAGGAAGAAAATATTGCATATCTATACCAAGTGAAAATGGGAAAATATTAAAACAAAAGAGATTACTTTTGCATAATTTAAAAGAATTATATGCTGCATTTAAAGAAAGCCATAATGAAATAAAAATACTATGTAAATTTTGCACACTACATCTAACAGAATATGTAACTGTTGGAAACAAAGTTATTCATTCTGTACGTGTTTCTATATACCATCAAAATATTAAGCTCATGCTCCATGCCATCCATATCAGTGAATATATTACATCATTGTTAAAAGAAACAAGTTTATTGCACTGAATCAGAAAAGTATGGTGAGCTGGTGTGATAACTGTCCATCTCCAAAAATTCTTAGAGTACCAATGCATCCCAATGAATTAGAAATTAGTGTGTGTTTTGTTTGTATATGTTATGTTTATGTATTCTTATGGCCCAAATGCATTATATATATGGCCAAGACCTTTAGATGTGTGCCAAAGATTATGATACTTGCTATTAGATGAAATTGGTTTAGGAGTCAGTGGCCACTAGGAAAAGTAAACTAGTAGCTGAAGATACCCAGTGGCCACTGGGTATCTTCAACTCTACTGAATATAGAAAATACCTTTTCATAATTTGAAATAAGAAAATAAAATATAAAATGGATAACTGTATGGTTTTTAGGAAGATTTTTATTAGAATGTTTCAGCACCCCAGAAATTTTACATTGATTTCCTATACATATAACAGTATTTCTTTAGTCATTAAATTAAATATTACCATCCTAATTTCTTTTGTGCTTAAAGCACACATACTAGTTAGTGTGTAGAAAAATTCCTATGTTTTGTTTTTGCTCATTATTTATTTTTAAAAAATATGTATTTTTAAATGATTAAAGCATCACATGTAAAATGTATATATGTTTTATAGCTATTTTTCTCTGTAATAAGAAATATTATCTTTCTAATTTTTTTTGTACTTAAAGCGTACATATTAGTTAATATTTGTACCAAGTTTCAGAAAAAAATATTAGAGGCCTTCTTTTTATAGCCCATTAAACTTGACTATCCATCCGAAGGTGATTTTTGCAATTTTCATGTAATAACGATATTAAAATATATATATTTTTATTTTTTGATATAGCACTTATATTCCTGATATTAATAGCTTCAAATTAGTACCAGAATTATTTAATTTGAACCATTAGTTCTCAAGCTATTCCATTTATAAACATTGGTGCAAAATCCAAGATGGCTGCCATTCGGCAAAAATGGCCATTTTTCAAATGCCTGTATCTTGGCAATTATTGTGATATATACATTATAAATTCAGATTTAGGGGTTTTATTACCATGTGTATCCATGGTAAAAATTTTAAAAAAATCCGTGACTATGGAGCAACAAGTTTTTCTTAAAATGGGTGATTTCACGTGGAATGACCCCACGCTATTGTTGAACAATCATTGGATAACATTATAGGCTGTAGTAGTGCACATGGAGTGTCACGACACTTGGGTGTTCCCTACAGCACAGTGCGGAACGTACTGAGAAACATAGTGCATTTTTTCCCGTACAAAATTAGTCACAATCACCACTTGCTGACCATCGACAGGGAGAAGCGACTGACCTTGGTATTGACATTTCTGGCTAGAGTTGAAGTGGATGCATCGTGGCCATGGCAGATTCTATGGAGCGATGAAGCGCATTTCCATCTAAGTGGAACAGTCAACACCCATAACTGTCGCATTTGGGACACGGAAAACCCTCGTACCTTCCAAGAGATTCCACTTTACTCATCGAAAGTTACAGTCTGGTATGGAATCACAGCCACATTCATTCTTGGACCTTTCTTTTTCGAAGAGGCTACTCCCAATGGCCCTGTGACATGCATCGTGACGGCCAGGAGGTACAAAAACATGCTCGAAAATTTTGTTGTACCCCAACTGCAACAGCACCAATGTCTTGATTCAATTACCTTTATGCAAGATGGAGCGCCTCCACACATTGGACTCTCCGGTCGTCCATTTTGTTGCTCCAAGTCCTCTGGACGAGCCGGACGGCCTGGGGCTTTCACACATTGGACTCTGTATACAGCAGTTTCTTCGGCAACATTTTACTAATGGTATAGTAGTAATTAGTCGTGCGTTTCCGACAACCTGGCCATCTCGTTCTCCAGATCTTAATCCCTGTGATTTTCGGCTGTGAGGATACTTAAAAAGTCTTGTTTATCTAGGACGTGTGGTAACCTTGGTAGATTTGAAAGACAGTATCACTCTGCATGTGAGAAGCATCTCAATCGACCAGTTACGATCTGCAGTTGAACAAGTTGTCTGTCCAGACTGCAGATTTTACATCTTAAAGAAGGCAACCATATTGAGCAGCATTCTCTGCATCGATAAGGTCCTTGTGATATGAATGTTTGGTACGTTCGAATAAAATGTGTTACAAATGTGTATTTTGTGCCTTTTCAGCATATTTTATGTTGTACAGCGCCACCTATCGGTGTTTCTGGAACTAATTTTTTTTCGCATAATCCCTTTCCCCATGTCTTGAATAGTATGTTAAACAATTTTGCAACCTCTACACTGAGTAGTTCGATCTATAGAGAGCTCAGAGTAAGGGTGTTTTAATTCTGACCACCCGGTATATATGTATATATATATATATATATATATATATATATATATATATATATATATATATATATATATATATATATATATATATATATATATATATATATATATATATATATATATATACAGGGTGTCCCAAAAAGATTGAAACGCTCTTTAATTCTTTACCTGTTGGAGATAAGTGGGTAATGTAATTTGCAAAAATGTTGAAAGTAAGGTAGGAAATAAAACTACGTTAATGAAATAGTCCTCCCATTCATTTTCAAAAAGTTACACTTTTTAAATTTTTATACGACTCCCTTAGACAAATTTGGCCAATCAGAACATTTTTATTTTTAATGCACCATGATCATTGAAAAAACTGCATATCTGTATTTTTAAAATCAACTGAATTATGCTAAAGGAAAAAATTTGACTTATGCCACTTTTCCGTACCATGTGAAAGGCTGTTTCATCAGTGAAAATAGGGATCATAAACAAATTGACGATGGAAATTGTTTAGATCAAAAATACGTTAATATGTGTCAAATTTTTTTTTATCACAAATGCATCTAAATAAAGCATTACACAGACAGAGATCAGGTAGGTCGGACGGTCTGGGTCTCAACAACAACAACAACAACAGACAGAGATCATATAAAGCAGTGGTACTCACTACGCGGTTGGGTGTCCTATGTATTATCATCCAGTTTTATCTTTTTTGTGATATGTCACAAATTTACATTTCTAATTTGATATATGGTCCCCATCACAATATTCAATTTTCATTTAAATATATTTCGCTCAATTTTAAAGATACAGATATGCGGAGTTTTTTAATGATCTTGTTGCATTAAAAATAAAAATTTTCTGATTGACCCAATTTGTCTAAGGGGGTCTTATAAAAATTTAAAAAGTGTAACTTTTTGAAAACGAATGGGAGGACTATATTATTAACGTAGTCTTATGTCCTACCTTACTTTCAACATTTTTGCAATTTACATTGCCCACTTATCTCCAACAGGTAAAAGAATTAAAGCGTGTTCCAATCTTTTTGGGACACCCTGTATATATATATATATATATATATATATATATGTATATCTAAATCTTGATAAATATATATATATAAATTAGCTTCTAAATATGCTATGTTTTTAAAGGCATTTAATATGTGGAAATTTACTTTATTAGAATCTATTAAAAATGCTATTAGCAGTATTAAATTGTCTAGATCTACCGGGTGATTCAAAAGTTCGGAGCAAAAGTAAAACTCTATAAAAAAAAATATCTATGGGTCAGAGAGACATGCGGTTTGCAGATTAATATTCACCGTGGTGGGGGATTTTGTGTGGCATGAAAAAAAATTAGTTCAAACTCTCGACACTCGGGGGGCTGCGACAGATAAAGCCATGGAGATGACTTATGCATGGAGGTGATTGCACACATGACTGGCCTGCAGATCTCACACCCTGTGGTTTCTCGTTATGGGGATACCTAAAATCACGGGTCTATAGAAGAAAGCCCCAGTCCTTACCAGCATTGAAAGGAGCCTTACGGCAGGAGGTAGCAGCCATTCCCATTAATACGTTGTTTCATGCTGTATCAGCCGTAATACCGCGACTGCACTCAGTACCGGAATGCGGTGGTGGACACATTGAGCACTTGCAGCTGTAAATCATGCTGAAATAAAATATCTCATTTCACAATTATTACCTCGCATTGTTTTCTTCGCAGCAGCGCTCCCCTAGTATCGAGATTTTGAATTTTTTTTTTTCATACCATACAAAATCCCCCACCACGGTGAATATTAATCTGCAAACCGCATGTCTCTCCGACACATAGATATTTTTTTATAGCGTTTTACTTTTGCTCCGAACTTTTGAATCATCCAGTATATATAATATTGATAATATTAAACACTCCATTAATGATTTACAAAGATCTTTTGTTACCACCTATGTTGATAAAGTCTCTAATAATTATGCTATTATCTGTAAAAAATTTTATATACAATTTCTGTTGGATTATTTAAAAAATAATAGTCTTTTTAAACTTGATTTACATTCCATTAATAGTATCAAATTGAAAATTATCGATATGAGTAGGGGATTAGGGAGAGTTCAGCGGCATTTAGGAGGAAGTAAAGTGCTATACTTTAACATGGGGAACCCTCCGAGGCCAGAAAATGAGTGCATCAACAGAGGCGGTGCTAAAGTCCCATGCTTTAACATAGGGGTTCTCAGAAGTCGGTGTGAGGCAGCACAGTTCCATAAGGTGACGTCACAGAAGAGAGTGGAGTTTATGACGTATATTGTTTTTTCTTTTTCTTTTTTTTTTTCCTATATTTTTTGGCAAATGTAAGTTTTCTACTTTTGTATTTTTTTTTTTTAAAAATGTGGTAATGGCAAAAATTAACATTTTGTTAAAATGTTCCAAAACCGTAAAAAAGTAACAAAAAATGTGGTAATGGGCAAAATTAACATTTTGCGTCTTTTTTTTGAAAATGTTAATTTCTCTATGGGAATTAACATGGGTTTTCACACTTTTGTAATTTTTTTTCCAAAAATGTGGTAATGGGAAAAATTAACTTTTTGCACAAAATGTCTCAAAAACGTAAAAAAGTAACAAAAAATGTGGTAATGGGCAAAATTAACATTTTTGCGATTTTTTTCAAAATTCCAATTTCTCTATGGGAATTAACATGGGTTTTCGCACTTTTGTAATTTTTTTACAAAAAAATGTGCGTTTTTACAAAAATGTCACTAAAAATGTGGTAATGGGAAAAATTAACTTTTTGCACAAAATGTTGCAAAAACGTAAAAAAACAACAAAAATGTGTGTTTTTTACAAAAATGTGATAAAAAAGCGAGTTTTTAAAACAGCAGAATCGCGTGAATTGGGTGTATGGGAGGGGGGGTGTTTCCCCAATCCTTTCGGTCTCGGATTTTAATATTTGTAAGCAATAGCAGATACTTGTTTTCAACTATCCAAATGCAGTAATATCTCTTTAAGAAATTAGATGCTGTTAGAAAAAATATATTATTTTTTTTTTTTATTGTGGTCCCACCTCCACCCGGTGTATAGGATACACCGCCACAATTTCTATTTTTTTTTCTTTTTTTTCCTTCTTTTTTTTCCTTCTTTCTCTTTTTCCTTTTATTATTTTTTTATTTTAAAGTGTCCGTAGGCATAACTTGTAATGCCGTCCTCGAGTAAATATCTTTTGTCATCAATGGGTGACAAAGCCACCTTGTTCTGGCATACAGTGAATAGTTTATGATGGCTACTATCAATTCTAATCTGTTCTTCCATGGTAGGTCTAACACTCAACAGGCATTGTCTATAGTCATTGTGTGTAATTTTCCGTGCAACCACATGTGTAGAAACACCTTTAGCTCTTTTCTTTTCTCCAGCAGCTGATAGAATAGAGTACATTTTAGGTCTAAGTCCTATAAACTCTTGAATGGGGGTTGAATTCAGTTCATCTTTAAAATATCCAATACGCTTTTTATTGTCTTCACTGAAGAGGGGATGATCCTTGGGATAGTCAGAAAAATCATACAGGTGTTTATGTTGGTTCATATCTTCATAAATATCAGCAGTTTGGATTTCATAAGCCAATGAATCAGTATCGGTGAAGAGAAGCGAAGCTTTTTCACCATATTGGCTTTTAATATGTTTATAATGAAACTCATACATCAGGAGTTTAGATAACTCCAAGATAGCAAAGCCAACGTATATAGGTCGATTCATTAATATGCAACTCTTTACACGTTCAACACCCACCAGATCTTCGCTAAAAATCCGGCTAGCTCTATAAGCTGGAGATGCCACCACCTTCAGGGCCCGCTTTGAAGAATTCACTAGTTCAATATTCACTCGATTTCGAAGATTCTCCATCGTTTTTCCAAACACAGCGTTATTAAGCAATTTAAAAAAGTCTTTCTCAAAATTAGTCTTTGCCTTCCTTCTTTTTTCTGTGTTAAATCGGATGTATTTCTCCAACCAAGGCTTCTGATTAAATTTTAAGGCCTTGTGAATTTTCTTGAGTCTTAAACCTAATGATAGGTATAGCTGAAGGTTACGATAGTGAACAATATAATGTTTCTTATCATGCAGATTGGGTACCAATTTCGTAGTACTAACAAAATGTCCATGATGTAATTGTTGAACCAGTCGTTCAGCATAGGGGGATAGCATTTTTCGTTCAATCTTCACCCTTTCAGGGGCTAGAGGGTATTCATTATGATAATCATGTAAGGATTCAGGATACTCCAGATCCACTTCAAATATATATCCTTCTTGGGCATTATCCTTTAGACTCATTATCCAGGATTCATTCAAATTTTCTGTAGATACCCATTCAAAGCCACCATAGGGCAGTGGTTGAGACATGGCCCAACCATATAGGTTATTAGCATCAAGATAGATAATGTGCTTATCAGGCTTAGTAGAATCGTAATTTTCCAAATAACGATTATTAGCCTCGGATCTACGCTGGCTAATCATACATATACCACCGCGGATTCCACGTTCTATAAACAGTAGCATATTTTCATCTGTGAGTAGTTCTAGGGTTTGCTCAGTCATTTTTAAAGAGGCCTGCCAAGCCAGTCCAGGGGCGGTCATCATATGGGCGGCGTCTAAATCATAGTTCTTCTTGCAAATTTTTCGAAAATTCTCAAATACATCGGCTAATAGTAGCACATCTGTTTTCACATACAGGTCGTGATATTCTCCCAAGTTCTTTATGTTAAAGGTATCCCATACAGTTTGGGCATGCCGATAATCTTCACTCTTAATATCTTCGCCTTTAATATCATTATGGAATGCAGAAGGGGGAGGGAGCACATTTTCATCAAATTTTTGAAACGATGTCATATAGCTATAAGGATATACTCCTTTCCTAATAAGAGCATTCTGTTGTACTATATCAGGGAAATGTTCTCTGAGAATATGAAATTCACTCAAGTCTAAATTGGAAACTAGCTTTTCCAGGGAAGCATTCAGAAACTGTAGGCTATCAATAAATTGTAAACAGACACGGGGCCCCTCTTTCTTTGAAATCTTAAAAGATATGTATTTTTCCATATTAGTGGCAATCACATCAATTTTATGGTCTTGCAATTCCCCAAAACTCAGCATAATATGATGAGAGTCATAATTTTTTAAATTATGAAACACTACAGGAATATTAATACTTTGTCTATAGTTAAGATTACAGGCATTATGCAGGGCACCCCTATAGGCTCCAGTCACGTGATTGTGATCACGCACACGATCTGTTTTCAGTTCACGATGGCAGACGTTACAATGGGTAGCTCTTTCAAAGTCAACTTCATTCTCTTTAGTCATTCGTAGTGGTTTAACATAACGTAATTTTTCTCCAAGATACTGTTTCTCCATTATCAAGTTGTTAAGAAAATGATTCACAGGGTCGATACCTCGATACACAGTAGCTTGTTTCAGGCATTTTCCATCAGGCCCTATGATAACATAAGCATATCCACAAGGTTCATGAATTGCTAGTCTATGCGTGTAAGATCTAATATTCGAGGGTTTTGTAGTGTCTTCTTTAACGATCAGGGCTTCAAAGTCAGCATAAATGATGAAAGGGATGGAATGCTGATACTGTTTGTTCGTGAATTGGAGATATTTCTGATCTTCCGAGGGCATTTTAATGCGCTGAGGTGCATGTTCTTTACAATATTGAGCATGATCTTGCAAAAGATCGTCTCTGCTGTAACGATGTAAACATCTATAACATATATATTGGGCTCCATTGTGCTTAGTTATATCTCCCAGCAAGCGTGACATATTCCTTATGAGAGTATAGTGTTGCTTATCTTCATCACTAATCAACAGGAGATTCACACAGTCTTCATCTTCACGTTTGGATATATGCAAAGGAAAAATCTCTTCGTCTTCGTATCCATATACATTTATTCGTATATTATTCAATTTTTCAATCTGAGGAATCTTCACAACTGAGATAGGGTATTGAATATCTCCAAGTTTAATGTCATTTTCAAAACTTTTATAATGTGACACTCTTTCAGGCTTATATTCACGGGACATATAGTATTTGTGGGCCAATAGGCACCACATCAGGCATTTATTGTCTTCATTCTGTATATTGAGTAAAGCTTTCTTGGCTGCAAGTTTTGTTGGCAAGGGTATATAGCTAGAAGCTGCAAGAGGCTTATACTTTGCACAGAAAACATCTATCTTTCGCATCTTTTGTAAAGTCCATCCAGATCCTCGGCTGACAAATTCTTCGAATAACTTCAAGATTTGAGAAAAGGCTTCTTCAGCATTGTTGGGAGGGGTATCATCACGAAGTTCTGTCACAACATCTGTTCTAAAATATGAGCTGGATACCTCTTGGCCATTTGCAATGTCACGAATAAATTGCACATCCGCAATAAGATACCACTTAATAGATCTGTATGCATCAAGTTCGTCTTTTAATATCTTCAATAGCTGAGGGCGAATCTCATCAAAACATAGCATAAGATCCCTCTCTACACTTTCAGTGGGTTCCAGAGTGTGTACAGAGAATACATCTAAACCCTTCTTCTTCTTCGCTGCAATCTTGGGGCGCTTATTAGAAGTTGAGGCTAAAGCAGGAGCTTTTCTCTTTTTAGAACCATGTTCAATACGCTGATGGCGCAGGGCATCACTTTTCTTGCTGAATATAAGTTCACAATGCTTGCATTTCACACCATCCTTCAGATGAAGTATCATATGGCGCTTCAGGTTATCTCGTCTAGTAAACTGTATGGAGCATTGAGTGCATTCAAACACTTTAACGGGAGAATGCGTATTCGCATGTCTAGCCAAGTCTTCCTTACGAACAAATGCACATTCGCATACTTTACATCGATAAGTCAAGACATCATCGTCAGAATGAACCCTCATATGCCGCACTAAGCTTCGTTTTGCCATGAAGCTCTTCGCGCAAGTAGGACACACCTGTAATAGATAAAAAAATACAAGACTTTAGTATAAACACGCTATTCTCGGGAACAATGCAATACATGCCTCAAGATGTATATAAAGTAATTGCTAACCCATTATACTATCCCCATTAGAAATAATAAAATTCCTGAATTAAAGAATATATTCAGATACAAGACATTTCATGTAAGACCCCCAAGACATTTCATTAAATTCATAAAAACACTCATTAAAAAAGTTGTTACGCATCATAAAAATACAAAGTTTAATAAAATAATAGAATAAAATCACATTAAAACAAGTACTTACATGCCCAATCCTGTTCAAAGAGGGTGCATTACGCACGTCAGTAACGGTAGGGATAGTACCTCCGATATTACTTTCTAAAACCGACATATTCGCAGAGCAACTTCAAACACGACTTAACAGCACGAAACTCACAACAGAAATGATAAAATCGCTGCTTAAAGATCACCTACATCCATTCATAAAAAATAGTTCCTGGTGTATCCTTCCGCCAAGGTCACCCCAAGGTTATTCCTAAAGAGTTTTTCGTGTATCCCTCCGCCAAGATCACGTGATAGTTATATCACGGTTACCGTTAAACTTGCAACACACGAATGTAATTATGCACACATCCGATAAAAAATAAACAATTCGTTCAACATCGCAATCGATCCTTTTTAATAATCGTAATCGATACATTAAATAAATTCACATCTTTAAAAAATAATAGATTTTAATAAAATAATGAAAGAAAATCCCTTTGCGAGACCCCTTAAAACCTCCAATCCTTAAACAATACAGCAACGCGCAAGCATAAAAACCCCCCGAATAACATATACTCCTCTCTCCCCCTCCCTCCCCGAGACACCAACACTCACTTCACCACATGTTAAACGTAACCCATAGCAACCGGAATCCATAATAAAACATTCACCTTCACCCCCAACGTACATCCAAATACACAGTCATTCAACGTGAAACCCGTAATTTTACAGCAAAACGCACTTTACAGGGATTCATAGAACAAAAAATCCTAAAAAATCCTAAAAAATCAACAAATTCACCCAGAAACTAACCAAAACCCTCAAATTACTTATAATTATCATCTACATATGCTATATAACCATTTACAACCTTAAAAAGGTGAGTATGCTAGTAGTAAAGGAAGGTGGGTTCGCCAGAATGCGGTTAGAGCAATGCCGCCTAAAAATAGTTTCTGGAAAGAAAAAATAAATATTTTTTGATATTTCCAGAAAGTATTTTTAGGCGGCATTGCTCTAACCGCATTCTGGCGAACCCACCTTCCTTTACTACTAGCATACTCACCTTTTTAAGGTTGTAAATGGTTATATAGCATATGTAGATGATAATTATAAGTAATTTGAGGGTTTTGGGTAGTTTCTGGGTGAATTTGTTGATTTTTTAGGATTTTTTAGGATTTTTTGTTCTATGAATCCCTGTAAAGTGCGTTTTGCTGTAAAATTACGGGTTTCACGTTGAATGACTGTGTATTTGGATGTACGTTGGGGGTGAAGGTGAATGTTTTATTATGGATTCCGGTTGCTATGGGTTACGTTTAACATGTGGTGAAGTGAGTGTTGGTGTCTCGGGGAGGGAGGGGGAGAGAGGAGTATATGTTATTCGGGGGGTTTTTATGCTTGCGCGTTGCTGTATTGTTTAAGGATTGGAGGTTTTAAGGGGTCTCGCAAAGGGATTTTCTTTCATTATTTTATTAAAATCTATTATTTTTTAAAGATGTGAATTTATTTAATGTATCGATTACGATTATTAAAAAGGATCGATTGCGATGTTGAACGAATTGTTTATTTTTTATCGGATGTGTGCATAATTACATTCGTGTGTTGCAAGTTTAACGGTAACCGTGATATAACTATCACGTGATCTTGGCGGAGGGATACACGAAAAACTCTTTAGGAATAACCTTGGGGTGACCTTGGCGGAAGGATACACCAGGAACTATTTTTTATGAATGGATGTAGGTGATCTTTAAGCAGCGATTTTATCATTTCTGTTGTGAGTTTCGTGCTGTTAAGTCGTGTTTGAAGTTGCTCTGCGAATATGTCGGTTTTAGAAAGTAATATCGGAGGTACTATCCCTACCGTTACTGACGTGCGTAATGCACCCTCTTTGAACAGGATTGGGCATGTAAGTACTTGTTTTAATGTGATTTTATTCTATTATTTTATTAAACTTTGTATTTTTATGATGCGTAACAACTTTTTTAATGAGTGTTTTTATGAATTTAATGAAATGTCTTGGGGGTCTTACATGAAATGTCTTGTATCTGAATATATTCTTTAATTCAGGAATTTTATTATTTCTAATGGGGATAGTATAATGGGTTAGCAATTACTTTATATACATCTTGAGGCATGTATTGCATTGTTCCCGAGAATAGCGTGTTTATACTAAAGTCTTGTATTTTTTTATCTATTACAGGTGTGTCCTACTTGCGCGAAGAGCTTCATGGCAAAACGAAGCTTAGTGCGGCATATGAGGGTTCATTCTGACGATGATGTCTTGACTTATCGATGTAAAGTATGCGAATGTGCATTTGTTCGTAAGGAAGACTTGGCTAGACATGCGAATACGCATTCTCCCGTTAAAGTGTTTGAATGCACTCAATGCTCCATACAGTTTACTAGACGAGATAACCTGAAGCGCCATATGATACTTCATCTGAAGGATGGTGTGAAATGCAAGCATTGTGAACTTATATTCAGCAAGAAAAGTGATGCCCTGCGCCATCAGCGTATTGAACATGGTTCTAAAAAGAGAAAAGCTCCTGCTTTAGCCTCAACTTCTAATAAGCGCCCCAAGATTGCAGCGAAGAAGAAGAAGGGTTTAGATGTATTCTCTGTACACACTCTGGAACCCACTGAAAGTGTAGAGAGGGATCTTATGCTATGTTTTGATGAGATTCGCCCTCAGCTATTGAAGATATTAAAAGACGAACTTGATGCATACAGATCTATTAAGTGGTATCTTATTGCGGATGTGCAATTTATTCGTGACATTGCAAATGGCCAAGAGGTATCCAGCTCATATTTTAGAACAGATGTTGTGACAGAACTTCGTGATGATACCCCTCCCAACAATGCTGAAGAAGCCTTTTCTCAAATCTTGAAGTTATTCGAAGAATTTGTCAGCCGAGGATCTGGATGGACTTTACAAAAGATGCGAAAGATAGATGTTTTCTGTGCAAAGTATAAGCCTCTTGCAGCTTCTAGCTATATACCCTTGCCAACAAAACTTGCAGCCAAGAAAGCTTTACTCAATATACAGAATGAAGACAATAAATGCCTGATGTGGTGCCTATTGGCCCACAAATACTATATGTCCCGTGAATATAAGCCTGAAAGAGTGTCACATTATAAAAGTTTTGAAAATGACATTAAACTTGGAGATATTCAATACCCTATCTCAGTTGTGAAGATTCCTCAGATTGAAAAATTGAATAATATACGAATAAATGTATATGGATACGAAGACGAAGAGATTTTTCCTTTGCATATATCCAAACGTGAAGATGAAGACTGTGTGAATCTCCTGTTGATTAGTGATGAAGATAAGCAACACTATACTCTCATAAGGAATATGTCACGCTTGCTGGGAGATATAACTAAGCACAATGGAGCCCAATATATATGTTATAGATGTTTACATCGTTACAGCAGAGACGATCTTTTGCAAGATCATGCTCAATATTGTAAAGAACATGCACCTCAGCGCATTAAAATGCCCTCGGAAGATCAGAAATATCTCCAATTCACGAACAAACAGTATCAGCATTCCATCCCTTTCATCATTTATGCTGACTTTGAAGCCCTGATCGTTAAAGAAGACACTACAAAACCCTCGAATATTAGATCTTACACGCATAGACTAGCAATTCATGAACCTTGTGGATATGCTTATGTTATCATAGGGCCTGATGGAAAATGCCTGAAACAAGCTACTGTGTATCGAGGTATCGACCCTGTGAATCATTTTCTTAACAACTTGATAATGGAGAAACAGTATCTTGGAGAAAAATTACGTTATGTTAAACCACTACGAATGACTAAAGAGAATGAAGTTGACTTTGAAAGAGCTACCCATTGTAACGTCTGCCATCGTGAACTGAAAACAGATCGTGTGCGTGATCACAATCACGTGACTGGAGCCTATAGGGGTGCCCTGCATAATGCCTGTAATCTTAACTATAGACAAAGTATTAATATTCCTGTAGTGTTTCATAATTTAAAAAATTATGACTCTCATCATATTATGCTGAGTTTTGGGGAATTGCAAGACCATAAAATTGATGTGATTGCCACTAATATGGAAAAATACATATCTTTTAAGATTTCAAAGAAAGAGGGGCCCCGTGTCTGTTTACAATTTATTGATAGCCTACAGTTTCTGAATGCTTCCCTGGAAAAGCTAGTTTCCAATTTAGACTTGAGTGAATTTCATATTCTCAGAGAACATTTCCCTGATATAGTACAACAGAATGCTCTTATTAGGAAAGGAGTATATCCTTATAGCTATATGACATCGTTTCAAAAATTTGATGAAAATGTGCTCCCTCCCCCTTCTGCATTCCATAATGATATTAAAGGCGAAGATATTAAGAGTGAAGATTATCGGCATGCCCAAACTGTATGGGATACCTTTAACATAAAGAACTTGGGAGAATATCACGACCTGTATGTGAAAACAGATGTGCTACTATTAGCCGATGTATTTGAGAATTTTCGAAAAATTTGCAAGAAGAACTATGATTTAGACGCCGCCCATATGATGACCGCCCCTGGACTGGCTTGGCAGGCCTCTTTAAAAATGACTGAGCAAACCCTAGAACTACTCACAGATGAAAATATGCTACTGTTTATAGAACGTGGAATCCGCGGTGGTATATGTATGATTAGCCAGCGTAGATCCGAGGCTAATAATCGTTATTTGGAAAATTACGATTCTACTAAGCCTGATAAGCACATTATCTATCTTGATGCTAATAACCTATATGGTTGGGCCATGTCTCAACCACTGCCCTATGGTGGCTTTGAATGGGTATCTACAGAAAATTTGAATGAATCCTGGATAATGAGTCTAAAGGATAATGCCCAAGAAGGATATATATTTGAAGTGGATCTGGAGTATCCTGAATCCTTACATGATTATCATAATGAATACCCTCTAGCCCCTGAAAGGGTGAAGATTGAACGAAAAATGCTATCCCCCTATGCTGAACGACTGGTTCAACAATTACATCATGGACATTTTGTTAGTACTACGAAATTGGTACCCAATCTGCATGATAAGAAACATTATATTGTTCACTATCGTAACCTTCAGCTATACCTATCATTAGGTTTAAGACTCAAGAAAATTCACAAGGCCTTAAAATTTAATCAGAAGCCTTGGTTGGAGAAATACATCCGATTTAACACAGAAAAAAGAAGGAAGGCAAAGACTAATTTTGAGAAAGACTTTTTTAAATTGCTTAATAACGCTGTGTTTGGAAAAACGATGGAGAATCTTCGAAATCGAGTGAATATTGAACTAGTGAATTCTTCAAAGCGGGCCCTGAAGGTGGTGGCATCTCCAGCTTATAGAGCTAGCCGGATTTTTAGCGAAGATCTGGTGGGTGTTGAACGTGTAAAGAGTTGCATATTAATGAATCGACCTATATACGTTGGCTTTGCTATCTTGGAGTTATCTAAACTCCTGATGTATGAGTTTCATTATAAACATATTAAAAGCCAATATGGTGAAAAAGCTTCGCTTCTCTTCACCGATACTGATTCATTGGCTTATGAAATCCAAACTGCTGATATTTATGAAGATATGAACCAACATAAACACCTGTATGATTTTTCTGACTATCCCAAGGATCATCCCCTCTTCAGTGAAGACAATAAAAAGCGTATTGGATATTTTAAAGATGAACTGAATTCAACCCCCATTCAAGAGTTTATAGGACTTAGACCTAAAATGTACTCTATTCTATCAGCTGCTGGAGAAAAGAAAAGAGCTAAAGGTGTTTCTACACATGTGGTTGCACGGAAAATTACACACAATGACTATAGGCCAACGGCCGTACCGTGCTGAAAACACCGGTTCTCGTTAGATCACCGAAGTCAAGCAGCATCGGGCGCGGTTAGTAACTTGGTGGGTGACCACCTCGGAACGCCGCGTGCTGTTGGCCATCTCGGGTGCGGTATCCCCGTGGTTTGCGCGCTAGATTTGCACGCTGCCACATATGCCGCCGTGTTCATGCGGAGTACGATCACGTTAAACATGTGGGTCCGTAAGTCCTTCCGAGAGGTTGGTGGTAGGGGAAGGAGGGTACGGTCCCTGTGGATGCCTCCCCCACTGGGTTCCGGTCTAAATTGGGTGGCACTTCCCGGCCGTCCATACAGTTACCTTACACCTTTCTGGTAGGTCGGACGGTCTGGGTCATCAACATCAACACAATGACTATAGACAATGCCTGTTGAGTGTTAGACCTACCATGGAAGAACAGATTAGAATTGATAGTAGCCATCATAAACTATTCACTGTATGCCAGAACAAGGTGGCTTTGTCACCCATTGATGACAAAAGATATTTACTCGAGGACGGCATTACAAGTTATGCCTACGGACACTTTAAAATAAAAAAATAATAAAAGGAAAAAGAGAAAGAAGGAAAAAAAAGAAGGAAAAAAAAGAAAAAAAAATAGAAATTGTGGCGGTGTATCCTATACACCGGGTGGAGGTGGGACCACAATAAAAAAAAAATAATATATTTTTTCTAACAGCATCTAATTTCTTAAAGAGATATTACTGCATTTGGATAGTTGAAAACAAGTATCTGCTATTGCTTACAAATATTAAAATCCGAGACCGAAAGGATTGGGGAAACACACCCCCTCCCATACACCCAATTCACGCGATTCTGCTGTTTTAAAAACTCGCTTTTTTATCACATTTTTGTAAAAAACACACATTTTTGTTGTTTTTTTACGTTTTTGCAACATTTTGTGCAAAAAGTTAATTTTTCCCATTACCACATTTTTAGTGACATTTTTGTAAAAACGCACATTTTTTTGTAAAAAAATTACAAAAGTGCGAAAACCCATGTTAATTCCCATAGAGAAATTGGAATTTTGAAAAAAATCGCAAAAATGTTAATTTTGCCCATTACCACATTTTTTGTTACTTTTTTACGTTTTTGAGACATTTTGTGCAAAAAGTTAATTTTTCCCATTACCACATTTTTGGAAAAAAAATTACAAAAGTGTGAAAACCCATGTTAATTCCCATAGAGAAATTAACATTTTCAAAAAAAAGACGCAAAATGTTAATTTTGCCCATTACCACATTTTTTGTTACTTTTTTACGGTTTTGGAACATTTTAACAAAATGTTAATTTTTGCCATTACCACATTTTTAAAAAAAAAAAATACAAAAGTAGAAAACTTACATTTGCCAAAAAATATAGGAAAAAAAAAAAGAAAAAGAAAAAACAATATACGTCATAAACTCCACTCTCTTCTGTGACGTCACCTTATGGAACTGTGCTGCCTCACACCGACTTCTGAGAACCCCTATGTTAAAGCATGGGACTTTAGCACCGCCTCTGTTGATGCACTCATTTTCTGGCCTCGGAGGGTTCCCCATGTTAAAGTATAGCACTTTACTTCCTCCTAAATGCCGCTGAACTCTCCCTAATCCCCTACTGATATGTATAGTGATTTAAATATTAAATATAAATTTCTTAAATTTTCATATATTATGCTTATTCCGAAATTTCATAAAAATCCTATTAAATTTAGAACAGTAACTAGTGGTCATAATACTTACTCTTCTACTGCGAGTAAATTACTTCTAAACTATTTAAATGTAATACATGATAGTTTACGTCAGTCTAGCAATAACTACCTTATTCTAAACTAGCCGCCTTTGGCGACCAGCCTGTTCGCTACCCTTGAAAATTCTGACCGTGGCAAACTCGTTGGCGCGACCTACCAGAAAGGTGTAAGGTAACTGCTTGGAAGGCCAGGAAGTGCCACACAATTTAGACCGGAACCCAATGGGGGAGGCATCCAAAGAGACCGTACCCTCCTTCCCCTACCACAAACCTCTCGGAAGGACTTGCAGTCCCACACGTTTAACGTGATCGTACTCCGCGTGAACACGGCTGCAGTTTTGGCAATGGCGGGAATCGAACCCGGGCCTACCGAGTGAAATTCCCGCGCGCTGACCACTGGGCTACCGTGCCATCCGCGACAATCTCCATAACTTTATTTTTATTCGGCAATTTTGGGAATCGAACCCGGGCCTACCAAGTGCAAATCCCGCGCACTAACCACTGGGGTACTTCACCCTCCGCGATATTCTTCATAACTTATTTTTTATTCACCCAATTTAGACCGGAACCAAGTGGGAGAAGCATCCACAGGGACCGTACCCTTCTTCCCCTACCACCAACCTCTCGGAAGGACTTACAGACCCACATGTTTAACGTGATCGTACTCCGCGTAAACACGGCGGCAATTTTGGGAATCGAACCCGGGCCTACCGAGTGCAATTTCCGCGCGCTAACCATTGGGCTACTTTGCCCTACGCGACAATCTCCATAACTTTCTTTTTATTCATCCAATTTAGACCGTACCCTCCTTCCCCTACCACCAACTTCTCGGAAGGACTCACGGACCCACATGTTTAACGTGCTCGTACTCCGCGTAAACACGGCGGCAATTTTGGGAATCGAACCCGGTCCTGGTAACTGGTTGGACGGCCAGGATGTGCCACCCAATTTAGACCGGAACCCAGTGGGGGAGGCATCCACAGGGAACGTACCCTCCTTCCCCTACCACCAACCTCTCGGAAAAAACATACGGACCCATATGTTTAACGTGATCGTACTCCATGTCAGTGGCGGAAATCGAACCCGGGCCTACCGCGTGCAATTCCCGCGCGCTAACCACTGGGCTACTTCGCCCTCCGCGACAATCTCCATAACTTTCTTTTTATTCACCCAATTTAGACCGTACCCTCCTTCCCCTACCACCAACCTCTCGGAAGGACTCACGAACCCACATGTTTAACGTGATCGTACTCTGCGTGAACGTGGCGTAAGTTTTGGCAGTGGCGGGAATCGAACCCGGGCCTACTGAGTGCAATTCCCGCGCGCTAACCACTGGGCTGCCGCGCCCTCCGCGACAATCTCCATAACTTTCTACATATTCACCCAATTTAGACGGGAACCCAGTGGGGGAGGCATCCACAGGGGCCGTATCCTCCTTCCCCTACCACCAACCTCTCGGAAGGACTTACGGACCCACATATTTAACGTGATCGTATTCCACGTAAACACGGCGGCAGTTTTGGCAGTGGCGGGAATCGAACCCGGGCCTACCGCTAACTTCCCGCCCGCTAATTTGCAATTTAAAATGACCATATGCTTAATTCCATCATCCTCATTCCATTGTTTCATTGTTCCATCATTTAAAATATCCATAAAATTAAAATATCCATTTAAAATATCCAAAAGTTAAAATATACATTTAAAAAATCCAGATCGTCCCATCATTTAAAATATAAATATAATAATTTATATAGAGCAAAGGCGCTCTATTCAGAACCGTGACGTCACCTCCACCTTGACGTCCCCACCCACCACCTTCCCTGCTTCAGCGGGGGAGAAACGAACGGAACGCCGAGAAATTTAAAATCATGACGTCTTTAAAATTGCGATCCTGAAGGCAATTTTCATTATTTCTGGACCAGATTAGACTTGTAAGAATGCCAGATATTTCAGCTTTCTAAAAATGTAAATTATTAGTCGAAATTATGAGTACTTTTTACTATGCGAGAATTTAAAAACCAAAAATCGTTTTTTTGAGCCAAAAGTGACTTTTGTTTTAAAATCTTTAAAAAATATTAGAAATCGAAATGGAGATTTGAAATTGATATATTTTTACTCGTAATTGTCTGCTCTTTCCGATGGTGTGAGTTGTTTTTTTCTACGACGTCTGGATCGTGGAGAAAAAAGGGCAAAAAGGGCAAAAAAAGGTCGAAATCGCATAAAACATTAAATAAATAAAAAAATAATTAGAATTTTGAAAATCGGTTTTCACGTGTCCCCTTCCCTCCCCCCCAGGTCTCCGATTGCCAAATTTCGTAGCTCTCCGACGCGCGGTCGCGAAACGTATAGTGTATAAGACAGACACACAGACACACACACACACACACACACAGACATTGCCTTTTATTATTTACTAGCCGCCTTTGGCGACCAGCCTGTTCGCTACCCTTGAAAATTCTGACCTTGGCAAATTCTAACCATGGCACACTCGCTGGCGCGACCTACCAGTAAAGTGTAAGGTAACTGTTTGGAGGGCCAGGAAGTGCCACCCAATTTAGACAGGAACTCAGTGGGGGAGGCATCCACAGGGACCGTACCCTCCTTCCCCTACCACCAACCTCTCGGAAGGACTTACGGTCCCGCATGTTTAACGTGATCGTACTCCGCCTGAACACGGCGGCAGTTTTGGCAATGGCGGGAATCGAACCCGGACCTACCTAGTGCAAATCCCGCGCGCTAACCACTGGGCTACCGCGCCCTCCGCGACAATCTCCATAACCTTCTTTTTATTCACCCAATTTAGACCGGAACCCATTAGGGGAGGCATCCACAGGGTCCGTACCCTCCTTCCTCTACCAACAACCTCTCTAAAGGACTTACGGATCCACATGTTTAACGTGATCGTACTCCGTGTGAAAATGGCAGCAGTTTTGGCAGTGGCGGCAATCGAACCCGAGCCTACCGAGTGCAATTCCCGCGCGCCAACCACTGGGCTACCGCGCCCTCCGCGACAATCTCCATAACCTTCTTTTTATTCACCCAATTTAGACCGGAACCCAGTGGGAAAGTCATCCACAGGGTCCGTACCCTCCTTCCTCTACCACCAACCTCTCAGAAGGACTTACGGACCCACATGTTTAACGTGATCGTACTCCGCGTGAACACGGCAGCAGTTTTGTCAGTGGAGGGAATCGAACCCGGGCCTACCGAGTGAAATTCCCGCACGCTAACCACTGGGCTACCGCGCCCTCCGCGACAATCTCCATAACTTTCTTTTTATTCACCCAATTTGGACCAGGACCCAGTGGGGGAGGCATCCACAGAGACCGTACCCTCCTTTCCCTGCCACCAACCTCTCGGAAGGAATTATCGACCCATATGTTTAAGGTGATCGTACTCCGCATCAGTGGCGGGAATCGAACCCAGGCCTACCGAGTGCAATTCTCGCGCGCTAACTTCCCGCGCGCTAATTTAAATTTATAATGACCATATGCTAGGCTCTTAATTCCACCATCCTCGTTCCATCGTTCTATCATTTAAAATAGCCATAAAATTAAAATATCCATTTAAAATATCTATAAATTAAAATATCCATAAATTAAAATATCCATTTAAAATCAAAAAATCATCCATATCGTTCCACCAATCCATAAATATAATAATTTCAAATACATCACCACAATTCAAACCACCATAATTCAATCATTTAAATTATTTAAAATATCCATTTAAAATATCATATAAATATAATAATTTCGCCCGATGTATACAACACTTATGCTCGTAATTCATTTAAAACCGAAAGCGCGGTCTCCATGGAGACGGGGAAGAAACTACTGCGGATGGGGGGAAAATCCCGTTGAAGAACTGAGCCGGTAGCCGACAAATTTAAAATCATGGCGTCTTTAAAATTGCGATCCTGAAGGCAATTTTCATTATTTCTGGACCAAATTAGACTTGTAAGAATGCCAGATATTTCAGCTTTCTAAAAATGTAAATTATTAGTCGAAATTATGAGTACTTTTCACTATGCGAGAATTTAAAAACCAAAAATCGTTTTTTTGAGCCAAAAGTGACTTTTGTTTTAAAATCTTTAAAAAATATTAGAAATCGAAATTGAGAGTTGAAATTGATATATTTTTACTCGAAATTCTGTGTTCTTTCCGATGGTGTGATTTGTTTTTTTCTACGATGTCCGGATCGTGGAGAAAAAAGAGCAAAAAGGTCAAAAAACGGTCGAAATCGCATAAAACATTAAATAACAAAAAAAATAATTAAAATTTTAAAAATCGGTTTTCACGTGTCCCCTTCTCACCCCCCAGGGTCTCCGATTGCAAAATTTCGTAGCTCTCCGACGCGCGGTCGCGAAACGTATAGTGTATAAGACAGACAGACACACAGACACACACACAGACATTGCCTTTTATTATTTACTAGCCGCCTTTGGCGACCAGCCTGTTCGCTACCCTTGAAAATTCTGACCGTGGCAAATTCTAACCGTGGCACACTCGCTGGCGCGACCTACCAGAAGGAACGACCTACCAGGAAGTGCCATCCAATTTAGACAGGAACTCAGTGGGGGAGGCATCCACAGGGACCGTACCCTCCTTCCCCTACCACCAACCTCTCGGAAGGACTTACGGTCCCGCATGTTTAACGTGATCGTACTCCGCCTGAACACGGCGGCAGTTTTGGCAGTGGCGGGAATCGAACCCGGACCTACCTAGTGCAAATCCCGCGCGCTAACCACTGGGCTACCGCGCCCTCCGCGACAATCTCCATAACCTTCTTTTTATTCACCCAATTTAGACCGGAACCCAGTAGGGAGGCATCCACAGGGTCCGTACCCTCCTTCCTCTACCAACAACCTCTCGGAAGGACTTACGGATCCACATGTTTAACGTGATCGTACTCCGCGTGAAAATGGCAGCAGTTTTGGCAGTGGCGGCAATCGAACCCTAGCCTACCGAGTGCAATTCCCGCGCGCCTACCACTGGGCTACCGCGCCCTCCGCGACAATCTCCATAACCTTCTTTTTATTCACCCAATTTAGACCGGAACCCAGTGGGAAAGTCATCCACAGGGTGCGTACCCTCCTTCCTCTACCACCAACCTCTCGGAAGGACTTACGGACCCACATGTTTAACGTGATCGTACTCCGCGTGAACACGGCAGCAGTTTTGTCAGTGGAGGGAATCGAACCCGGGCCTACCGAGTGAAATTCCCGCACGCTAACCACTGGACTACCGCGCCCTCCGCGACAATCTCCATAACTTTCTTTTTATTCACCCAATTTGGACCAGGACCCAGTGGGGGAGGCATCCACAGAGACCGTACCCTCCTTTCCCTGCCACCAACCTCTCGGAAGGAATTATCGACCCATATGTTTAAGGTGATCGTACTCCGCATCAGTGGCGGGAATCGAACCCAGGCCTACCGAGTGCAATTCTCGCGCGCTAACTTCCCGCGCGCTAATTTAAATTTATAACGACCATATGCCAGGCTCTTAATTCCACCATCCTCGTTCCATCGTTCCATCATTTAAAATAGCCATAAAATTAAAATATCCATTTAAAATATCTATAAATTAAAATATCCATAAATTAAAATATCCATTTAAAATAAAAAAATCAACCATATCGTTCCACCAATCCATAAATATAATAATTTCAAATACATCACCACAATTCAAACCACCATAATTCAATCATTTAAATTATTTAAAATATCCATTTAAAAATATCCATTTAAAATATCATATAAATATAATAATTTCGCCCGATGTATACAACACTTATGCTCGTAATTCAGTTAAAACCGAAAGCGCGGTCTCCATGGAGCTGGGAAGAAACTAATGCTGATGGGTGGAAAATGCCGTTGGGGAACTGAGCCGGTAGCCGGCAAATTTAAAATCATGGCGTCTTTAAAATTGCCATCCTGAAGGCAATTTTCATTATTTCTGGACCAGATTGGACTTGTAATAATGCCAGATGTTTGACCTTTCTGAAAATGTAAATTATTAGTCGAAATTATGAGTACTTTTCACGATGCGAGAATTTAAAAACCAAAAATCGTTTTCTTGAGCAAAAAGTGACTTTTGTTTTAAAATCTTTAAAAAATATTAGAAATCGAAATTCAGATTTGAAATTGATATATTTTTACTCGAAATTCTCTGCTCTTTCCGATGGTGTCATTTGCTTTTTTCTACGATGTCTGGATCGTGGAGAAAAAAGGGCAAAAAGGGCAAAAAACGGTCGAAATCGCATAAAACATTAAATAAATAAAAAAATAATTAAAATTTTAAAAATCGGTTTTCACGTGTCCCCTTCCCTCCCCCCCGGGTCTCCGATTGCCAAATTTCGTAGCTCTCCGACGCGCGGTCGCGAAACGTATAGTGTATAAGACAGACAGACAGACACACACACACACAGACATTGCCTTTTATTATTTACTAGCCGCCTTTGGCGACCAGCCTGTTCGCTACCCTTGAAAATTCTGACCGTGGCAAATTCTAACCGTGGCACACTCGCTGGCGCGACCTACCAGAAGGAACGACCTACCAGGAAGTGCCACCCAATTTAGACAGGAACTCAGTGGGGGAGGCATCCACAGGGACCGTACCCTCCTTCCCCTACCACCAACCTCTCGGAAGGACTTACGGTCCCGCATGTTTAACGTGATCGTACTCCGCCTGAACACGGCGGCAGTTTTGGCAGTGGCGGGAATCGAACCCGGACCTACCTAGTGCAAATCCCGCGCGCTAACCACTGGGCTACCGCGCCCTCCGCGACAATCTCCATAACCTTCTTTTTATTCACCCAATTTAGACCGGAACCCAGTAGGGGAGGCATCCACAGGGTCCGTACCCTCCTTCCTCTACCAACAACCTCTCGGAAGGACTTACGGATCCACATGTTTAACGTGATCGTACTCCGCGTGAAAATGGCAGCAGTTTTGGCAGTGGCGGCAATCGAACCCTAGCCTACCGAGTGCAATTCCCGCGCGCCAACCACTGGGCTACCGCGCCCTCCGCGACAATCTCCATAACCTTCTTTTTATTCACCCAATTTAGACCGGAACCCAGTGGGAAAGTCATCCACAGGGTGCGTACCCTCCTTCCTCTACCACCAACCTCTCGGAAGGACTTACGGACCCACATGTTTAACGTGATCGTACTCCGCCTGAACACGGCAGCAGTTTTGTCAGTGGAGGGAATCGAACCCGGGCCTACCAAGTGCAAATCCCGCGCTCTAACCACTGGGTTACTTCGCCCTCCGCGACATTCTCCACAACTTTCTTTTTATTCACCCAATTTAGACCGGAACCCAGTGGGAGAGGTATCCACTGGGACCGTACCCTCCTTCCCCTACCAACAACCTCTCGGAAGGACTTACGGACCCACATGTTTAATGTGATCGTACACCGCCTGAACACGGAGGCAGTTTAGGCAGTGGCGGGAATCGAACCCGGATCTACCGAGTGCGATTCCCGTGCGCTAATTTTAATTTTATAATGACCATATGGTATTTAAAATATCCATAAAATTAAAATATCCATCGTTCCATCACTTAAAATATCCATAAAATTGAAATGTCCATTTAAAATATCCAGAAATTCAAATATTCATTTAAAATAACCATAAATTAAAATATCCATTTAAAAAATCCATATCATTCTATGAATCATCCATATCGTTCCACCAATCCATAAATATAATAATTTCAAATACATCACCAGAATTCTATCCACCATAATTCAATCATTTAAATAATTTAAAATATCCATTTAAAATATCATATAAATATAATAATTTCACCCGATGTATCTATCCAATACAAATGCTAAGCTCTTAATACATTTAAAACCCGAAGCCTGGTCTCCATGGAAACGGGGGAAAAACTACTGCGGGGGGAAAAATGTCGGGGAAGAATCGGTTCTTCGCCGAGTATTGGGCAAGAAATATAAAATCATCACGTCTTTAAAATTGCGATCCTGCAGGCAATTTTCAATATTTCTTAACCAGATTAGACTTGTAAGAATGCCAGATCTTTGGCCTTTCTAAAAATGTAAATTATTAGTCGAAATTATGAGTAGTTTTTACGATGGAAGGATTTAAAAACAAAAGTTGGTTTTTTTGAACCGAAAGTGACTTTTGTTTTAAAATCTTTAAAAAATATTAGAAATCGAAATTGAAATTTGAAATGTATATATTTTTACTCGCAATTGTCTGCTCTTTCCGATGGTGTGATTTGTTTATTTCTACGACGTCCCGATCGTGGAGAAAAAAGTACAAAAAGGGCAAAAAACGGTCGAAATCGCATAAAACATTAAATAAATAAAAAAATAATTAGAATTTTGAAAATCGGTTTTCACGTGTCCCCTTCCCTACCCCCCGGGTGTCCGATTGCCAAATTTCGTAGCTCTCCGACGCGCGGTCGCGAAACGTATAGTGTATAAGACAGACAGACACACACACACACACACACACAGACATTGCCTTTTATTATTTAAGAAGACTAGCCGCCTTTGGCGACCAGCCTGTTCGCTACCCTTAAAAATTCTGACCGTGGCAAATTCTAACCGTGGCACACTCGCTGGCGCGACCTACCAGAAGGAACGACCTACCAGGAAGTGCCACCCAATTTAGACAGGAACTCAGTGGGGGAGGCATCCACAGGGACCGTACCCTCCTTCCCCTACCACCAACCTCTCGGAAGGACTTACGGTCCCGCATGTTTAACGTGATCGTACTCCGCCTGAACACGGCGGCAGTTTTGGCAGTGGCGGGAATCGAACCCGGACCTACCTAGTGCAAATCCCGCGCGCTAACCACTGGGCTACCGCGCCCTCCGCGACAATCTCCATAACCTTCTTTTTATTCACCCAATTTAGACCGGAACCCAGTAGGGGAGGCATCCACAGGGTCCGTACCCTCCTTCCTCTACCAACAACCTCTCGGAAGGACTTACGGATCCACATGTTTAACGTGATCGTACTCCGCGTGAAAATGGCAGCAGTTTTGGCAGTGGCGGCAATCGAACCCTAGCCTACCGAGTGCAATTCCCGCGCGCCAACCACTGGGCTACCGCGCCCTCCGCGACAATCTCCATAACCTTCTTTTTATTCACCCAATTTAGACCGGAACCCAGTGGGAAAGTCATCCACAGGGTGCGTACCCTCCTTCCTCTACCACCAACCTCTCGGAAGGACTTACGGACCCACATGTTTAACGTGATCGTACTCCGCCTGAACACGGCAGCAGTTTTGTCAGTGGAGGGAATCGAACCCGGGCCTACCAAGTGCAAATCCCGCGCTCTAACCACTGGGTTACTTCGCCCTCCGCGACATTCTCCACAACTTTCTTTTTATTCACCCAATTTAGACCGGAACCCAGTGGGAGAGGTATCCACTGGGACCGTACCCTCCTTCCCCTACCAACAACCTCTCGGAAGGACTTACGGACCCACATGTTTAATGTGATCGTACACCGCCTGAACACGGAGGCAGTTTAGGCAGTGGCGGGAATCGAACCCGGATCTACCGAGTGCGATTCCCGTGCGCTAATTTTAATTTTATAATGACCATATGGTATTTAAAATATCCATAAAATTAAAATATCCATCGTTCCATCACTTAAAATATCCATAAAATTGAAATGTCCATTTAAAATATCCAGAAATTCAAATATTCATTTAAAATAACCATAAATTAAAATATCCATTTAAAAAATCCATATCATTCTATGAATCATCCATATCGTTCCACCAATCCATAAATATAATAATTTCAAATACATCACCAGAATTCTATCCACCATAATTCAATCATTTAAATAATTTAAAATATCCATTTAAAATATCATATAAATATAATAATTTCACCCGATGTATCTATCCAATACAAATGCTAAGCTCTTAATACATTTAAAACCCGAAGCCTGGTCTCCATGGAAACGGGGGAAAAACTACTGCGGGGGGAAAAATGTCGGGGAAGAATCGGTTCTTCGCCGAGTATTGGGCAAGAAATATAAAATCATCACGTCTTTAAAATTGCGATCCTGCAGGCAATTTTCAATATTTCTTAACCAGATTAGACTTGTAAGAATGCCAGATCTTTGGCCTTTCTAAAAATGTAAATTATTAGTCGAAATTATGAGTAGTTTTTACGATGGAAGGATTTAAAAACAAAAGTTGGTTTTTTTGAACCGAAAGTGACTTTTGTTTTAAAATCTTTAAAAAATATTAGAAATCGAAATTGAAATTTGAAATGTATATATTTTTACTCGCAATTGTCTGCTCTTTCCGATGGTGTGATTTGTTTATTTCTACGACGTCCCGATCGTGGAGAAAAAAGTACAAAAAGGGCAAAAAACGGTCGAAATCGCATAAAACATTAAATAAATAAAAAAATAATTAGAATTTTGAAAATCGGTTTTCACGTGTCCCCTTCCCTCCCCCCCGGGTGTCCGATTGCCAAATTTCGTAGCTCTCCGACGCGCGGTCGCGAAACGTATAGTGTATAAGACAGACAGACACACACACACACACACAGACATTGCCTTTTATTATATAGAAGATGATAGTAAAGAATTAAAGAATAGATTAACATCACTTAGAAAACTAATAGGATTTCAAACTTTTGATTTTAAAGATCGTTTTAATAATATCAAGATCTCAAACCTGTATGACGTAATTTTAGCTCTATACAATACTTATATTACTAATCTATTAACTCAAACCAGTTTTATAAATTTTCCTAAACTTCTTCACTTTGTTATTTTCAATAATTATAGTTTTCAAGGAAATAAATTGTACTTATAAGTCTCAGGAATTCCACAGAGTGGCTGCAGTAGCCGCATGTTAGCTAATTTATACCTTTATCATTATGAACAGTCTTTTACATCAACAGATTATACATTATACAGATATGTTGATGATCTGATTTGCTTAGTATATACTAAAAATTGTGTCATAGATATAGATTTCTATCCAGACAATTTGGAATTAATTCCTAATGAAGCTACTATTAGTAAAAATATTAATGTTTTGGATTTAAATGTTATTATTGAACCTTCTAATAGAATTTTTATTAATTTATATGATAAAGACTATTTTAATTTTAACATTAATAAAATCTTACCAAATCTTATCTTATATTCCTGCAACTCGATTCTATTGTTTAGAAATATTATACTTAATCAGCTTTTTAGAATTTATAGATTGTCTGATCAAAAATTTCATGCTATACATATTAATAATCTAAAAATTCCCAGCAATTTATATAAATATCCCTCTTATTTTGTAAATGGTATAGTTAAAAAATTTAGATTAGCTGGATTTTCATGAATTCTATTCATAGTTTTTTATATTAACCTGACATCTCCATACTCTTGTTTTAATAATATTTTATTTTTACATCCACTTAAACATTAGCCTTTCTATTATTAGCCCCTTCTTATTGTTGTTCTGATTGTATATTATCACTTATTCTTGCCTTTTCGCATTACTGTTATTTATTTCTTACGAATGGCAACAGTAGATAATATCTTTTTCCTTTGAGAATGGCAACATTGGTCTCTTCATTCTGGGTTCCCGAGTTCGAGATCTTCGTGCATTTGTTGTGTTACATTCCTGGTATTTTTGTTTCCTTTTATTTTTTCTTCTTTATGTATGTTGTCCAAGTAGAAATAGTTTATAGATGTAATCTATCTATTTCTTCAAAAACATACATTTTTTGTGTTTGCATCCACAAAACACTTGGACCTGAGGAAGAGTTTTGAAGAAGTGAACAAATCCATGATTTAGGCCTAGACCTTGTCCACGTGTATAGCATTGATGCTTGGATTTCATCTGTTTTTCTTTTATCGATTCCATGCCATTGATTTTTGATAATTTTCTTTAACTTGATGATTCGAAATTTGTATTTTTTTCCATTTGATTGAAGATTTGCTGATTTATACTTTCATTTTGTAAGCTTGTTAGAAAGTTAGGTTTTTCGAGTTACAGCTTCTCACTTTTCTTTCATTGGACTTTCAAACTTTTATTATATATATATATAAATTAAAAAAAGCGAAGCTAATAGTTATACATTAATAACTTGCATCCTAACTTCATAACCATTTAAATAATTATGAGAATATCGACAATGGGGAGGATACCGTATTTATTAAAACTATATAATAGAGTAAGAATGGATAACAAAGGTGACTGAGAAGTATGAATTCTAATTCTAACAATATACAGCTTAATAAAGAAAAAAATACATAATGAAATCAAGGTAATATTTAACAAGGGAATTAAATTATATGAAAGTTAACAATATCTACTGTAAAGGTATGACACAAACAAAAAGTATCGTGTATTTACTGGACTAAACTAAGTACGTGCATCAAACAGAAAAAGAAAACTCAAAATGCCCACAAAATTGAAGGGAAGAAAAGAAGTAAATAAATAGAGATGGAATTGGATAGAGCATCCATTTATGCGACTTTTTGAAGGATCTTTACATCAATGGAAGCTCTAAATGTGTTTCTTAGTATATATAAGTAATCCATGTGGTTGAAACAATATACAAATATCTGACACATTATAAAAACAAATAATTGAATGAAATAAGATTGAAAAGACTAAAATAAAGTAACAATCGGTCTTTAATGATCAAAAGCTTAAAGAGAAGATCGCCACCAGTGATATTTACAGCTAAAATTAAATATGTAAAAATCGTTTAAAAAATAATCTGAAACATAAATATGCATTATAACTGAAAATTAGTTCAGGTTAATATGGATGATTATGTCATACACCCCATAATTTAATTTGTCTGTATGTTAACGATGGGCTTTAAATGTTTACTTTTGTCATTCATCCTACAAAAACTTTATATGAATTAATATCAAATCATAAAATAAATAGTTCATCTCATACAGTCTACAGTGGTTATTCTGCTTCAAAACATGATGAGTTCCATATTTAAATTATTAACATTTTATTACATTATAACATTAACAACATTTTATTACATTAACAGTATTTTATAACATCACATAACTTATTTTTATTTAATAAAATAAAAAGCTCATATTTTTTAATTATTTGAACATTTTATTTTATCTTACCCAAATAATGAAGTTTCTCTTTGTTAATTAATTTATTGCGGTAAGAAACAAACATTTTAAGTAATTCCTTTTATTCAGAAACCGCACCTTCGAAACCGAAAAGCTATGTAAAAGGGGTGAATACTTTTCGTTGTTATTATAGCTTAATTTTCTTTTTTTCGCGTCAGGAAGATTAATAATTACCTCGTTACGCATTACCCTGGAATGTGTTTACTTATTTCATCGTACCAAACTGTTACTCAAAAGCAAGGCATTTGTTTGACTCGAACCTGGCTTTTTTTCTTTTTTTGCAAAATGACGATCAGAGTTGGAAAAGTTCTGTTCTGGCGTATACCACCTTTCTGTAACAGGTAATAAAAAAAGAAAAGAAAGATACGGGGACTTGTAAAATGCCAGAGGTCTTTCTCGAGAAATTTTTGTGACCCATTTCCTGTCTTCCTGGACTGTCTCCAGGTTGATTATTTTTAACTCGCCTTCCGTCCATTTGTACTGTTTCAGATTTCGGGTGGATGTTGCTGTTCCTTTTATTAACCGGTTTCGCTAAGATTTGCAGCCGATAAAATTAATTTCTGTTTCGTGATCCTGCAAGATTACATTTTGCAACTGCCGTTATGAGCAACTCTCAATGGATTACTTTCCTTGGAAGAATATCTGGAAGTTTGATCTCCCGAGGGCCATAGATAAATGACATAAGATAGTTCATTGTTTCAGGCTTTATAATAGGTATCAATGTGACACATAGCGTATAACTAACCATATTTGTGAGATACATTTCTTTCTGTCAAAAACCATTTAGAACAAATAGGATATTTGAGATATAGTTTTCCGTCAATTATGTACTAAACTTAAATATTTTAATTATTTTTCAATATATAACATGTATGTATATATATATATATATATATATATATATATATATATATATATATATATATAAGAAATACAATCCCAAAAAGTATGATAAAATTATTTTGAAGTGATCAAGGTGCTTGTGAATGAATGAATATATGTATAGTTTTGTATAATGTACTCTGAAATTATTGAAGAAAATACGCTCAATTAGTTTATCAAGAAAAAATATCTAGAGTCGATCTGATAATTTTTCTAAACAATTTGGTAAGGAATATTCTATTCTTCCACAACACTTCTTTCTTCTGTAGAAATAGCTTTTTATTAAGTTTTTTGCAACGGGTTTTTAAAAATGTATTTTACCAAAATTCGTCAATGAACTTTTGCAAACAATTTCAGTTTTTTTTCCTGTTCTACATTATGATAGCATGAAGAGCAAATGATAAAAAATACCACCCAAAACACTTTTTCCTCTCTATGTTTGAGCAATGGCAAAGTGCTACATCATTTCTCTCTTGGAGTAATTAGATCCATCATCTCTTCTTTTTCGCAATTCATAATGACCTTCCTCATTTGCATTTATCTTATGTATCTTCTCGACATTGCTACACATATGGAAATAGAAACTAAAGATTGACATTGAATTTATTTATTTATTTTTTAAAAGAAAGGGTGTTGTTTGTGAGAGATAAAATGTCATTAAACATAATTTATGTATTTTAATTAATAAATAGCGTTCCAACTCGAGCCCACGACTAACATTGATGCACTTATGATTGTGGGAGCGAAATAAAATCTCGAGTTTGTCAAACAAAACCTCTAATAGAGTCCAATTGAAAAAGCCACTTGACAAGAAATCGTTATCTATCCACTCGAATTAGATACATTCTGCTGTCACCAGCAGTATTGCCATTTAATTGAAAGAAAGCATCTTGAGGAAGGCAATTTGAACACACCTACTCCTGCTTTAGTAATCAATAAGATGATTGCCACCCAAACAACATTATAAAATTCCCGGACTTTTAGAGGTAGGTTATAGAAATTTTCCTGGTTAAAATATTAACAAATCGTTTCAAATGAATTTAATATCTTCGTAGGCCTTCGATATACAGTGTAATTTACGATATAGAAAAATTCGAGATGTATGTCAGGGCAACATATTTTAATAACTTTAAAAAATAAGTTAGTATTAGCAAACATATTAAATATTCCCTGTACCGACTTTGAATATTTTCAAATTCCCTGATAACTCCAGGTTTTCCCTGTTTTCTACGTGGTATGATAATCTTGAACTAATTAGATAATCAATTACAGAATCTTTATTGAGAATTATTGAGCCATATGTATCCCCTTTCTGTAACTATTTACACTAACTTTCTTTGGCCGAAAAGATAATCCTCAAAAGTAAAATATTTTTAACATTAACTGCAATTGAATATGTTCGTTATTTTTAATTTTTAAAATACCAAAGATTTTTGTGAATCACCTTGTATACCACAAATTATCACAAAACGTATCTTATAAATGATTTTTCTTCACTTCTTTGGGATAAATTCATCTATTATCTCATAAAAAAATTCAGTCGTTCCTTTTAAGTGTAAAATGAATTTTTCTTCAATTTTGAGTTTTAAAAATGTTCTTTCACTTGTGACACTTGACACCATTTTCGGATTTTCCATTCAACTCAATCTTCTCGGGGGGAGGAGGCGAAATTTTCTGGGGGTCCTCGTATCCCCATTGCCAATGGTTAATTCAGCCCTGATGAGATGACACCCATAACTGCAATATAATTGCATCCAAAAACGAACAGTAACTGCTCTCTTAGTATAGTATGGCCACCTATGTTTAACATCTATTACCCTGTGTTCACTGAAATCATAATCCTTCTCTAGATAACTGCATTTGTTCCAAACCTATCATTACTTTTGTATAGACAGATCTTATTGCATTGTAAACTGATGGAGCCCATTGTAACGAAATGACCGGATTATTTTGCGTGATGCCTGCTGTCAGACGTCTTTTGTCTCCCCTTTTGCTGAAAGTATATCGGGAGCAATGATTTCTAACTCATTTAAAAGCTGCTGCTTATAAACGAGTAACACTTCTGGCACGATGTTCTTTGTCCCGAAGAAGGTTGTCAAGATATCATGATTATTGTTATAGAAACAGATGTGATGATTTCCTGCACAATCAGAATCTGATGTTCTCAAGTCCATTTGTAGTCTTTTTTGCGATATATTTTAAAGTTTCCTTTTTATAGTATATGTTTTTTTTTATCCTTATACATTTGTAATTGACCAGGATTTGTTGTATTGCTGGTTATTTTAATTTATATTAGGGAAAAGTCAGTCCGGAAAATGAAATCCACAAAACTTGTTCATCGAATTACGCAACATCTCACTGCGATATACTCAGTCGTGCATTGACCCCCCCCCCCCCCCCCCCCTCCTCTTAGCTACAGTCTTTCATTATTTGATACTGCCATACAACTTTCCCGAACTACATTTTTACATTTGACCCAATTTTATTTGACTTCGTCTCTTTGTTACTTGAAGTAATACAGCGATATATATATCGAAATCTATTCAAAGCAGATTCGGTCAAATTTCTCCAAACTATTCAACTCTTTAGTTCAGTAGGGATTTTATTAAAAATGGAACAGAAGCATCATGATCATCGTGCTGGTTGATGTACCCTGGAATTTTTATACCTACAGAAGTACACTGTGACTACCTTGATCTTTAGAAAAGAGATGAGTTACTATCCTTTTTAACAAAGATTGGTATTGCTAAACCCTCCCTCTTTTGCCATAAAATGCCAATCCCTAACTGGGATGAATGAATGCCTCATGAGTTTGCTGTACATTTCTTATAGGGCTTGTGGAAGAGCTTTTGTGTGTATACCTTTCCTATTGTTAGTCTCTTCTTTATATATATATATATATTCCCAAGTAACACCATAATAGTTCATTAAAGTAAAGTTGTTAAACATTTATTCAACTTTAGGTTACATCGGTTTAGATATTATCATCTTTTCTCGCTTATTTATGCAGCTCAGTTATACTTGTCATTGGAATAAATGTCATTGAACTGTGTTGATAGCAATTTTTCAAAACAAAGCACAGCTGTCGAAAATAAATCTTGTTTTATAAAAGCCATTATCATCGTAGTTACTGAAGTGATTTGCTTTTTAAACAATTATAATTGTTTGAATTAAAAGTGATAATTTCTAATGTCATTGAAACTGTTTACATAAATACTTTGCAGCAAATTAATGTTTTACCATTTTGAAATTGATTTAAATATCGTTAAAATAGTTTCATTCAAGTATCATGTGTATGTGTGTGTGTGGTTAAAGGTATTATTCTACCGATTTCTATATATTCGCTATGACTTTTTACTTGCTGACTAATTTACTGGCGCAAAGTTGGTGTTGACACAGAAAAAAAGTGTTGTGTGTAGAAATCGGTTCAAAATATTTGTCAAAATCGGTTCAAAATATTTATTGTGATACACTTAGAATCCTTCATCGTGTATAAAAGCAATATTTTTTTTCACGGTGTGCTTGACATTTATATTTTTTCCTCCTTGTATGATATACGAGATTTTTGTGTTAGAATGTTCGATCAACCTATTTTCAGCAATAAAAAAAAAAATTGTGAGTTCCAAACACGCTACAAAATCTATGTCATAAAACTCAGCTTTCTTCTTTTAAAAAACATTAAAAGATGAAAGACCGAATCCCTCTATTATACTTTTGTATTCGTACCCAACTGGCTGAATTGTATACCCCCATCTTGTCCCTCTTGCGAAGGTATGTGACTAAAGCGGTGTGATAATATTTTTTTTAATACTTAGGATTACTATATGGCTGCTTTATGTGAAGTTGAATGCGTTGGGGTTTTCAAAAATTTGCTCTGGGCTATTCTGGATAAATTCAGATAGAACGTTAATGATCTGTGTCGCCTGTTGCTATAGTCAAGCACGGTAAAAAAAGAAAATTCCATGGTTTTTTGCATCATTTCAATTATAGTTAAATCATTTATTCCCGAAAGTTTTCTTTAGTCGTTTGTTTAATTTAATCCACGTATTTTTATAAATTGAATCATATGAATGCATAAACGTAGTCAAAATGTCGGAAAGAAGGTGCAGAAGATCAAATGTGGAGGGAGGGGGTGAGTTTTTAATAACCCCCAACCATAGACGTGGCCACGATCTCAGAAAAAGGGAAGGGTTATGACCGAATGGGGAATTGCAGTGCTGGATTTCTTTTTCCAATATATAGACCCTATAGAGAACTAATGTAATTTCTCTACCATTGGGAGGGGAGAGGGTGAGGACTTCCGAAATTATCTTTTACCTGCGTCAATGTATGAATGGTCAATGTATTTTTATATGAAAAAAATATGAATGGGGCTATATTATATCATGAGAATAGTTGGATGATAACTTTTTGGCCATAAACTGTAGTGCTTATATTAGTGAAATTCGAAATTGTACATATTGCTATTTTTATGAAAATAATGCATTGAAAGCGTCAAGATTAACACATTAAGATTAAATGTAATAGTATCTTTTTAATGTCTCTTAAACACATATTTTTAAAATTTTTGTCTTATTTTAAGTTTCGCTCCTAAGTCTGGGTAGCTTAGCTGATAAAGCGCCGGTATAGAAGGTCCAGAGGTTCGTAGTTCGAGTCTTTTCCTGTGCATGTTTTTATACTATCCGTGTTTTTCTGACATTGGATAGTATATGTGTAGACTCTGTTGAGAAATGACTTATAGTCGAAAAATAAATAGCCTTTTTTGTTATCTACATTTGTATTGAATTTTCTGAAGGGTGGATAACGACCCACAGGGTGCAAAATAACAAATTTTTCATGCTTTCAATCGTGCATCTGGGGTGGTTCAGCACACGTATGCGAGCACGAATTTGAACAATGCGCACGCACTGTCTCTGAATATCAAAGCATTAAGCTTTTCCAGACGTGTGTACGGCAATTGTCTGGCCCTTTCTAAAGAAAAAAAATGATCTCTGTTCTACTTCCTATGATTATTATATCGGATTAAGGCGTGACGTCACACCCGCCTTTGATGGTTATCAATGCATTTGCAGAGGAAATGAAGAACTGGAGACCTGCAGCAGAGACCACCGGACTGGAGTCCTGTAATTAACCTATGGCAGTATCCGCGAAGAATAGTGTACATCATGGGCGTATTTAGGAGGGAGGGGGCAAATCCCTCCACTTGAAAATTGTTACTTAAATTAAAAAGTTATTCCTTACAGGATAGTTAAAGAACATTACAAGTAATTTTTTACTGAATTATCGTGATTTGATTTGAACACAATATCGATAAAATCAATAAAATTTCGCAATGTTAAGATAATTAATATGAATCACATAAAATTCAATATACAACTGTCATGTAACATGAGATAAAACTGAAAAATACTGTTTGGAATTATAACATGCAGCCACAGCCACCTATTTAACGCAAGTAATAAAGACTTGAAATGGGAAACATAAATACTTGCATTTGGTATGCTCATAAATACGTACAGTTGAAACTGCTGTCAAAGCAATAAAACTAAAATAAACATAACTTTATTAATAGCAGCATACAATATAAAATTAATAGTGTCGACCGGTTTTAAAGGCAAGAAACAGCCTTCTTCGTCAGGACACACAAGAAACGCAACCTTCATTCGTGACAGCTAAATCGGCAATATGTAAGAAAAGCAAACTTAACTAAAGCAGGGAAAGGGTCAGTGGCGAGAGAAGAAAAAAGAGTTAAAAACCAAGGAGGAAGCAACAAGAGGTAGGGCATAATGAATAAATAATAAAACAAGAGTGTGTGTTTGACGGGGAACTTCTTCCGGGACGATCCACTCGGGAACGCTTCCGGAACAATCCACTCCTGAGAATCAAAACAGAAACGTTTTACATTTACCGCCATCTATCGGCCGAAAATATAAAGTTCTCGCAAGTTGAATCGATTAGAAACTGCCTCAATAATATTCTCAAAAAAGCTTCTTTTTGATTTGTGATGCTCTTTGAAGCAATTGAAGTAGCTTTCATTTTTTTCCAAGTTCATCCTCACAGATAATTGCCCTACCAAAGCGAAGAGCGATTGTTAAACAAACCCGAGATTGTAAACAAAACCGTTCTTTTGCCGTGATTCATTCACGGTGTTAATTGGAGATTCTTTACAGTAACGTTTTTTGATATTCTTATATATTAAGATAAAGACAAACAGAATTGATTTAATTATAATGTTTATTTATTTTCGTATATTTAAATATAATTTATTTTCATATATTTAAATGTAATTTATTTTCGTATATTTAAATATTTTCGTCAAAAATAAAATACTCAATACGATATGAGTTTAGAAAATGTTTGATTTTGCTGTTGTCAATTGGCAACTATACTCTGTATTTTCGTTTTTAAGCAGTTTTTTAATTATTTTTCGGTAACGTTTCTTTAACAGTAACGATTCTTTATAGTAACGTTTTTTGATATTATTATGTATTAAGTAAAGACAAACAAAATTGATGTAATTACTTTACGTGTTCATGGGTTGGAAGTAAGGGTAATCTTCATATCTTAACTCAAAATGGTAGAACAGCTAATATTGTGTATCCAGAAGCTCTTCAATATTAATATTAATAACGGGGTAAATTAAATAATAATATAAATGATTTTTAACATAATTTATTTGATATTTTACAGAAGTTACTCTTCTCTTTCTGTACATACATTTTTTACATGCTTTCTAACTTTCATTTAGCCATTTCCACAAATATTATGTCGAAAAGGCCCATATTATACTTAATAAATTGTGTATAATATAATTTATATATAATTTATAATATTAAATTATATATAAATTATAAATTTATAAATTTAATAATAATAATTTATAAATTTTGGCTGTAAAGAGATATGTAATTTTTTGGGGAAAAAAACACTGAATGAGGAAATATGCCTATAGTGGAACCCGCCTCATTTAGCGGTGTGTAACAAAAGGGGTAGCGCATCCATGTACTTATTCTACCTCAAAAAAGGTGGATGTGGAAATGAGTACAAAGCAGTAGCATTTTCTTTACTTTTACACTTCAAAACATGTGATCACAATTACAAGATTTAAACAATGATATAAATGTTTAATTGCATTTTTCTTTTTCATATTTTATTTCTTACTCAATTATGTTCTTATGTTCATCAAAGATTTTTTATGTTTTTTTTTTTTATTTGACTGCTCCCATTTCGCCTAACTACTCTGAGACCAACCATCGTCTGGTACAGCTATCGATTCCCACCCTAACAGCCACCTGGTTGACCTGCATGGCCCAACCACTTCCATTATCATGCTGAGAGATAGTTTTTAAATGAGCAGCATCCCGTTAGGCACCCAGGGCTCGCCCATAACTTTGGTAAAAAATCGATATTTGCACATTTTCTAGTAACTGTACCAGACGAAGGTTGGTTGACGTAGGTGGCTAGTAATGAATAAACGGTAAAATACCAAAATGCCAAGGAATTAAAACTTCCTAAAAACGGCATTACATTACATTTGCAATAGCACATCACCAATACAATAAATATGACAAACAAAACATTGTTAGCAATCTCCAATATTATACGACCGCAAAATCTTAGGTAAATGGTTAATTTTAATAAAACATTTAAGACTAATAATTTATAAAAACATAACAGTAATAAAATATGATTTCATGGGTCGTATTATTTTCAACGGCCGGCGGAAGAATTTGAAAAAATAAAATAAAATGCTAACCTCAGAAGAATTAGGACAAAAGTTTAACCTGGTGGCTTTTAGAAATCGGACAGAGCTTGACGAGGACATGCGTTGCTCAAATGCACTTCAATGTAAAATAAAAACAATTTTACAAAACACAAGTAGTGCATTTTATATATTTTAGTATAAAAGTAATTTAATTATTTAATCACAATATCTAAATATTAGAAATATTTTAAATATAAAATTCCAGAAGTTCAAAAGTGTTTTTCTGTCATTTCTATTACTTACACATTTTTATCCTGCTAACTTTGGATAAAAAAAAAAATTCTCGGATGAGTTTAAAGCCATTGAGAACGCGAAATGGTGCTGATAATCAGCAAGACGCTGGTATGTATAGCAACATAAGTCCTATGGCTAGTCGCTGTGTGTGTTTCGAGCATAAAATTTCTCCCTCTTAATACAAATGTCAGATTATCAAAATAAACAAATGTATAATAAATAAGGAAAACTAGAGCAACGTCTGTAAGCACAAATAACACAATAATGCAGAATAGAGCTGTTTCGAGGATACGCTGAATCCAACCAACAAACAACCCGAAATCCAAATAGGTTCTTTTTCACTGACGAAGGCGATCCAGCGTATCCTCGAAACAGCTGTATGCTGCATTATTGTGTTACTTGTGATTATATACGCTGCTCAAGTTTTTTTATCCTTCGCACAAAGAGTATTTTACTTATTGATATGTAATAAATGTAGTAAATAAATTAATATATAAAGGGCATTACTGTTACTTTACTTTACACTTATTCTTGAAAAACATTAAAATGTTTAAACAAAATACAATACAGGCTGTAACATAGAAACTTTTTTGTTCTTAAAAATACCTTCTTTCACTACCCTTATTGTAACCAATCTCCATATTAATGTCTTAATATCTCTAGCTAAAATCTATTTATGATTTCCCGGAACTGTGCCGAACGCTTTCTAAATTACTCACTTTCTTTGGCAGTAAAAAAGAGAAAGCATGGGTTTCCTCTCAGTACCAGGCTTGCTTTGCAGTTAGAAACCATTGAACCGTTGAACAATGATTTTGCATGATTTTTCCCACCCTCGCGTTGAATTCTATTGATTCTGATTTTAAGAAATCTCAGAAGAAATGCTAACGCCCGTCAGTTCGTTGATTCAATTTTGCTTCACCTTATAAATAAATGAGAAATCGTTTGTTCGTTACTAATATGCGCCTTATTCTTAGGCGAAAACTGGTTGAATATTCTGAGTGGGAATGATAACAAAAGATAAACGGCAATAGAACCTGTCTATTTTTGTATCCATTATATTTGCTTTATTTATCTGGGTTCAATGTTTATCAAACTTTCCCCTTGTTTCCAGTTCTTAAATAAATTAAATGTTTAATTCCCCCGTTTCCAGTTCTTAATAAATAATAATTCTTACTAATATTCCAATTCTTTATTAAGATTCTATAAAATATCTACAATAATTTCATAGAAATATCGAATATAATTTTATGAAGATAAACGTAAATAATTTTTTTAAATATATAGTAGATAAATTGGATTAACTTGGTTCTTTGAAACACGAAGACAACATATTACGCGCATTGCCATTCACAGGCCGTGATTATGATTCTATCAATATGAAAAAGTCTTTGTCAAATGGTTCAGGTGGGCCAGGGTCTAAAGTCTCTAAATTTTAAGTGACTTACACATTGTCATTTTAAATCCTAAATATGTTCAAATTCAAAAGGGAATATGATGTCGACATTAGAAAAGCCCCATTATAAAATGTTGAGCCCTCCTTACTCCCGTAAAAAAATAACTGAAGTGTAGTTCAACTCGATTTTCTCATACCAAAATCCATTTTAAGTAGCTTTTGCTTTTGTTTTTTCCAAATTTTACAAGAAAAATTTGAAAAATCGGTATCGGGGGTCCATCTGACTAGAATTATAGCGTGTTACCCTTCAGTTTAATGGGCTTTAAAAAATATTTCAATTGATACCATACTTGACAATGTGTACCCTCGGGAGGGGGGGGGGGGGTACTTGTTAGAGAGAAGATAACGTCACGAATAAAAATAAATGTATCGCGGCTATTTTTCACAACGATTAAAACTATTAAGTCTTGTGATCATTGAGTCGTCACCCTTTTTATACATGATTATGTCAAATTGTGTCCTATGCTGCCATGCTAAAAAATATATAATTTCGAAGTTTTCGCTTTAATTTTAAAAAAAAATTATATCTAGTTCTAGATTTATCGACAGCGAAGCTTGATACAAAGTTTCGTGAAAATCCATTAATATTTGCGGCCGCTATCGTTGTTGTTGTTGTTGTTGTTGCTTATCCTCCAGTGTCTGACGAAGTCAGACGAGATTCATAAGTCCGTTGACTTTCAGAAAGTCGAGCACAAGAAGTGGATCGCGATAGATATCTTCCTTGGAAAGACCCATGCAATCCATTATATGATCTGCAGAAGTCTGATGGTCGTGGCACTTGGTGCAGGCGGCGAAGACCTTCCTGCCCTCATTAAAAGAGAGGCACTTGATGTGACCGCTAGCTAGTCTAGAAAGTACAGTCTGGGAGCCTCTGTCACACGGGAGGTCTAGAGTCAATCCCGGCTTTTTAGCCATATACCAATGATGGGTGGGAGGCTCCCTCCAGTCCACCAAAATTTTTGATTTTTCCCAAGAATATAATTCTAGAAAAGTCAGGGCGGAAGAGGAAGGGGTGGAGAGACTGCAGCCCTCCTTAGCAAGTTTATCTGCCACTTCATTACCATGAATGTCCACATGAGAGGGAATCCACTGAAAGTGGACATCATGGTTTAACGAAATCAGTTTTAGCTTAAGCAGGATAGAGATACTGGTCCTGTCACCTACAAGTATCCAATTATTAAGGTGGTGGAGGGAGCTGCGGCTATCAGATAAAATCCATAAGTCGCCATAATCCTTCTCTGGGAGAATAGCCTCGAATCCCAGATCTATTGCTATCAATTCACTTCTGAAGACTGAGCAGAAATTAGGATTACGACGACAAAGAGTCAGATTGTTTCGAGGGGTCTCAATAAAAATGCCACTACCTGCAAGATCGTCAATTTTACTGCCATCAGTATAGATCTTAATGGCAGTATTATGACTTAAGTTTTCCAAGGTCAGTTGCCTGAGGTGTTCAGAGACAAAGTCTTTCTTGTTGACTTGAGAGTTTAAGTTAAAGTGGAAGTAGACCCTGGAGAGTCTCTCCGCAGGATTCAAGCAGCATTTCAAAGAGTGGGGTTCGACATTGCAATTAGGTAGGCGTAGGGAGGCGACTTGGCTGAAACGGCTGTTTTTTTTTTATCTTTTTTATCTTTGATGAATTCTCCAGGTATTAAGATACATGGAGGTTTTATTGCAGAGTCCATAACTAAAGAGTTTATTATAATATTTAACAAGACCGCTATCGTGTACACAAGAAATCGACCACAGACAAACATCACTCCAAAAATAGACAAAGCATGCTCAGGAGGTCCTGAAACATATATTGGCATTAAAATTTCGAATTTGAAAATTTTCGTGGAAACAATACTTTCTCTATCCTATATTACATTGTATGAGAAAGTAATAATATATAAAATAAAAAGAAACTCAGCGAAAATAGAAAGAAACTCAGAAACTTGCGTTTGTGGACCATAGCGAAACTGGTTTTTGTAATATTTTTATCTTCACACCTCCCCTGAAAGTGAATATCATATGATTCTCCTCTCTCCCTAAATTTATCAATGAACCAATCTCATAAATTTTCTGCCGGCGCTTCGCACATCCTCTGAATTCTCCCTGCACCTCCTCTGTGAAAAGCACACACAACAGACGAAGAACCCCTGCATTAGAGTATAATTTCTTTCAAGTTTTACACACCAGAAACATTTTTATTTTGTAGTAGAACAGGATACCACTTAACAATTCTTCTGATTTCCATTCTGTCCATTAACCCCCTACCGTCATGGCATTAAACTCGCTTGCTTCAGATCAATAAAACACGGAACTGCGTTTTGCTTTCGATCGTACCTCCTGATGAAAACATATGACGTCACTAGGAAGGAGAGAGGTCTTTGTTTATCGACAAAGTAGCGTAAGATGCGCGCGCAAGTTGCAGTCACGCCACTGCCGGCTTGGTCAAGATATAAACATAAACAGAACCGAGAATCTTTACATGAAGGCAAAAGGATTTCGAAACAAAAGTTCTACATACGGGCACATCTTGAATAGAATATGCTGAGCATAGACCGGCTTGAAAGATGATTATTTTCTACAAGAAGAAATGTCTCACATATCTTCAACACATGACTTTCCCTACAAAACTTTGCATCGAAACAAAGACAAATATCCGGAGACTTCTTCCAGATCTCACTCCACTTTCTCATACATTTAAATTCCAGATTTATAGATGCGTTTCTATCACAATCAGTACCATCAGGGGTAAAAACAAAAAACAAAATGTATCTTTTCTATGAGCTTTCTCGTTTGTAAGTCGCTTTTATATAATCTTCTTTATAGAACGTTGAAGTCGGAAATAAATCGGTTATATTGAATGCTATATTAATGCATACTATTTGAATACCTTTCACATGCATAAAGAATTAAACTCTCCTTATCCTGCATTGACTCATTGTTATGGAATACAGAAAATAAAACTATGAAAATCTTAAATTCCTATAACTCCATGTTATCTTCATGCAAATTACAAAAATTATATCAGGTACTAAGTACTAGTTTTTTTACGCACACATAAAATTTCATCCGTTCTTGAGCATACATTCATTATTGAGTTATCGTATCCACACATCATAGACAGTCATCATTCTGAAAATGTTCGAAATGTATTTGGGAGGTTTTAAAACGGATTTTACTGGTCAAAATCTCTAATTTGAAAATTTTCAAGAAAACAGTATCTTCTCTATACAAAAGTGTGAGAAAGTAAAACTTTCACTCTTCCTATTATCGCTACCTTGGTAATAAAATCAATGGGCTTATTTTTATTGCCAATTGAAATTATCACACCTGATTTCATTTCAATTATTTCGAGGGAAAAATAGCGTTCACTGAAGGTAAAGTAAAATCTCCAATATCTCGAGAATGGTTCGTGATAAGACTAGTGTAAATTAAGCACATACGAATTTATAACGTTTACAAGCGGGAATTAATACAAATTATCCTAAGAATGTTTAATTGTTTGACATTTTCAACAATACTAATTATTTTTAACAATTAAATCGTTTTTTTTTATGCACTCTTAACTTTTTCAATTTATTTAACGAATAAGAAAGCACTCACTGAGTAATACGAATAAACAATTTAATTTCTTAAAGTATAAATGTAGCGTTTGTCGCCTATACTTTCAATTTCACCTTATTTTATACGATAGCTCAATAAAAAAAGTGGAAATTGTTTCTATATTTATTATAAGATTCACTATTATTTTAACTTAATTATATCATTTATTAAATGTTGATTGTCATGTTTCTTTAATTGCGAAAATTAAAAAGTACAAAACCTAATTCATATCACATTTAGACTATAGTAAAATGAAATTGAAAAGCTGACAATTCCTACTAAAATAAATGAAAAGCATACGATATCAAATAACAATATTTCTGGTGGAAAATAATATGAAAAAGCTATTTCAAATATAAGACAATATTCACAAAAACATATTTTGAAAAGGGTAGTAATTATATTCTCTATACTTTTGGGACACCCCAATTTCAATTTTCTCCAAATAAATATTGTACATAGTAAATTTTGTGTAATTTTTTGCAGTATAATCGAATAAAATTATGAATGTTATAAAACATATTGCCTTTCATAGTTATAGTTTCTCTGTTACTTTTACAAATGAAATTTTGCAAAAGTAATTTTCTCTATACTTTTGGGGCATATTGTAAAATGTGTGCACTATACAGTGTGTGCACCATGTACCTAGGTGTTTCATACTGTTTACAGGAAATCAAATTCAATATACGTGCGGTTTAAATGGCAGTGATAGCATATTTTATAAGTTGCAATTAATGTTTCAAATAGGAGGGTAAAATGCTAAAACCATATTATTTATCTTTTAACTTCATATTTCAACTTAGCATGAAAAAATGCATTTAAAACAAAGATAAAACTGCTGTCAGTGTTTAATTCGTCAGGTTTTCGAAAGCTTAATTTTCACATTTTAGTATATCGTTTTCAATTTAGTAGTAGTAAGAGTTGCAAAAATTATGAATTGAGAATATGAAAGAATATTTTTGATCTGCTATGTTTATTTTCCGATCTTAATTTCTACTTTACCTAGTTATTTGACGGGCTGTATACATAACATATTATATTTTGTAAAAAGGCATCCGAATTTCATCAGAAGTGTACTTTTTCACTTACGTTGCGGCAGTGTAACTTGAATTTTTAAAAATTAAGCCTTCAAATTCGATTTCCTTTATTCAATCTCTTTCACTGCCCGCAATTGAGAATTCCAATAGATATTAATCCGATATCCACATTAATTTTTATATCGTAAAGGGTAAATTTTACTATATTTGTTCATTCCGTTATATATATATATTTGTATTAAGTGTAGTTTCTCCTTTGATATTTCAGAGCCCATGCCGTACCAGGGTGGTGTTCCAGTGCACTTGGCCAGGATGTGGACAGCAGTACTCGGACTGTGAGCAGGTTGAAAGGCACGTTCGAACGCAGCACCTAAAGTAAGTGCTTCAATATTTACTTTCATGCACAAAAGCAAAAAAAAAAAAATAATTTTTTTTTACTGAACTGTGTGGGCCACTGGTTAAACCTCTGAACTACATGCTTTCGGTGATATAAGGATTTACTTCATATTTGTATATTTTTCTTTTAATGAGAGAGAAGACGATTATCATTTTGACCCAAATTTATATATTTTTTAAATTTTTTCCTTCAAATTTGTCTTTTTATTATGACATATTTTAATCGTTGGTACGCTTTTGCATTTCAGGCGTGCCGGAGACACACTAGATTCGGAAGGGAGCGACCATGAAGAAGAGTTCTATTATACAGAGATGGAGGTGGAAAGCACCCCTAGCCCCTACCTGCAAAGTTCCATCTATTCGTCGTCTGTGCCTACCCTCAGCCATTTGGACATGGCGAGGCCTGCGCATGAAGATCCTGAGTACAAAAAACAAACACAAGTATGTTTCTAGTTTTAAATCGAATGTGCATACCCATTTTGTTTTCTATGCTGCTCTTTTATTTAGTCCCGTTGTTAATGACTTAAGTTATTTTCAAAACTCTGCTATATACTATGGCTGATCAAAAATTAAATTTTAATACAGTATAACTTTATATATATATATATATATATATATATATATATATATATATAAATATATATATATATATATACTCTCTCTCCCTCTCTCTCTATATATATATACACTCTTTTGCAAAAAATACGAAGCACCCCTAAAAAATAATCCGATCATCTCGAAATTTCGCATGCAAATTTCTTTATACCAAGTATGCAACTGATTAAATTTACAAGGCCAATGAGTGTTAACTTCGATCATAGATCGCGTTTCTATTGCGCAACTAGCATCTTATAAAACAGGTTAAAAATGTGGATGGTTTATCTTTGCTCGTTATCGGCGTTGCAGTTCCGTGAAAAATAACCAATAATGCCGTTACGACGTTGCCAAAGACATTTTAAGCAATTAGACGAGTTCGAAGGTTGTCGTATAGTCGGGATGCGTGAAGCTGGCTGGTCATACCGAGCAATAGACCGCCATCTGCACCGAACGGACACTGCTGTGCAAAGGTGCTGGCAGCAATGGTTGCTGCAAGGAACTGATCACCGTAATGAAGGCTCTAGAAGGCCAAGGTGCACGAATGCGACACACAAGATCGGATGATTGTGCGACAGGCCCGAACTGGTCCAACGGCATCATTGTCCGCCATTCAACGTGCTACAGCCTTTTCCATACCACTCGTGGTATCTTTCACCACCGCACGGCGCTTTTCTGAGGTGGGGTTACGTTCACAGCGACCTTTAAGACGTCTGCCCATAATCCCACAACATCGACAGTGTCATTTGGAGTGGTGTCGTAGCCGAGCATCATGGCTGCCAGCAGACTGGCATCGCATAGTGTTCAGCGATGAATCACCCTTCAATCTTTCAGCAGATGACTATAGGATTGGTGTGTGGAGGCGCCAGGACCAGCGGTCCCAATCAGCCGTTGTTTTACACAGGCACACAGCCATTACCTCTAGTGTGATGGTGTGGGTTGCTATCGCTTACACAGCAGGTTGCCCCTAGTCGCCCTGCATACAACTTTAACAGCTGAACGATATGTTGATGAAATCCTGCGGCCGTTTGCGTTACCCTTCATGGCACGCCATTCTGGGACCATTTTCCAACAAGATAATACCACGCCACATACAGCTCGCATATCTGTGGGCCGTCTCCGTGCTGTTGATACTGTTCCTTAGCCAGCAAGGTCACCAGACCTTTCGCCAATCGATCATGTATGGGACATTCTAGGCCGCCAGATTCGAGCATCCCGAAATGTAACAGATCTGAAGCAATAATTGAGAAATGCCTGGTAAAATGTATCGCAGGATGACATTAGGAAACTTTATCACTCCTTACCTAGACGTATACAAGCATGCATTGCCGTCAAGGGGATTTCACCAATTACTGATTTGAAAATTCAATGTGCAATTGCTAACCATTGATTGGTCCTGCGGTCTTCATTTTGTAATCATTTCATTACCTGTGTATGAGGTGTACGCATATTTAATTTCAATAAAAACAGTTACTTGCTTCGTTTTTTGTTTGTTTGTTTTCCAAAAGAGTGTGTATATATATATATATATATATATATATATATATATATATAATTTCCCATTGGTTCCTCTCCACTATTCAGTGAGAAAATATAAGATGACAGTGAGTTCAGATTTTTTGGTATGAACGATTTCTTAATTAGTCCTCTTTAAATGATGCAATTTCAAAATGCAAAATTCAGACAAGAAATATTTCAGGTCGAGAGTTCAAAACATATATTTCATGGTCTTTTTTATCAACATGATAATGCCATGCCACATTCGCTTGTTAGAAGTATAATTGTTTCGATGAGAGATTCTGGAACATCCTTCCTACAGAATTAACCTTGCATCATCAGATGCTCATTTGAATAGATGGTAAAGAAACATTTAAAATTAGGTTCGAACACTTGGGTCGACATGTGATCAAGCCCAGGGAGTTGTATGACATTCCTGTCAAGTGCCTGCTGATTTTTGCTTCGGCTACTGGTCTCTTTTCTTAGGGACCTTTTTATTTCTGGGATAGTACAATAGACCTCTGGTCGCTGTGCTGGGCTCTCCTGGAGCCACCCACCTTCATGTCATTCATTCATCCAACATTTAAAATGGCAACTTTTTATAGAGGACAAAACAGTGCCAAATTCTGTTCACGAGCATGATATCTTAATTAAGATTTTTTACCATTCAAGAGGTATGGCACACTAATGCCAAAATAAAACTGATGTTTAAGCCTTCTGGGAAACAATGACTGAAGATAATAGCTGTTATTTTTTATAAATAAAAGTGTGTACAACATCTGGAACATTAGTACATTTTGATCATCGCTATTATTCGATATTTGCCAAGTACTGTTGAATATGTTTAATGACATAAATTTTCTATTCTCATATTTCAAATGATTTCTATTTCTAATGCAGAACGTTTTTTTTTTTTTTTCTTTTTTTTACTTATGCAGACGTTTGGACCAAGTTTCGTGCAAGCTTCCCCTATCTCCATACCGCAGCTGCAAAAGTCCGCAGCTTGGCACCTTCATGGTTATGCGGCCAGTGCTCCAAGCAATATGGTAAGCATAACACGATATTGCAAAATTACTAATTTTAAATTTTACAGTGTGTTGGGTGACTATATTAGGTGCATTCAACGTTTCTTAAGCAATTAGTTTGTAGAAACATGTAATGAAAAATTTCAAATCAATATTTACATGTTCTGATGTTTCAAATGCACTTGAATCCCGTTTATTTGGATCAAACTGTACTAGATGTGATTCGAATGAAGAAAAGTCGAATAAATATAGTTGTAATTGTAAATGAAAGTCAATATCAATGCAAAAATTTAATGTGTAGAAAAGTGGTAAAAAGAACACAGTGGACTACAAGTAAAACAGTTTTGACATCAAATTTTTGACTCATTTTGAACGTAATTTGAGAGACAGACTGTTGCAATCTCATTGTCACCACTCTTCACATCCTCACTCCTCAAAATACACTTTATAGCACAAGTACTGACTTACTCTTCAATCGAAGTGTTAGAGAGTGGATACATTTTTAATCAAAAATATATTTTGTAAAATCTAAAAAATGTCTAAAAAGTTTTAAAGTCCTCTGAAATTGAATAACTTTTTCTAAAAGTAAATATAATTCTCCACAAAATTTTTCTAGTAATGATCCGACATTCTAGAGCCAATAGGAGTCTCTTATAAGTGCAAGATACTGCATAGTTAAATCTTCAATAATATTACAACAATGGTTAAGTATATTATTTTAAACGAAAGAAAATACCTCTTATTTATACGGATATAGTTTAACACAGTAGGCTTGGTCATTGACCTCTTTTCTCGTTCTTCGTATAGTTAAAGTCCACAGAAGTATGTTCGAGCTTGGGAGAAGCTAATTTTCACTAAAACAACAAAAAACAAAGTCATAAACACTTTTCAGCTTTGTTGTAAAGTGTTAAAAACCATGCTAATTGAATATTAATTAAATAAAATCAAACTTTAAATGAGGTCCATATTTTTTTTTTAGATTTGTTAAAGAAAAAAATGCTGCATTTGCTATTTTTGAATTTTATTTCATTTTAAAATTTAAAAGTTGCATCTTAATTACATAGTATGCCTTGGATACATTTAACTTATTATTCAAGGTTCTGCAATAGATTCCAAACATGCGTTCCTAAGTTCTTGATTGATCACTAAAAGTGTGTGAAATTAATAAAAGTGACGCGTTACAACTCTAAAATTGGCTTGAGTTAAAGTTTATTGTTTTATAAGCATAATTTTGAATACATGGATTTTATTTAGAAGTTACCCACTTCAATTTTTATATGAGTGAAACGAAATGAAAAGTGCGGATGCTGTGGCCGAGCGGTCAAAGAGGCAGGCGTTTCCTCGTGATGGCTCGGCTGCCAGATTGCGGGTTCGAGTCCCGCCTGCGGGCATGGATGTTGTGATGTCTTATTGGGGCAGAAGTCAGACTTCTACCTTCGGGTGATAACTAAACAGAACTTCTTTGATAACTAAACAGAAGCAGTGCACACATTCTTCCTTAATAAATATATTAGGGACACGACACCAAACAACCAAATGAAAAGTTATTTCCCATAACCTTCTTTTCCAAAAATTTGCATATCAATAATTTTTTTGTATGCTTACAACTAAATAACTCAGGTATCAAAATACTACACAAATACGAGATTTTCCGCTCGGGCATTTTATCTACGAATTTACCAGTTTTTAATGTCAAGAGATCCCCCCCCCCCCTCTAAATCTGCGAATTTAATATGTTTTGCTTATCAGAATCAAAGATTGCTGATTTATTCCAGTTTTGGGGGGGTATCTTCCTTAAATTTGTGATTTTATTTTCATTTCAATTTAGAAAATTTCCGCAAGACTTCCGTTTTAAAATTGTCCTGATCTTCTTAGAGACCACTTTTGAACTTGGAGACCGCTCTTGGAGATTACTCCAATTCGTGGGTAATCTACAAAACTCACAAATAAGTATTTTCTTCCTTATTTGTATCACCCTGGTACAGAGGAGGGGAGATCATCCCCCCCCCCTCCATCGGAGCAAAAATCACATTATTTTTATAGGGGTTCATATTGGAAAATAAAAAGCAGCATTGTAAACCCCCTTTTGATTATATCCCCTGTTTCCGAGATTCTGGCTATACTACTGCCCTGGTTTGGGGTAGAGGTTTTATAAATAGTGGACGTGAGATAAAAATAATGCTGTATACTGTTGCTAAATACAAGTAAATATTTGAAAATTTGTGGCAAAAAATATTATAGTATACTTGCGTTAAAGTTTTTTTAGTAATGTTTAACCTTACACTGTAAAAGACCACTGACTAAGTGGTCATTGTATAGTGTAGTATTCGCTGAAAGCGAGAAACCACGAAAGTTTCCTAAGGGAGGTAAAGGGACAATCAAGTGAGAACTTCACTTCTCTTTTATGTTTCAAATATTTTTTACAATAACAATGACATGATCTAAATATTTTTTTTCAGGGTTCTCCACAGAAATGCATGCGTCTTAGTATCAAGGCAACATCCTCACCGAGTAAAGCCTCCTCTCCACTTCACCGGAGGACAAGGTCTGAAAGCAGGAAATGCCGGAAAGTGTACGGCATGGAAAACAGAGACATGTGGTGCACACAGTGCAAGTGGAAAAAGGCCTGCACTCGATTCGTGGACTGAAGATATGCCTCTGCGTGGATAATGCAATCCGCAATACTTATTTTCATGTCTTTCTCAACTATTTACTGAACATTGAAGATCTCTATTGATGCCACCACCTAACTATGCAATTTTTTTGCGCCTACATTACAAATAAAGCCTTGAGGAATTCAAGATCTGTTGCAGCCGTTCAAAAGACCGCTCGAGTATTCGTAAATGATTGAATTTTGACTTGATATCTGAAGTTCTGAGTATTTGATTTTTCGGGAGTCAGTCAAGGTAAAAGAGCGTCGCTGTTCAAACGTCAAACTTGCTAAATGGCAATTAAGTACAAATGGAAGTTCCCGTTAGGACTATTTTTTGATTTTGAAGTGCAATTAATTATTTTAATATTACCAGACGTTAGCTGTTCCGGTAATGCACTTTTAATTTGTATGAGCTACTGTGGCAAAAGATTCAAAAAGCAAAATTTCACAACGCAAACTACATTAAAATTTTTTTTATTTTAATTAAACTCTCAAATCTTGTCCTTATTAATTCACAGATCCTTCAATACTGATATTAATACTGATGTTTCACTGATGTTTAATATAAAATACATTCGTATTTATTCTACTTTTCTGATAAACAATATGTTGATAAAGTTTAATATTCGTTGGAAAATATGGCATTGCTATCTCAGGTTATTTGAAACATCATCAGTCATTTCATATCTAGGAGGATAACAACTCAAAGTAAATAAAATATCAAGAAAGATATTTCTGTCGTCCAAGCTTTAGATATTTTGAAAATAAACAAAGTGACTAAACTTCATTTTTTATAAAGAGTTATTATATTTATGAATATAAATTATTTAAAGGAACTTCTTTTTTTTTTTTTTTTTCATTTGATTGCTCACACAATTTTTGGCCAACTTCATTCGTGATTATAGACTTTTATATTTATATGTACATAACATTGTTTAGTCTATTTGAATTTAGTATATATAGATATATATATATATATATATATTATACATATATTTAGAAAATATGTATAAAAAAGAAATTTTTATCAAAGCCTGCAACTGTAAGTTATGTTTCTGTGTGCTCCATGGCAGCACAACCCAGTTTCTGCAAGCTGAAGTAAAAAAAAATTAATGATGACATAGCTTAGAATAAGTTTGGAACTTTCTTTTAGGAGATTTTTTGGAAACAAATTATACCAATTCACTGCCTAGTCAATAAAATGCTCGACCAGTAAAGCTCTTGAACTGAAGTTTATTTTTTACTGCCATTCTGTTGCAACATTTTGTTATGTTTTGTAAATGGACCTTTTTTTAAATGAGCAGATAAATGTTCAGAATATTTTTATTATAATATATCAAGTCAACAATCAGAGTATATATGAAAGTGAAATAAATATTTTATAGAGCTTATAATATCAAAAGCTCTGACTATATTTAGTCACATTTTACTATTACCATGAGAATGAAAACATATTTTAATACCAAAAGCATTCAGGGGTTTCATTGCAATAATTTATTTCTTTGAAAGCAATCGGTTGATAATTCCAGGCATAGTATTGATCCACAGAATGAAAGAAATACTTAAGAGAGAAATCTGAATCAGATAGCGCTCTACACCTAATTGTGAGACATTTAAGTACAACAGTGATTTGTCCTGTATTTTGACATTACCAATGCATGTTTTGGAGGCCAATTTAAAGCTCATATGTTTTCGTGTACGTGTGTTTGTAAGTGCATTATATAAAAGAATAAAAACTAAGATACTCATTTAAAATTATAGGGATGAGCTAAGCATAAATTATGCATTTGTTTATTTGAATAATTAACATAGAGAACATTTTACTATAATATGAAATAAATAGTACATGATATTTATTTTATCCCTTAAATTGATCAGTGAAAGTATTTTACATCAAAATATAATTAAAAATATCAGAATAATTTAGAAAATAAATTAAACTTATGTGTTTTCTATAGAACCTGATATAAGTTTTTGAGATAAATTATTAATGTTCGCTCTGTAAACAACACGACTCCTCATGTTCAGTCTGCATCTTACACACAATATGTACATGTTAAAACATTTTTTAAAATGAGCTTTAAAACTACTTGGAGTTTGTAGGACTAGGGATGCTTATGTTAAATGTGAAATGAGCTAGCTAGTTGTACCTGATATAATGCTATCTAAATAAGGGGCAACGAATGCTACATCCCTGTAATGGTCATTTTTGTATAATACATTTTTAAAGAGTATTTAAGTGTGTGTAAGTCAGATATATAACTATTTTATGTGTTTTCAGGATTTTTATTCCACAAAGCTATATATTTTCTGTCTCGTATATGTGATTTTAGTCATTTTTATAATTTTGAAGATACAGGATTTTCCCAGACTTTCGAAATTAATCAAAAAGTATTTATGATCGATAGTTTCTTGCAGAGCAAAAACATTTATTCCCAAAATTATAAAAATATATTATTAAAGTAATTTTATATTAATATTTTTATGAGTTTTTAATTTAAAAAATAAAGATTTAAAGTAATTGTTGCTTTATAAAATCAAAATGCCGTAATAATATTCCCAATTACAGATGTTGTTGATCCGTTTTATAAATGTTGATGTTCGTTTTGTTTTAACTTATCTAACATGTGTGAATAGTTTTAATTTTTGAAAGTACAAATAATTTATATATAAATATATCAATGATATTTTATGATTAAGTTTATCTTCTGTTTTAATCCCATAACTGTTGAAATAAAAAAAAAATAAAGAGTGGAATATTGATTTGAGCTTACATTGATCCTAGCTCATTTTTACAATGATAAATTCATCTGAAATTTTTTTTAAATGTGAATTATTTTTATAATTATGTGTTGTATATTTAAATATATGTGTTTAGAAATCAAACTTGTGGATCAAAATAAGCAATTCGTTCATTATGAATGTGCAGTATAGACCTCTCAAAAAATTGTATCAACATCTTTAGAAAATATCCAAATTTGGAGAAATAATCAAAAAGTTAAGTCTGGGAAAATGCAGCCTCTGTCTTTACTGGTAGTTGGGTGTCAATTAAATATAAATTATATATCACCTTATGTATTACAGTCACTTCAATGGCACATTGTTTTGTAGTTAAGCTTGCGATTATTTGCCGTACCAAATGTTATGGATGGCAAAATTAATGCTTTTCTTTTATTGCAAATTTTCTGGAAAATTGTGAGTAAACTTCCATGGTCTTTTCTTATAAAGTGTTTCAAGAATGTGGTATGCATACCCCTGGACAGTGATGGATTTACTATGAAGCTAGTGAATTTTAAGCTTTAGCCCTAACAAAATAGTTAGACCCACAGGCCCAAGTTTTTCATATTTTATAAAGATTTTTTTTATATGCAGAAATTCTAATTTTGTTTTATAGATTTGCATTCTACTACTTAATCAAATGCCATTGTTCACATTTCAAATATCTTTAACACTCAAAACCATGAGTAAAAGTAATAACATAAATAAATGATCCTCCAAGACAGAGAAAGGGTTGATGAAGCAAGGCCATAATATCTAAATCTTGAGGTATGAATTCTTAAATAGCAGATATTTTAAATATGGAGGTTGTGCAATTTTGTTCAAGTGGCATTCTGCAATTCAATACATATATTTTACCTTTACTACAATACATATTGATGTGTACAGCAAGTAGAGTGATAAGTTTGGAAAATTGATTCCCTGTCTCTGTTTTATTTAAAAAATGCTAATACAAAGTATATGCAACAAATAGTTTTAATTACTTTTCTAACTCAGTTGTTTCTATATTAATTTTTTATTATATAATTATTAGTCCTGTTATTACATTTTTGAAACATACTTTCAAATTTATTTTTTTATAAAAATTACTTGCTTGATTAGAAAAATTAGGATTTGATATTCAAAATAATAAAACTTTGAAAAGTTATCTTAATCCAAAAAAAGATGAAGGATTATAAATGGGGATATGAATGAAATTAATGCCTGAAAGGGGTGCATTGTAAACATTAAAGACTAAGAGGATGCATGAATAAAAAAATGTCTAAAAAAAGAGATATACGAACGTTAAAAGAAACTGCCTTAATATTTCTGCTGAACCTGACATGCAACAATTTTTATTCGATACCATTAAATTATTATATTTAAGATATATTTTTAGAAAAAATATCCTCAGTTGCGAGTGAATATTTTCGTGTTTAATAATATATTTTATGAATATAGAATATATTATTTTGTTTTCTGTTCTAATAAAAAATAAAAAATATATAGTATAATGTTAAATAAAAGTTTTAAATCTAATATTGTTTTACAATTGAATATTATCATTCATTATTGTTTGTAAAAGTAATTTTTTAAAGGGTCATACATTATTTAATAATATAATGTTATAACTAGATGCTAAAAAGAAATTTTTTTAAGCAATTATTTATTTGTATTAAAATTACAAAACATTTGCAGGCAATTTTAAATTATAAAAAGAAAGTCTACGCAAATATATATATATATATATATATATATATATATATATATAAGGATAATATATAAAAACAATTTGTGACATAAATATTAATAAATTTAGATGTGGAGAAGATTTTACTTTTTTCACTTTCCTTACAATCTGTTGTATAAATAAACGTAAAGTATGGTGAGGTTAAAAATGCAATTTGGATAGACCTCTGCATGTTTAGAACATCACTGAATACAAATTAATAGCAGAATACTTGATCCTATCACAATACTCTTTTTTTACACATACTGTATATCACAAGGAAAGTAAAAAGTTTAATTGAAATTACAGGGAAAAAAAATTTATATCCCATTAACTATATGAACGAAATTGCTTTGTATATAAGAAAATTATCAATGGAAGTGTATTCAAAAAGTGCTTTTAAATTAAATGTAATATATCAATTTTAGTGTCGAAATTCTTGATACCTATCTCAGGCAATTGAAAGCCTTTAGAAGTAGTTATTTGTGCTCAAGATGTCTGTTGATTAAGTGTCGTTTGTTTTGAGTTCAAAACTCTGTAAAAAATAAATGGGAAAAGAGCCCTGGAAAATTTTTCTGTTAAATTTTTTTAACAATTTATAGAAATTAGATATATACTATATATAGTTTATGAATGTATTTAAATACCATTAAGATATTGTTTCTACATGTTTTACTTTTCATTGTTTCTAATTAATCATGTATATTATAGTTTTATAGCGCCCAAATCTTGTTGAGTACTTTATTATATTTTATACTTTCGTAGAGAAAGTGATGTTTCGTTTGTAGAAATTGAAATTTTAATAATTTTGCTTCATTAAAAATCAGGAATGTATTAGTATCTGTTTAAAAATGAGGTTTTTTTCTTGATGTAATAAAATGATATAATTCTCTATATTTTTATGCATGTTAAAAATGTCAGTATATTAGTGTTTAATTGTAAATATATGCTGTTAGAAGTTTTCATTGATAAAAAAAATACAAAAAAAATATCAATATTATTTGTATGTATATGTAATTAAATTAAGTGGATTATAAACGTGATAAACTTAATTGTACAAGCAAATACATTGTGATAAAATACTGTACATACATATATTATTTATTCTGGAGAACAAACATGTCTCCAAGTAATTGCATAAGGGATTATGCCGCTATAAATATAAACGCACACATTTAATTAAGCCTTATAACCTGTCAATTATATTACTGCTATGAACACAAGATTTTTTTATTTTTATATGCTAGAAAAACCCATTTAAAAGGTGTTTATGTGTAATTGTAACTTGTAAAAGAGATAATTTTTGTTTATTAAAATTGACTAATTTTAGGAAACAACATTTTAATGCTTAATGAACTTTTTATTCTTTAATGGAAGTGCAATGTTTTAAAATTTATTATTTTTAGCTTTTGTAGCTAATTTATGGCAGTAAAAAAACATTAATAAATTGTATAATATGAAATTATTTTATATGTGAATAAGAAATAAGAAAATATTAAAATTATGGAAGTTTTGAAATAAACTGTGTATATTCTATAAAGAATTCATACATTCAAATATAAAAATGTGTTTTAAAATTCAATAGTATAATCCTTAAGGAAAAAGAAAAAAATGTTTTAGTACTTATAAAATTAAAAAATAAATTATTTTGATTTTATAAAGTAGAAAATTCATGAAGTGTTTAGTGTATAATAAATATACCATATTTGTCAAGCAGTAAATTTCAATAACCAGTTTGGTAGGGCATTTTTCTTCATTCTGATGAACATACTCTAAAATTGTAGTGCAAATGCAGGAAAAACACTTATAGCACTTGTAACTACCTCTAATGCATGCCAAATGAATGTTAGCCATAAAATCGGACGTTAGCATGAATTTATGCTAAAATTATATATATATATATGTATGTATATATATATATATATTGATACATTGTACATATAAAATACTGTTAATAAAATTAACAATTCCATGACAATGCGGCTATTTTCTGTTGGACTTATCCTGCCACTTAAGAAGTTCCTTTAGCCGCATTACATGACATTTTTAATTGAAGAATGTGAAATATCTGTTGCTTCTCTATAGTAAAGCGAAATCTTTTCAAAGGCTCTTTTCCTCGGATATTTTGTGGCATTGTAAAAATTGTATATACATGAGATACAGACGCTTTATCGTCCATTAATATATTATATATATATGCTTGTGAAATTGTTATCATATCACACATATATTCTATCTGCTGCTATATATTTCATTTAATGAAATGATTTTGAACTGCTGTGTTTCTGCTCTTGAATGTTAATTTTTCATAAGTATTTGACACAATAGTTATTATTTAACCAACTGGATGGACAAAATAATTTATTCCATGTAGTATTGACACTCTTATTGAAATTAAATGCCTTGAATTCCATTTTACTTCAAAAGCCTAATTGTTATATTTATTTTTAATTCTATATACAATTCACGTAAATTTTACCAGTAACATAATTTTCATTGATATTTGGGCAATATGCAATATTTGAATGAATTTAGAATGCTGTTGGTTTTAATAGCAACTTATTTGTTTTGTTTCTATAGAGTTAAAAAAAATATTAAAAATAACAAAAGTGATTTATTGGAAGTTGAATTTGGTACTTATTAGTTTAGCACATATAAAAATATTTATTATATGCATATGCAGCAAAATATCCTGGCATTTTATTAAATATTTCCTTATAAAATAAAGTCGCAACTTATACTGTCATGGTAACAAAAGTATTAAATACTTCATAGATTCCTATTTGAAAGTGATAAAAATAAGGTATTAAAAGAGGTGTCAATACCACAAATATTATGCTGTTGCTATAAATCTAGTATTGTCCTACCCATATGTATGATAACTGTTGCTACGTTTATTATTGTTATGATTTTGCAAAGTTTTAAGCTGGTTGTGGTTCTTGTCCAAATGTCTTTTATCTCTCATTGTTCCATATTAAATACTGTAATACATGGAAATATTTTACCTGTGACATGTGTAATAGAAAGATTATTACCTGAAACAAAACACACGATCAAGTTTCAGAGGTAGGCTGTGCAATTAGGTAGTAAACGGCATCAAAACCTTCAAGAGCTTTTCATAATGAGAGATAATGCATAGATTTTCACTATATTTACAGCAATAGTTTTAGATTATTTTTTTTTTAAATACGAATACAGATTTTTAAGCTTGATAAACTTTATTTCATATTGATTTTTAATCATTTATTTTAGATATTTGAATTATTCTTCGGACTATAGTCAACAATTGATGCAAATTATAAAAAATCGTTTAATATTTTTTGCCATAAAATGAATTATTTTGTAAACATCTACAGTTCCTTTAAAAACATAGATGTATATTACATTTTATCTTTAAATTTTCTTTCATTTAAATACAAAGTTAAACACTGTAAAATAACTTTTAATATTTGATGTATTATACATTCACGAATATACATACTACGTTATCAATTTAATTAGATATCAAGAATTGGATCTGATTTGTCATTAATTTGATAGTAGTCATGCAACAATAATTACATGAAGGCATCTACTTTTGTATTGAAATAATACTTCAATCTGAATAACGAAAAATTAAAACACTTCCTATTTAACAAAGTTGCTTCAAGTACTGTTGTGAACAGAAGCAGTACTTCTGCCAATTAAAAAGCAATAACAAATAATAAATTATCGCTGTAATCGTAATCTGTTTAGCCAAATTTAGGAAATAATGCTCTATTGGTTGAAAAAATCAATATAGTTAAAATAATCCAGTGAAAGCTTTCCAGAATAGAAAATTTGTACAGTCTGATAAAAAAAAAATGCATATGGATTTTTGAGAACATTCTGACATTCATAACGAAACAGGAAAGTTAAAAAAAAACTAAATAGAAAATGGATTTCAAAAATCATGATATCATGCTAATAGACGTTTTTATTTAATTTTTATTCATTTTCTTTCAGAATGTTTTGGAGTTCAGATAATTTTTGACAATATTTAAAATAATTTTTTTGATTAATATTTAAAATAATTTACAGAATTTTTAAATATCCAATTCACATTATTTTGGTTTAAAAAAACTTTTACATAAAAGAAAAACTAAACAAAATGCCAAAATAAAATGAGAGAAATGTTTAGAAGTATTTCACATGCCTCCATAACTTATTCAGTAAATTTGTCTATCCCATTGCTGGGTGTGATAAACAATTCATTTTAAATACCAGATGCTGCTATCTATGCAATAAATGCATTTATGTTGCCGTTGCCATCTTATATATCATCATTGCACAGTCTACGTATTTTGTGATCTCGCTCTTTTATTTTCTAATAATATTTATCTTAAATAGAATTCTATTTTTTCCAGACGCGCCCAAAGATGGTTTAATCCCTTTCGTGTTACTTCAGGCATTACTTCGCAATGAATGTTTTGTAAAAACTCATCACATTTATAAGAAAATAAATAAAGCTAATTTTCTTGTCTTTGACATTTGTTTGTGTTACTTTATGAATTTACATACCTATACACAATTTCTATTCATTACACATATGATTTGTCTATTTTCTAGCGTTTTACTCAACAGAATCATTCTTTAGATCAGTGATTCCCTACCTTTTTAGGTTTGCTGCACCCTTATGAATATGAATTTACCCTCGCGGCCCCCCTCTGCTTTTACCTTGGTGTTTAGTTTATTTTTCAGTTAAACTTGATATACCATTTAAAGTTGGGAACACCGGACAAATTGAAAATACGTTTAGAAGGTCTGTGTAAGAAAACAGGAACTTACTAATGCTATTGAAAGATATATAAATGAAGATAATATATTTATACTCTACGTATTATACTGTAATAATACAATATATTTATATAATAAAATAATATTATTATACTATATTTATTAATTTATTTGCATCAAAAATAAACATTATAGGCATTTTTTTAAAATGAATAACAAAGTTATCATCAGAAGACAGATTAAGGAGAAATTTGTGATTAGTGATTTGAGCATAAGAATTTGAGATCTGGCTTTAATGGCTGACATTGTTGAATTGCAGGCTGCATGATTTTGATAGAATTCCACAAGTGTAATAAATTTTCTTTCTGAAAATATATATATCTTTTTTTTTACATTTGGAAAAGTATATTCTTCTCCAAATCTAGCGGCATTGCTGGAGAGTATTAAGGCACTCTTAACCCACCGGGTAGAAATCGCTGCCTTAGATTGTAAGTAGAGTGCTTGCAAATCGTCAAAAGTAAATGACACTGCATAGGAAGCTGAAATCGTAAGTCAATGAAAATCTGAACAGCATCGAATACAAAAGCAAGTATTATTTTAAAAACCAGAATATGTACCCGGCGTTGTCAGGTAGTTATATAAACAAATAAAATAAATAAATTTTAATAATATAAATAACAGTGAAAATTGCATGCAGTCCATGAACGTCGGCCGTGATACGACTCTCCCAAATCACAAAACTTGCGGAAACAACGTTCGACATTAAAATCTACGGCGGACGCAATTTAAATCTGAATTTCAACTATCTCAGCACTACGACCCCCCCCCCCCCCCATCCAATCATAAAACCAAACCCCTCACTTGCGGAGACTACGTTCTACATTAAAATCTACCGACGGACGCAATTCAAATCTTAATTTAAATAATCTTAACACAATTAAACTAATTTACATATTGGCCATATGTTCCGCAAACAACGTAATTTTTATATTTTAAACCAAATCAAAAAATAATAATCACAATTGCCCCTATATTCAGCACACCGCTCATGAAAACACGAAAGGAATGGTTCCGACCCTTCTGCTTAAGCACGTGCGAATGAAGGTGTGACTTGATTAGGTTGATGAACTTCAATCGCAGCGTCCGAATTTCAATGGAGAAACATTCGCTCTCTTAAAAAATGTATAATTAAGGAACGGACAGCTCCAAAAAATTACAGTCTGCGATACTTAGGAATATTAGATAATATGTGATATTAGAAAAAAAAAAAATTCCAAAAAAATCTTTTTGTCCACTCGATTTTTTTTTCTGTTATTTATATTTATTGAAATGAAACATATACATTTTGCAGTACAATATTATAACATGCATGTTTTTTCTAAAATACACAGAATTTAAATGATTATAATTATACATAATTTATAAACAACAGATTCTGCTATCTATTCAATAAATGTATATAGGTTACCAAAACATTCAAGTACATTTATTTTTTGTGAATCATTTTAAAATGTAATAGTTTTAGTTTTGAAGCCAACAAATTTTCAAAATTTCATTTTTTCCCCACGTATGAATTAATTACAAATGACATTTTGATATGGATTTTGTACGTGAGTATAAATAAAGGAGTCGTTTCTTTTTAACCAATAAAATCGTCAAAAGCGCCAAATTTCAATATCAAAAAACATTGTGTTATGGGTTTTGATTGCATATATTTATAAATTAGTAAAATTTTCGATGTTTTCTAACTATATCAGTATGGGGAATGTTAATGTGCAGGCAGATTTTTGAATATATAGATAAGTTTTAATATATCCAACAGATCGTTCATAATGATTAGACACTTATACTGTTTGTTACACCCCACCACGATTACACACTAAACCAGTTTAAATAACTAAAAATAATTGTCTAATGGTCAATATTTACGTGAGATAAACCATTCTTTTACAGTTTCAGATAAAATTCCTTCCTCACAAAAATCTACACTACATGCTATTTGATAATATTTTGATCCAAAATAAAAATTTGAACTATCATAATTATAAGTTTTAGATGCGCCTTGCATCATTTTATTAAATACCGTTTAACAATGGCGTGCTGTTCGGACATTACAAGCATACCAAAATGTTTCTGAAATATATGCTTTTGCATTTTTATTTTTAATATAAGGTATTTATAACCAATTCATTAATGACCATGCAAGAATTTAGTAAATACAGTACTTTTTTTTCCCTTTAAATTGATTGTTATCAGAAAGAGCACATCTAGAAACGTATACTACCCCACGCCACTTCGTTTTAATATAATTGATGTAAACATTGCAACACACGATAATTAAGATGCAGCCAAACATTTTCGCTTCACCGAAATAAAAAAAAGTTTGATATGTGCGGCATATGACTTTCCCTATAAACTCAAATTAATTTTCTCTTTATTTCTTTAATAATTCATTGAATTTAATTGCCCAAAATAACATGTATAATTATTTAAAATTCGTTGAATTGGCACTCTTAATTCAATTTTCGCTTTCATTTGGCAAACAGAAAGTATTTTTTCTCAAGAACTGTTAGTCTTGGAATAATGGGGTTGTTCTTATTTTTTCCATCGTCAAAAATTACGTATTAAACAAGCATTTAATGGATACATTTAAGCATACGCAATCTTTTATTTTAGATTTTGACGAATTTTGCGGACCATTTCACAAAATAAATCAAGTTCTCTTTTCTCAAATCGTACTAAAATCTAATTTCCACCAGGGTAACCGTACCTATAAAATTTTATGAAATTGGTTGAATTAGTTTTTGTGTTCAGAGTGGATACATACATTGCATTGACACACACAGATGTTACGCTAAAAATAGTGTTTTTGTGTTCTAGGGTGCTCGAAACGTATAGATCCGTCGAAAAGTCGAGTTACGATTTTTGACACGATTCCAATACTTTCCCTATACATTACAATGTATTGCAGGGAAAGTAATGAGACTCGCTGTAAAAAATGCGATTCCGTCATTTGCATTTAAATATTATCACTATTCGTAATTATATAAACCAAAATATATATACTTAATTTGTCGGTTGGTGAGTTATATAGATTCAAGTAAAACACTTTGATTGTGAATTAAAATAAGGCCAGTTGCCCATAAATCGAAACAAAACCGCGATCGAACAAAATACTTTGTTCCACAAATAAACAAAAGAAAAAAACCTGTTCGAGGAAGAGTTTTACATGTATTTTAAATTAGACGATGTCCACAGAGCAAAGCATTGTCCCAAAACAAGAAATTTGCTCTTCGAATATAAAACATTTTTTCAACGAAGATCTCCGTGCAAATGTTCGGTACAAGTGCTTTGAAGAACATGCATGTTGACAACTAAAATTTATTTTTATTTTCTAATTTGTCTCATGAAACTTTTATTCTGTCTGTTGGTCATGTCCACATCATCGAACACTTACTTGTTCGAGAAACAGTTTATTTGCACCTGTAGACACGTCGCCCAAGAGCAAGATTATAAACGCGAGGTCTTCGCTTTTCAGCACTGCACTGCTGCTTCACGGCGCTAAGACTACTCAAGCCGCAGAACGACATTTACAGGCAAAGAAAGAGAAAAGGCAGTAAAAATATAATAGTTTTCTGGTCACAGATGTAATTTTATAAACAAATGATGCATATATAAAGCTACTTTCTGAATCTGGAATACCTATACCAAAGGTATCATATGCTTAAACTAACTTATATTAGGGAAACTTTTTGTATCGTTATATTGGTTTAAAATAGAACCAGACACAGAACCATTACAGAAGACCTGGTTTTCATCCGAGTGTTTCAAGAATATAACTCGCAAAGAAATTTCGTGAAAATGTGGTTAAATTTGAAAAGAAATTACATTATGTTAAATCGGTGTTTCTCAACCTTTTTTATACTCATGGCCCATTTCTAGATTTTATTTACCTATGTGCTCACCTTCGCCTCTACAGGGTGTCCCAAAAAGATTGAATCGTGCTTTAATTCCTTACCTGTTGGAGATAAGTGGGCAATGTAAATTGCAAAACTGTTGCAAGTAAGGTAGAAAATAAGACTACGTTAGTGAAATAGTCCTCCCAATAATTTTCAAAAAGTTACACTTTTTAAATTTTTATACGACCCCCTTAGACAAATTTGATCAGTCAGAAATTTTTTATTTTTAATGCAACAAGATCATTAAAAAACCCCGCATATCTGTATCTTTAAAATTGAGCGAGTTATATTTAATTGAAAATTGAACATTGTGAATGGGGACCCTATATCAAATTAGAAAAGTAAATTTAGACATATCACAAAAAAGATAAAACTGGATAATACATAGGATACCCAACCGCGTAGAGTACCACTGCTTTATATGATCTCTGTCTATGTAATGCTTTATTTAGATGCATTTGTGATAAAAAATTTTGACACATATTAACGTATTTTTGATCTAAACAATTTCCATCGTCAATTTTTTTATGATCCCTATTTTCACTGATGAAACAGCCTTTCATATGGTACGGAAAAGTGGTATAAGTCAGATTTTTTCCTTTATCATTATTCAGTTGATTTTAAAAATACAGATATGAGGGTTTTTTTAATGATCTTGTTGCATTAAAAATAAAAAAATTCTGATTGACCAAATAAGGAGGTCGTATAAAAATTTAAAAAGTGTAACTTTTTGAAAATTAATGGGCGCACTATTTCACTAATATGTAGTCTTATGTCCTACCTTACATTGCCCACTTATCTCCAACAGATACAGTCCAACAGATACAAAATTAAGCGTGTTTCAATCTTTTTGGGATCCACTGTATATATATAAGGAAAGTACAAATCTCAGATGAATTATAAATTAATAAATAATTTCATGATGTTAAGTCTCATTGTATCTCAACAGAGTATGTATGAATTACGTCACGACACGAGTGTTATAAAAACACTCAAAACCTCTGGTTAAGACTAAATGGTTCCCTAAAATTGAATTTAAGTCTCTGCTTAAAATTCAGAAATTTAGAATATAAACACCTTGATTTATCTGCCTATCTATTATCTATCTTAGGGTAACGCTTGACGAAAATTTTGGCGACGAATTGAACGAGATAACGCAACTTGGCGACTTTTTTTAAATGTTGTGGAATTGACAAAACTGTCGCCAAATCAATGAAATTAATTGCATTTTGAAAGGGAATAGTATTGTAAATGAAGTTTCTATAGCGTTTGTCTGCAAGTCCAGCCATTCCACTTGACTTTTTAAAATTTCGCCAAATCGATTAAAATGCCGCCAAATTGATAAATATGATGCCAAATCAATGAAATTAATTCTGTTTTGAAAGGGGATAGTATTGTAATGATGTTTCGGAAGCATTTATCTGTCACTCCAACCGTCCCACTTGGTGATAAATTTGGTGAGTTTTTAAATGTTGCCAAATTTATCAAAATATCGCCAAATTGATAAATATGACGCAAAATTAATGAAATTAATTGTGTATTCAATGATATTTCGGTAGTGTTTGCCTGTTAATCCAACTGTCCCACTTGACGATAAATTCGGCTAAATTTTAAAATGTCGCCAAATTGATTAAAATATCGACAAATTAACAACAATGTTGGCAGATCGTTTTTTTTACTGTAAAAGTCGTAAATTCATTACATTATATAAGGAAAGTCATGTGCTGTCCACATCAGATTTTTTTAAACTTAAATTTGTAAAAAAAACAAGTTTATAAAAATAAAACTGGTTTAAAACCAGACTTCTGGAAGCAGATTCTACAAATAGTCAATTTAAATGATTTTCTTTTATTACTTCAAATATATTTTACTCCAAATATTTATTATTACTATTTTTTTGTAACTTAATGTATGATGACTTTCAATGAAATTTAGGAGAAAAGGGGTTTATAATATTACTTATTTTTAAATTCAACTTAAGTGAGCAAAATCTCCAAATTTTAAAATTTAAATATATTTTTCATTATATAAAATATTTTCTACAAAAACCTTATTTTTCTTATTTTAAATTTATTTTACGAGTTTCAATTAAATTTACCAAAAAGTACCAATATGCAACAGAATTAAATCAGACTTCTGGCATAGCACATTTTTTTAGTTTTAAATTTAAATAAATTTCTTATTAAAATATTTTCAAAGATTTTCAGTGATAAAATTTATAATTTTTATTCGTATTTCAAACTTATTTTATGATGACTTTGAATAAAATTAAGGAGAAATACACATTGGTTAAAGAGAAACATCTTTTTTAAATCCAAGTTCTGAGAGCAGTTTTCTCAAACTTGATAAATCTCTTATTATTTTGAATACATTTATAGATTTTTTGCTAAAATAACATAACGTAATTGATGAAAATTCAATTTCTTAAAGAAAGAATACAAGTACCTATTATAAGAATAACCTATTTTTACTTTCCTTATATACATAATGTATAAGGAAAGTATGGTGACGGGGTCGAAAATTCGAAATCGAGTTTTCGACGGGAGAGCACGTTTCAAGCATCCCTGATCACGAATCAAACATTTTTGAAGTGATGTCTGTGTGTGTGTGTGTGAAAGTATGTGTGTGTGTGTGTGTGTGTGTGTGTGTGTGTGTGAAAGTATGTATGTGTGTGTCAGTGAGTCTGTGGAGACGATAACTGACGAACGAATGGACCGATTCGAACCAAATTTGGTACAAAAATCACAATCCGTAAACACTGGAAGTCTATTGTTTTTATACGTAATCGAATGTTCAGAACCACCCTAAATTTTCGAATAAAATTTTGAAAAAATCGTCAAAAAATCAAAACCACTAATAAAGTTACGCAAATAGACATTTCTTATGTAATTTTTCATTAGAAAACGATTGACATAAATTTTAGAACGCTAACATGAACCGTTCTCGAGATATTGCACATTTTTCAAAAAAATTATTAAAAAGTCATATAAAATGAAAAAAATATATATCCTATTGAGAAACATGTTCACTTTTCATATGTAATATCATGCGATAAATTGGGTGACATCATTCTCGTGGATCTAGCTCGTTCCATTCATGAGAAAAGATACTTTGAGTAATACTTTTGTATTTGAACGTCAATAGTCATTTATCTGCTGTAAGAATAACTTACTTCTTCGTCCATAACGCTTGCGAGATTTTGGCGACGAATTTGGCGGAATGTCGCCAACTTGGCGACTTTTTAAAATGTTGCCAAATTAACGAAAATCTCGCCAAATGGATAAAAATAACGCTAAATCAATGAAAATGACGACTAATTATCGAAAATTCAATATCTTGGAAAGAATATTAGTATCTACTATAAGAAAAACCTATTTATTTTACAGTAAAAGTAGTAAATTCATTACATTATATAAGGAAAGTCATGTGTTGCCCACATCAGATTTTTTTTACTGTAAAAGTAGTAAATTCATAGCATTATATAAAGAGAGTCATGTGCTGTCCACATTAGATTTTTTTTATATATATTGACATATATTGGAATCAATTACGGCCTTCCGATATAAGGATTACGGGGATTATTGATATTTTCAATTTATTACGTCATCTGTTTTATTTTGGCAAATATTTTTGAGACTCATATTGCAATACGGGTAATGTTCTACTAACACTCTGGCATATTTTCTAATCTGCGCCAATATAAGTAGTACGGGGATATATATATATATATTCCCATATATATATTCCTATATATATATATTCCCATATAATTTTAGTGCTTTCATTCTGGCATATATTGGAGTCAATTACGGGTTTATTGATATTTTCAGTTTATATATGTAATGTACTAATACAGGTTATATCTTCTAATATTCGCGTATATAAGTAGTATGTGTCCCATACAATTTTAATGCTTTCATTTTGCATATATTGATTCAATTCGGTTTTTTTTTTTTGTAAATTTGATTATAAAAGGGGCCAGGATTTTTTATTCTTCAGATCTACCCATGAAGATAATTTTGTATAGTGAGAACAGGGATTCTTAAACTTCTTTTCAGGAACATTTTATTAAATATTTTAACAGAATATTTTGATTAAAAATGTCATTTAGTACACTATATGAATTTGCACATGATTGTGAATGTTAAGTTCCTTTATATTATATACTCCGTACTCAGAACGGGTATGCTGCTAGTTAATAATATAAACACCTTGATTTATCTGTCTATCTATCCCTGGGTAATGCTGCTACAAAATGTTGCCAAACGTATTTCAATCACGGATAAATATTTCAATTTAAATACTAACCCAGACTCAATATATATATATATATATATATATATATATATATAGAGAGAGAGAGAGAGAGAGAGAGAAAGAGAGAGAGAGAGAGAGAGAGAAATTATGTTGCAACCATGGAGCTTTACGTAGAGCATGACATCAGATACTGTTATTTTATTTCTTATCATTTTAAACTTTTATTTGAGATACCACGTAACTAAGAGGATCACGTTCATATTGCCAGCAAGTCAATTTTGCTTATGTAGCGGATGGCATAAGATACTGAAAGTGAGGCCACGATGTGGGCAGGCCTGTTAGCTACATAATGCAACGACTATATTTCTTTCACAGCGAAATTATTATGTAACCATGGAGCTTTACGTAGCATATGACATAAAACACTGAAAGTGAGGTCATAATGTGAGCAGCCCGTTAGTTACATAATGCAATGACCATATTTTTTTTCAAAGCGAAATTATGTTGCAACCATGAGGTTTTACGTAGCGTGTGACATCAGATACTGAAAGTGAAACCTTGATGTTATTTTATTTCTTATCATTTTATAAACTTTTATTTGAGACACCACGCAACTACGAGTGTCACGCTCATATTGTCAAGTCAAATATTTCAAGCTTCTTTCAACAAAATATAGACTATAAGAATAACCCATTTCTCCATCCGTCCATAACGCTTGACGAGAAATTTAGCAGGATGTCGCCAACTTGGTGACTTTTTTAAATGTTGCCAAAGTGAAAAAAAAAATGTCTCCAAATTGATAGAAATGACGCCAAATGAGAAGAAATGTTTCGCAAATTCTGATTTCCATCATATGACGGGCATACACTCTAGTAACTTAAATAAACAGCAATGAAATACACTCAAACCTGTTTTTGTGCGGTATATGAAAATTTCAATCAAATTGGAACATAATTGACGAAATTATCAATAAAAAAAAAATTAGTAGGTTCGATCGGCCATTTAGTTTTTTCGATTTTTGATATGTATTTCATCACATTACATAAGTATTGCGTCAGCCTATTACATTACACATGTATTGAATTCTATAATCGCATAATTTAATTGTTGAACGCACAAAAACTTCCATGTAAATAAATGAAATGTGCAATAGCATATTGCGATGGAATTCTTACGTAGCAAAGCAAAAATGCATTGATCGCAAATAAACATTGAAGGATATCTGCATCGTGTTAGTTCGGGTTTTTTTTTGCTAATGAGATAGTTGGCGACTAGTCTCATGCTTTGTTTTGTTTGTTTTAACGAGTAGGTAGAAGAAGTTTACTTGAAGGGAGCAAAGAGTTGCTTTTTTATATTCATCTCTGATCTGCGCAAGTGACAAATCCGCTAAATAAAGTGATTTAATAAAAAAGAATATTACGTGTGTTTTAATTTTTAAATCTAATATTAATTGATGTCCTTCAAAGTGCTTTCACATTCCTGGACCATTAAGATAAGATTCATTTCAAAGCGTAAATCCCTAGTTATTTCGTAAGGTTTTGAGTTATTTTCTACGTAAGACTTTTTTTATGCGGTCCCTATTAACCGCATAAAAAAAAATACTTTTTAATTGTGTTGCGAAAACTATTTTTTATAGCTACTCGTGAAGTTTTGTGCGATTTTTTTATGCGTTTTCTTTTATGCGGTCCCTATCCACCGCACAAAAACAGGTTTGAGTGTAATTAGATTTTGAAAGATCACAGCGAATATCAAACAAACATTTTTTGCAATTAAAAATAATGAATGTTTTAATTAGTTAAGTATTTTGATTGTCCACTAGCAAATAAACATGAATATTGAGATTTTAAAAGATTTTTTTGACAGAAATGCGGAACATCATAATTTCCATACAAATCTATGATGCGACTAACATATGACTTTACGGGAAAAAATCTAATGTGGGCAACACATGACTTTCCTTATATAATGTAATGAATTTACTACTTTTACAGTAAAAAAATAGGTTTTTCTTATAGTAGATACTAATATTCTTTCCAAGATATTGAATTTTCGACAATTAGTCGTCATTTTTATCCATTTGGCGAGATTTTCGTTAATTTGGCAACATTTTAAAAAGTTGGCGACATTCCGCCAAATTCGTCGCCAAAATATCGCCAAGCGTTATGCACTAAGAAATAAGTTATTCTTACAGCAGATAAATGACTATTGGCGTTCAAATACAAAAGTATTACTCAAAGTATCTTTTTTCATGAATGGAACGAGCTAGATTCACGAGAATGATGTCACCTAATTTATCGCATGGTATTACATATGAAAAGTGAACATGTTTCTCAATAGGAATTTTTTTTTTTTTTTATGACTTTTTGATAATTTTTTTGAAAAATGTACAATATCTCGAGAACGGTTCATGTTAGCGTTCTAAAATTTATGTCAATCGTTTTCTAATGAAAAATTACATAAGAAATGTCTATTTGCGTAACTTTATTAGTGGTTTTGATTTTTTGACGATTTTTTCAAAATTTCATTTGAAAATTTAGGGGGGGTCTGAACATTCGATTGCGTATAAAAACAATAGGCTTCCAGTGTTTACGGATTGTGATTTTTGTACCAAATTTGGTTCGAATCGGTCCATTCGTTCGTCAGTTATCGTCTCCACAGACTCACTGACACACACACATACTTTCACACACACACACACACACAGACATCACTTCAAAAATGTTTGATTCGTGATCAGGGATGCTTGAAACGTGCTCTCCCGTCGAAAACAAACTCGAATTCGAATTTTCGACCCCGTCACAATACTTTCCTTATACATTATGTATATAAGGAAAGTAAAAAAATACGACCATTTTATCATATAAAATGAGATACAAAATGAATTAACATTTGAAATTACAGGCGAGTTACACATATTAAAAAAAATTCTCGTTTTTCAGGCTGAAAAATCTAACTTATCAAAAGTAATAAAACAGAACGACTAATACAGTACATAGTATTTTTCAGAAAATAGGCAAGCAAAAGTACAAGAAATAACATTGCAACATATCTAAGAAATTTTATAAAATATTATGAGTGAAAATGTTAATAGTTAAAAAAAGTTTTTCCAGAATGTTTCCAGATTTTGGATTTTAAAGTTTTCCTGACAATTACAACTTTTTGGCCAATTTCAGAATAGTTTGAGGTTTTACCGATGTTATCCAAATAGTGTGACGACATTGGCTTAACTATTCATACATAAACCTTCTACTGACGAATGTGCAGGTCAACTTAATTAAAAATTCAATTATGTCTTAGAATGGATTGCTACATGCATAATTTAGGATAAGAAACAAAATGCATTTCATTTTCAACATGCACCAAAAAAATTATGTTTTTGAAATGAATTTTATTATAGTATGCGGGATTTTATCTATCATTAATTACTGAAATATTATCTATTATTAAAATATAAATCTTTTAAATACAAGTAAAAATTATCTACTAGCTTCAAATAAACAGAACTCTATAAATAAATTATCTATATAAACTAATCTATTTACTACGTAAAACAAAAATAATTTTTAAGAAACTCTGAATTTAGGGCAAGAAACAAAATGCACAAACATGCATGTAAAATAAATCGTGCTTTTTAACGAATTTTAATACAGTATGCAAAACTTTATCAAAATGTAAAACTTCTAAATACAAGTAAAAATTATCTACTAGCTTCATATAGATAAAACTCTATTAGACAAATTATCCATACAAAAAAATCTACCTACTACATAACATAGAACATGAAGAATTTATAAGAAATGCAGAATCTGGGATAAGAAACAAAATACATTTCGTTTCCAACGTGCACGTAAAAAACAGTTATGGTTTTGGAATCAATTTTAATACAATATGCGAAATTTTATCTATCGTTTTTTATTCAAATGTAAACCTTTTAAATACAAGTAAAAATTATCTACTAGTTTGAAATAAATAGAATTCTATTAAACAATTTATCCACATAAAAAGATCTACTTACTACATAGAATACGAAGAATTGATAAGAAACGCAGAATCTAGAATAAGAAACAAAATGCATTTCGTATCCAACATAAAAAAAAAAGGTTGATAAAAAAAAAAGTATAAAAAAAGGATGCTTTTGGAATGTTAATACAATATGCGAAATTTTATCAGTCGTCTTACTCTCTATATTAAAAAAAAAAGCTTATTATTAAAATAGAAACCTTTTAAATATAAATAAAAACTATCTACTAACTTCAAATAAATAGAACTTTATCAAACAAATTATCCATAGAAAAAGATCTACTTACTTCGTGAAGCGAGCTATGTTTAAATTAATCACGCACTTAAAGAATATTCCAAACTGTTTTAAATATTGCCAGCTGCATTAAAAAAAGCAGACGATAAAAATCTGTTATATTCCAGAATTAAATAAAATCAATTTGTCGCATGTTAACTATGATTAAACTTCAGAAATGCAAATAAAAAATCTGATGTGGGCAGCACATGACTTTCCTTATATAATGCAACGAATTTACTACTTTTGCAGTTAAAAAATATTATTCTTATAGTAGATACTTATTTTCTTTCAAAGATATTGAATTTTCTTCGATTAGTCGTCATTTTCATTGATTTAACATCATTTTTATCCATTTGGCGAGATTTTCTTTAATTTGGCTACGTTTAAAAAAGTCGCCAAGTTGGCGACATTCCGCCAAAATCTCGCCAAGCGTTATGGACGGAGAAATAAGTTATTCTTACAGCAGATAAATGACTATTGGCGTTCAAATACAAAAGTATTACTCAAAGTACCTTTTCTCATGAATGGAAGGAGTTAGATCCACGAGAATGATGTCACCCAATTTATCGCATGCCATTACATATGAAAAGTGAACATGTTTCATAACAGTTAATATTTTTTTTAATTTACTTGATTTTTTGATAAATTTATTTGAAAAATGTGCAATATCTCGAGAACAATTAATGCTAGCATTCTACAGTTTGTGTCAATCGTTTTCTAAGGAAAAATTACATAAGAAATGTCTATTTGTGTAACTTTAAAGGTTTTGATTTTTTGATGATTTTTTCAAAATTTCACTCAGAAATTTAGGGGGTTCTGAACATTCGATTGTGTTAAACAATAGGCTTCCAGTATTCATGAATTGTGATTTTTGTACCAAATTTCATTCGAATCGCTGTATTCGTTCGTGAGATATCGTCTCCACAGACTCACTGACACACACACACATAGACATCACTTCAAAAATGTTCGATTCGTAATCAGGGATGCTTGAAACGTGCTCTCCCGTCGAAAACTCCAATTCGAATTTTCGATCCCGTCACAATACTTTCCTTATACATTATGTATATAAGGAAAATAATAATAATAATGCTTTTAAGGCGATACATGGAATTTCTATAGCAATGTGCAATAAATAATTTTTATATTTATGGGAGGAGTTGTAGCGTACAACAAACAAGAAACATAAAGGTCTGGTACACAAAATTCTGAAAATCAAAGAAGATAATAACTACCCAGATAATTTAGAGCTTCCAAGACTCCTGCCCAATCAGAGTTGTTCTGTACCAAATTTCATTCGAATCGCTCCATTCGTTCGTGAGACATCGTCTCCACAGACTCACTGACACACACACACAGACATCACCTCAAAAATGTTCGATTCGTGATCAGGGATGCTTGAAACGTGCTCTCCCATCGAAAACTCGAATTTTCGATCCCGTCACAATCCTTTCCTTATACATTATGTATATAAGGAAAATAATAATAACAAAATTCTGAAAATCAAAGAAGATAATAACTACCCAGATACTTTGGAGCTTCTAAGACTCCTGCCCAATCAGAGTTGTTAGAGAGTTGGTCTGTACCAAATTTCATTCGAATCGCTCCATTCGTTCGTGAGACATCGTCTCCACAGACTCACTGGCACACACACACAGACATCACCTCAAAAATGTTTGATTCGTGATCAGGGATGCTTGAAACGTGCTCTCCCGTAGAAAACTCGAATTCGAATTTTTGACCCCGTCACAATACTTTTCTTATACATTATACTATGTATATAAAGGAAGTAAAAATGATTTTTATACACTTCACGGAAAACTAATTTGACAAGTGAGATAAATTATAATTAGTTTGGATAGGATTAATACATAATTAGTCTTGACAAACACAACGTTTATTTATTTTTCTATCGCTTTTGAACTTCTTACTGTTTGATGTTTTCTTTCTATAAAAGTTTTCCCTGTGTGTTATAAAAACTGTGAGCCTTCACCATGCAATTACAATCAATGTTTCGAACGATATTGATATACTCAAATGATTCCTAAAATTAAAATACCATTCATATATAATGGATAGTCAAAGGTTTCTTTTCAACTCTGTTAATATGGAAGCTATTTAGATAATACATGTATAATGGGTATAAGAAGAAAATACTGAGTAAAAATGAACATGGCTTCCATGTATTTGCTAGTTTTGCGCGCAGTATAACAGACATATTGTAAGATACTGTCACGAATACATAAAATGCTTTTGCGACATCCAAGAGCAATCTTTACACGTAGCCATTCCTATCACGTGAAAGTGGTGTTGCCATACTTTTCGGGCCATGGGCGCTACATTTGACGATTTAGCGACTTTTCGAATGTAGTAGAACATTATCAAAGTATCGAATATTTTTGGCGATACGAGCACTTATTAGAAATTTCTATGGAGAGTATATAAAGAAGTCATCGCTCAGTTGGATGCTGTTGATGCGATATGAGCAAAATTGAATTGTGAGATACGTCAGTGTTTTAAGAATGATATATAATATTTTGTGCATCAGTTGAACATTTAATTGCTATTTTATTGTATCTGACAGTTGTTTGGTGATCTTTTAAGATAGTTATCAAGCTATTCACTAAATATTGTTCCCGTTTACGCTTATTAGTGATTTTAAATAAAAGCATTAGTTATCCAGAAATGTGAACTCATCCTTGTATCCTGAGAAACTATGCCCACGATTTAAGAGGATACGTCGTGTAATAGTACTCTAGAAACAGCAGAAAGTGCAAAGCATACTTGTACGATTTGTATTTGCAAATACTATCACAAGTACAAAGATGTCAAAGGTCACAAAAGTGCTACATGAAAACCATCTATATATATTTTTTTCTATACAATACAATTTTATAAGGCTATATGTATAGTCCTAGCGAAATTATTACATTTATAAAGGATTCTATTTCGTAGCGAAATTATATGTATAAACGAATATATATCTTAAGAAATGTTCATCCCATGCCATAGTTCTACGGTTTGCATCATTCGTTTTGTAATGAAAAATTAAGTTAGAAAAAAATTATTTATATATCATTATTGAAGGTCCTCATTGTTTCGCAGATTCATTTTTAAATAATTTAGGGGTCTTCCGAACATTCAATTGCGCTCAAAACCAATAGGGTTCCAGTATTCACGAAATCGTACCAAAATCTTTTCGAAATGCTTCATTCATTCATGATCGCGTAATATGATGTCCACAGACTATGAATTGCTTGGTTCATCATCATGTGTTTGGTGCAGCATGCCCTCAACTTGGAATTTTCACCATCAGACCCCAATCAACTAACCAACCATCAGTCCGTCCCAGCTTCCAGACCAAGGAAAAAATCTAAAATTTTGAAAATTTGAACTAAGGTGCGACATGATAATCAAAGCCACTTTTCAAAATTATAGTGCACTATCAGTCGACCCAGAATTTTGGTCTTAGTCTCATTCGATCTGATTTGGCTTCCAGGTCAGCAAAAATAATATAATACATATTTTGAAAAATTCGAATTAGGGGGCAACGATGCAATGGAATAATCAAAACATTCAAAACCACTTTATCGAGCATTTCCACTATAGCTAGATCTTGAAACGTTTTGTCCTCATTTGATCGGCTCCAGCTACCAAATAAAAGGAAAAAATCTAATATTCTACTCTTATGGCTTCCATAAAAACAACGATGATTTTTCAAAGAATCATTTTGGAGATAGATCTATAGATGCTGTGCGGAGGTTTTGCAGCAAAAGAAACCATTCACATTGTTTTCATGTAATGTAAATCCAATTTAGAGGCATTTTAAAATATGATACCTGAAAATTTACTGCCCGAGGCACCACTTATCACCTCATGGTGTTTTTCCCAGCAGAACAATATATCAATTCATGTCTCTGCTGTATCAAAATCATGGTTTCAAGCCAATTCTATGAAATTTCTGGATTGGCCAGCTAGAATTCCTAATTTGAACCCTATAAAAAAAACTTTGGAGCATTCCAGCCCATGAAGTATATAAAAATAGCACAAAATATGAACATAAACATGATCTTTTGTCATGCACCAACTTGGTTGGGAGAAAATCCCCAAACAAACTCTAATCAGACTTCCTCAATCTATGGCAGCACAATTAAGATTATCAAAAAAAGAGGCGATTTTATTGATTATTAACATGTTTATAGAACATAATCGATGTTGTCCTTAAACCTTTTTAATAAAAGTTGATCTTACCCATTTAAAATTGCAATCATTTCACACTTTCAGATTTTTCATTATTTAATATTTAAATTCTTTAATCTTTGAATTTTGTTTAGTGAGCCACCTAGTAATTTACCCCACAATGCAGGATAGATCTGATTCTAGGTTATTCATCAAAATGTTACAGTTCATTGTACCTATCAATGACATAGTCTCAAAAGAAACATTAAGAAAATGACTATAGTTTAATTTAGTGCAAAGCCAATAGAATTCTTATGCTTACTTATTGACTTCACTGTATGAAATTTCTTTTGAATATTTCCTGTCTCCAAAAGATTTCCTGCCTCAACATCATTCCAAAAATATTTTCTTTGAATTAAGGAATGATTAAAACTTGAAAATGTGTACATAAGAGATTAACAGCTCAATTCAATCCTGTGTTACAGTGTCCACACATCACGCACAAAGACACTTACATGGACATATTTCCATAAATGTTTAAAGTGTGTGGTCAAGTTCTTAAAACATGTTTCTGCATCAAAATCTCAAATTTGAAATTTTTCTGACAAACAATACTTTCTCTATGGAAAGAAAAATGAAAACTTGAAATAGAATTCTAAATATGACAATCTGTATTTGTAGCTAATTTTTGGGCTACTTTTTAATCTAATCAACATTCATTCAGAAGTGTATTTTAATCTAGTCAACATTCTTATCAGAAGTGATGTATTTTAATCTAATCAACGTTCTTTTCAGAAGTCAATTATTTTAATTTAGTGACATTATTTTCAGAAGTCAATCATTTTAATCTAGCCAACATTCTTTTCAGAAGTCGATTATTTTTAATCTAGTCAACATTCTTTTCAGAAGTCAATTATATGCAGATTGTAGCAGTACAATAAGCTTTATAATAAAGAAAAACTTAATGTAATGAAGCAAAAACCAATAAACAATGCAGCATAATAACCATTCTTGTAACTTATAAGTTACAAGAATTGTTATGTAAAATATAAGATATGTACAATTATGCTCTAACTATTATGCCACTTGTTTTCGAGTACGATTAAGATCACAGAGAAAGTGGTGCAATATATGGAATAGAAGGCATTCATGTCTATATTGAAGAACATGAAAAATCAAGCAAGAATCTAGAAAAGTGAGAAGAGCCTTTTAGATGAAGTTTCATTTGGGGGAAAAACTTGGCAGACACCCCATAGCAGTGTTGGTCAGCAAATATATCAGAACAGGCTCAATTGCAAAGTTGCAATTTAAAATAACATTTATGCAATAACACTAGAAATGTTTCATAAACAATAACTAATTTTTTTTTAATGAGACTGCATGCAATCCACACAAATGGCTAGCACATTGAAAGTATTGTACTATAAACACCAAATGTTGTAAAATGTCTTTAGAATCATTGATGAACATCCTTCCACTGTATTGCAATCAAACTTGGAAGGTGGTTACTTTTGACCCACCTTGTATAATATTAAGCCTACCACTTATTACCTTTCAAACTAAGTGCATTTTGGGTTAATAAAAAGACAATTATTAACCCATATAGTAAATAGACCTGAGCTCAGAGATAGCTAAGAGTATAAAAGCTAAGGAAAGTCAATAAAAAAAAAACAATCTGTAAAACAAAAGAAAATTTTTCCCTTACAAATAAAGGATAGGATCAAGTACTTGTTCTGCTGTTGTATTTAAAATAAGAAAAAAACAAATGTTCAGTCACTAGAATAAAAGTGTTCCTTATTGACATGACATATACCACCTAAGGTAAAATACTCTACAAAAAAGGTATTTTTCCTCCAGCTGCTTGTTTCATTTTCTTCCTATGTTATCCAATGAAAAACAATCCTTAACCTCTAAGCTCGTTTAGTTCTTAGAATTTTTTTCTAAATGTTTTTTTACCAAAAATAGGTGCTGAGAATAAATAGGAAGGTTCGTGCTTTTTAAAAAATCGATAAAATAATTAAAAGCATTTCTAATATTTTCGTAAAATGAATGTATTACTTTTCAAATACATATAAAAAATACTTTAACTATTTTACCAAATTTTAGAAACAGCATAAACCTTCCTCTTTTCAGCATCTATTCTTGGCAAAATACAGCAAGAAAAAATTATAAAAACTAAATAGGAACTATTTTCAATAAATTAACATGGCAAAAATGAAAAATCCTCTTATAATAGAGGATAATATCCTCTCATAAGATGATTCTATTCCCTATTAAAGAATAATATCCTCTTAAGTCACTCACTTATTACCCAAGTATTTTAAATTTATTTTTTAAAATAAAATTTTATATGCTGCTCCATGTTTCAAGAAAATACGAAAATGTGCAGATTTATTCACAAATTAATAGACTTTTATAAAAGCAATTCAAGTTTATTGTAAATATGTTCTAGAATTTTGCAATAGATACAAGTTCAATATATTCTTAGTGGATTCCACTAACATTAAACACTGAATATATAATTTTATATACAATTTTCACAATGAAACACTATATGGCATATTTATGATATTTTAACAAGTACGAATCTGCATTAAAAAAGAGTGATTCACTCAATTACAAAAGTACTGCTGTCAGTGGCGAATCCTGGTCTAGAATGCAGTTCAAGTGGAAATGAGTATTAACATGAGGGTGCTGATAAAATGTTTCTTTAGGCTGCAGATGTATATATCCAATTCAAATTTTCCAAACAAAGTGTTAAAATTTTTTATTGAATATAGAAGATTTTGTTTTAATTATTCCTCTAATTCTAATGATCTGTTGTGGTGTCATACTAGCCATACCGCAGCATTCGCCACTGACTGATGGAATCATTTCAGTTTAAGAAACGTAATTTCAAATTTCTTCAAAATTCAAGGTTTGCAACACAATATGGGAAGAAAAATAAAAAAAATTTGGGAAACAAATATCTTAACACATACTTTTTTACAAACATTAACATTCAACTTTTGAGAGCCTCCATGCAAACATAAAAAATTAGTAAAATATTCTTAAAACATAATGATTATAAACATTGAGTATAATTAATGTAAAAATGTCAACAACAATAGTAGAAGTAGCTACTTACCAAAGGGTAGAAACATCTACAAAATATTCCTTTATAATCGAATAGTCTGATAGAGGAACTTTTGCACAATGTTCCTTTATATTCAATTTAATTTTTATATATATCATTTGTATCTAAATATTTTTCTGTATATGATAAACTTTTACTAAAATTTATATGTATGTATGTATATGTGTATTATATATATATATATATTACATCTTATACAAGGATATCGTTTTTTAATTTTATTAGCTGCAAAAAATAAATTAATAAAATTTCAATTTCTTTTTCAGATTATTGCATGGAAAGTATAAGTTTTTTTATACAGACAAAAACCCCAATAGATATAACAAAAAATATAAAAATAAAATGGCATAAGGAATATTGTGTTGTAAAAAATATATGACATATGCTGACTAATTTGTGCTGAAAAAGTGCAGTGCACCTGTGAGAAAAGTTAATCAAATCATGTACTGAATTGCCAATAATTTGTGTTGAGTGTATAAAATGCTTGCTACTATAGCACCAATATTTTAAAAAGTATTGCAGAGATAAATGTAAAAAAAATAATAATAAATTAGCTGCTCATTTCGATAAAAGGCAAAAAAGGCCTCTAAACAAATAATTAAATATTTAATTTGATATATCGTTTTTTGTAAATATACAAAATATAGTTTGTAGATGCAAATATTAAACTTTAGACTCTCATCAGGCAATCATAGAATAAGATTAATATTAAAACTATGGAAATTTTAATTACAATGTTATAGTAATAAATTCAAGCAATGCATTAGGCTACGAATTTCATTACAAATGAAATCTCTAAATCTATAAACTGTGCACAAATTTTAAACACATTTTAGTGCTTGGAAATCAAAAACTGTCATACTCTATGAGAAAGCTTTTTTGTCTGTCCCACTTGGTGACAAATTTTGCAAATTATAGCCAACTTGGATAATTTTGAAAACTGTTGCTAAATTGATGAGTTAAATTCAATATATCAGAAAACTGAGTTTAATTTCTTTACGATAACCCCTTTAGCTTTGTGCAAATTATTATAGATTTAAACTATTGATAGTTTCATTGTTTGTAGAACAGGTTAGTTTTGCTGTAAATTAATAATATTGATTGGGGGGGGGGGGAGGAGATATGTGGCACTCTTGTATCTAGAGATATTATACTACAGTGCTTACAGAGGTAAAATTCTGTAGGGGAGTGGATGGGAAGGAATCTTTTACACAACTTTATAGATTCCATCACATGATGGGTAGTTCCACCAACAACATTTTTGGTCCCAATGCAATAAAATGTGTAAGCCCTCATAGTTTACAAGTTATTGATCTTTTTCATAAACAGTTTATGTGGTACATGTCCCCTAGCCTCCAAGGATCCTATGCAATGCATCCCCTCCCCCATATTGGTGGCCATGATAAACTCAACATGTAGTTCTTACAGAGTTTTAAGTTTCTTCCTTGAAATTTGGGGCAAAATAGACATCAGATACCCTTGCATTGAGTAAGAATCACCATGTTTTAAAATATGCAGCAAATTGAAATGCACAAATAAATTATTACATCTCCTGATGAAACATGATGAATTTAATTTTAACTTATTTTCCAAACTTTATTAAGATATGAAATAAAAATGACAAATATCACAGTTCATATTTTCAGATCTTAGTTACAACAAATTGAGGCACAATTTATGGGAATATGTACTTAAGGAGAAATATAGTATATGCAGTATTGAGTCCATTTTAAATACAGAATTTAAAAAGTTGCATTAGAAAAGGAGACACAAATTTTACCATTTTACTTACTGATTACTTTTCAAGCAAATGAAAAATTATATGAATTAGGTTTGAACTTAAATGTTTTTCCAAGAAAATGTAACAAATTGATATATATATATATATATATATAAAATGAAACTTTAAATAATTTCTAAAGATCAAACAATGAAAATTTTTATAAATGGTTTGGCACTAACACCATACAATTAAAAATCAAAATAAGAAGAGAATGAGTGAAATGCTAACACTAATTAAATATATTATATAACTGACTAGCAGTAACCACCAGTAAAACAGTACAATCCCAAAAGATGTTCTATTACTACCTTTAACCCAATACACGAAAACAGAATGGTTTGTAGCAAGAATGAGAAATCACCAACTTGACAGTGCTGGGGCTAAGGTGTGGTAGGCCAGTATCATAGCACTGAGCTAAAGACGTCTCCAGCTCAATGCATTTAATAATTTTATACTGCCTTATGAGCATTCGCTACAGTACTCCCCCTCCCAGTAAGTTTCATCGAAACCCAACATTCTCGCAACCCAGTGACAATTTCATTCAGTTTCGATGAAACTCACTGGGAGGGAGAATAATGTAGCGAATGCTCCTAAGGCAGTATTAAATGCATTGAGCATGCATACTGCCTTATGAGTATTCGCTACAGTACTCCCCCTCCCAGTGAGTTTCATCGAAACCCAACATGCTCGCAACCAGTGACAATTTCATTCACTTTCGATGAAACTCACTGGGAGGGAGAGTAATGTAGCGAACGCTCCTAAGGCAGTATTAAATGCATTGAGCTAGAGATGTCTTTAGCTCAAAGTTATGATACTGGCCTATCATGCTTTGACTCCAGGATCAAATTCCGGCATTGCCAAATTGGTGATTTCGCATTCTCGCTACAGTTCTATGATGAAAAAATCCTGATGAAACCTAATGGACAAAGCACATGCTTGAATATATATGTATAAATATAAAACTTCCACCACCCTATCATATATAAAAGATATTAGTTTAAAAAATCAGTTTCTATATTAATTGCTCAAATAAATCTCCTCAGCAGGAGAAAATACAGCTAAACATGAGTAAAATTATTTATATTTTACAGAATTTTATGAAAATAGGCATTACTTTTATTTTTCAGTGATACATTTAAGTTGAATTGTTTTATAAATATATCTCAGAATATTTGAAATTTATTCAGTAAAATTTATTTAGAAGATGCTTGCACAAAACATGTTTTTATCATTCCGTCACTTAGTTTTCATCAAGAGACCAAACATTACAATGATAGAGACAGATTTATCTTTTGGTTTAGGACAAAGGTCAAAGTGCCTGGCCATTTGAAAAAAAAATCTTTTGGTCTAGCATACAATAAGTTTGAAATATTTTTTCCTATTTGCTGATAGTTTGTATATTAAACCTATTTATTCTCATTCAATTTAGCAATAACGTAAAACTTTTAACAACTAAAAACTATGAAATTATGGTAATTTCTAGAAGAGACACAGTTAAAAAAATGTACAAGGTGTGAGCATCACAGCTAAACCAAGCAATACAAGTCACCACTCCCATATTTTCCCTTTATGTAACCAATACAGGTTTAGTGTAATTTTTCATTCAGAAAGATTTTAAAAATACAATCTAGCAATTTCATTAAAAATTTTTTTATACAAGTTGTTAGGCGACATTATTAAAGGAAAGAATCTTTAAATATACACTGCATATGATAAAAATTAAAGAAAATTTTTAAATGTTGCAGCTTTTGTTCCAGGAATTTTACAGTATAGTTTTATAACAATTATTTTTAGGAAAAGAAAGTTTGTCAGCTATGAATATTTTTTCAATGATTTTTCAGAGCGAGACATAATGGAACATACCTTTAAACCATGGATAATATTCTACCATTTTGTGATGAAATGCAGAAAGTTAAACATGAACATACTTAAAATATAGGCTTACACTTTATAGACCAACAAGCTCGTCTATGAGTAGAAAAAACATTTTGTCTCAGAACTTGTAAAAACTACAATATTGTCATTGCAGACATACGTTTCAAAAACTAATAACTCAATACTTCATTTAATCTGTGGGAAGTTATACTTTACAGATTTATCTTTTAAGAACTATCCAAACCATTACTCAATAACCATTTATTTCCAAGCTGTTATTCAATGACATTCAGACCAAGAATTATAACCTCTGGTATCCATGTTTCAGGAAGATACCGAAAAAAATATTCATAACTTTAACTATCATATTTAAAAAGATCATATGCAACAATCTTTTGATTAATTATGACATGTTAAAATATTTGTTCTATTTTAATGAAATATTATCTAGCTGCTCATAGATGTATAGAGCGATTCCACCACTATGTATGGGACATTTTTTTAAATTCTCACAATTTTTTTTTCCATGGAAAAATTACACTTTTGTAAATTATTACTACTTAATTATAAAATTAATAAAACATGTTACATTTGTGATCTTTTTTTAAACTATGCAATGTCACACATTTAACATGTTTTGTTAATTTTTTTTTCATGAATAAGTAATGCATATAGCAACATTTGTATAAAAAATGTCTAACGCATAACAGTGAAATTGCCCTATATGTTTCGCTTCAGTAGTATGTAAACAACAATTAACAAAACAATACATACATGAATCCTTTTGCAATGTACACTACAATGTTCCATAAAAAATGCTAAATAATGCCATGAAGAGAACAGTGTATTTAACAATAGAATAATACAAAGAAGAAATTTGTACATTTTAGGATATAATTTAGCAAAGATTTTCTAAAAAATATGAATGCATTCATTAAAAATTTAACCAAGATAAATATTAACTTTTATTTTAATTTTTTATCACCATTTGACATAATGAAGGCAGTCGTAAGTGAACTTAATAGCAATATTTTCAGTTATAATTTACTTAAAAATTAAACAAAATTCTATCAAAATTATTTGTGATCAAACACCAAAATATTTTTACTACAAAATAAAAAAAAAAAATCTTTACAATATTTCAACTACAATAGCTGATATCAAAATGTGAGAAAACATATAAGCACACATTTTCTCTCCTCAAATAAAAATACTGAACAGAATTATATAACATTTTAACTATACCTCCATTATATCACTAAGTAGTACATTCTTGCTTTCATAAATTAACTGAACAAATAAAAATAAATACATAGAATTTGTTATTGCAATAGAAATATTTTTTCAGTGTAGACATACATATAAATTTTAAGGTAAATTTGCCACTGCCTCTCAGTAACAGTGAATTAAAAACAAAAGGGGGAGGAATTTGTAGTTTGAAATCAATTTAATTTTGAGATAAAATGCATGTTTTTAAAACTATTAATTGTACTAAATATAATTTTTATACATAATCTTTTATAACGCAAGTACTTCTTAAATTTACCAAAACTAGAAATATCACCAGAACACATTCATCTGATTTAGTTTTAAGTCACAAGTTAGTAAACATTAAAAAAAAATCACCAGATTGTAAAATCCAACCAAGTAAAATATCACTTAGAAATGGGATTAAAGCACCAAAACAGCACCTAAAAAAAGACAGAATCAAGAAAAAAGATTAAAACACAGTACAAATTTGAAGTACATAAAATTACATTTCTAAAGTTAGCCATAGAGAATTTAGAAACCAGGCCCGAACAGTGTAGATAAGAAACTAAAGATTACAAGAAATCCATTTCTAATCTAAATTGGGGTGATCAATAATTAGCAATCAGTGACAAGTCAAGGCAAGATGGCAACAGTAACAGTCTAATCAATGATTGGCAATCAGTGACTCACAAGATAAATCTACACTGCACAACCACTAGTTGTGGACCCTACCACAGGGACTGTGCACCGGAATTGGCATTTTGTATCAGCTTTGGTGCATGTAAATCACTAAATTGGTGCAGGGAAATCACGAAATTGGTGCAGTAGACCAGCATTTTGGTGCAGGGAAATCACGAAATTGGCGTCGGTTAACTAGCACTTTGCAGCAATGAAATCACTAAATTGGTGTAGTAAACTAGCTTTTTAGCACAGAGAAAAGACAAAATTGGCATTGTAAACTATCGTTTTAGAGCGAATATGTATATTATGCCATCAACGTGTTGTAACACATAAAATATTCAGTAAAATGAAAATGGATACATACAATTTTAAGTCCATATTCTGGGGGATGCGAAAAAATTTCTGGTTCTTGTCAAACAAAAAATCAGTGACTCTATACAGACACAGTGCCTGTAAACAGCAAAGGAAATGTCAATACCCTTCAGGAGTTATGAAGAAATTCGCCGTGTTAGCACCACTGCAGCAATTTTTTATAATAAAAGTTCAAATCTTCAAAATTTAAATAACAAAATAAATTTCCAAGAAACTCTAAAAATATAAAAAAAGAAACAATACCATATAAAAATTTAAAGATCAGTGAATTAAAACATGATAGAGCCCCAAGAACAAAAGTCTAACTAGAAGATTTAAAAATAAATAATATGAAAGGAAATAAATTCCTTCCACTTCTTTCCCCATTCTGTGTTTTGACTAGACAAGAGTATTATAAAAGAATCCTAGTCCTGAAAGCTATATTTATAAATATTAATTTTAGAGCAAAAACCAATACCCTAAATTAACACTAAACAATGCATAAATAAATAATTTAAAGAAATATAAAAACAGTTAAGTATTTAAAGTTGAAGGGGGAATGTTATTCAATAACCTCATTCTTTCAACTTTTTCTATTTGTTTTATTTAATGGTGAAAAAAAATGATGACTTGGATGTTTATTATCTTTTCTTAAACTTTAGATCCCCGGTTAATCTTATGACTTTCTTCTAACTTTCCCTACTACATGGGAATGAATAGGGAAAATATTGGAATCGTGTTGAAAATCGCAACTCGAGTTTTCTATTGATCTACATGTTTTGTGCACTCTAGAATATTCCATTTTTTTAGTCTAGAACCCCAAAAAACTAATTTTAGTGCAACGTTTGTGTGTCTGTCTGTCTGTCTGTGCAATGTATGTATCTACTCAAGCTGAAAAACATTTTGATATAATTCGGAAAAAGAACGTGCACTTTTTTTTGTGTGAAATAGCCCACAATAATTGTATTTATCGACTCTAGCTGAAAACTAATCGATCAAATTTCGCAAAGTTTGATAGACAAGTCGCTTGTGGGTTACCACGGTAGTAATTGGATTTGGTATGATTCAGAGAAAAAATAACCCGTCTTTTTTTTTTACAAAATTGCCAGCAAAAATAAAAGTATACACTCAAATGTACTAATTAAATGATTGTTTTATAAGTAACTTTTGATGACAAAAGGAATAAGACCAACGCCATAGCTCTAGGATGAACTGTTCTCGAAATAGTTTTTTTTTTTTTTGTTACGTTGCCTTTAAAAATTTGTTCAATTGGTAAATGGTAGAGAAAACTGAATTAAAACTAAGAATTCAGTGTAATTTCTGATAATTATCATGTTTTTTGTCGATCTGCACCCTAAAATGCAACAAAAAATTCCAGAGAATGTAGGAGGGGGGGCACTTACTATGAATTTGGCAGTATGTAGGGAATGGAAGCTTATTCCAACAATTTGAAATAACTATGTGGGGTATTCGAATATTTAAGATCTGGTTTATATTCGAATTCGAAAAAGTATTATTTTATGTATACAAAAAAAAAAAAAAAAAAAAAAAAAAAAAAAAAAAAAAAAATCTATAAAGTTGTCATAGTTATGTTTAAAAGAAATGGATATAATTGTAGTAGAACTGGTTTAAGCTTTCAAGAAAAGATTTATTTATATATATATATATATATATATATAAAGCTTAAAACTTACTATATGGAATAAAAACCCTTACATATACATTCTTTGCTACATCAATCGTATCAAGTGAGATTTGTACAGTGGTTAGCTTCACCTGAAATACAATAAAAAAATATATTCCCATCAAACTGATAAAATATACTTCATTATTTTAGATGAAAAAATGCATTGTTTAAACTATAAACACAAATTTTACTTTTCACCGGTAAACTGTAGGTAAATTAACATGAAAAATAGAAGGAAAAATAAGAGCAAGGACATACACATAAATGTCTTTGTATGCCACACAAAATAAATACTATCTTAGGATTTATCACACACTGTCATATAGTATGTTTCAAATTCTAAAAAGACAGAAATAGGTAATATTCACAGTAAAAGTCTTTTATTATATATACATTAAAAAATTGACATTTAAATCGTTTTATTACTATTATTTCTATTGAAAAAGTAATTAGAAACCTGGTTAATCTCAACTCATTATTTCAACAAAGGTCTTGAATGAATTGACACATGCTTATAAAACTAATTTAAAAAATAAATGCAAATTAACACTCATTTTGTTATGCAGTATTCTGGCTAATGAGTTGGTTTTCATGGTCACCCGGGGGGAATTTTGAGGTCTGGGAAGTCTTGTTTTTGAGAGAAATTCTCTTCCACACGAATGTGTTTGAAAAGAAATTTTCATGGACTATGTAAACTGTCACTTTGGGCTATTGAAATTTTTTACCCATCCTCCTAAAAAATTTTTTTCACTTTATATTCACTAATATATGTGCTTAAATACATTGCACAACAATAATAAATTAGAACCAACTGCCTCACGAAGTGCGATAACTGCATATTCATACACCACCCCCACAGCACTTAACCGCCACAATCAAACTTGCCGACATGGAGTCTCCAATAAAGTACAGGACCGGTGGAATTTCGATCTATGGGTGGGGGCAGAGGGGTAAGATATGTAAGGAATCGCTTCTTCTTTAAATGTTTGGTAACTTGAAGGAGTGGTAAATAAATAATCATATAAATCCTTTTGTCTCTAAGCAGTTTAAACCTCATTGGCACTCTTAATTTCTAGAGAATGTAGTCAATCAAGATTAAAATCTTCTTGGACTGAATAGATGTTTCATGCCTTAACTTCAGTTTTCAAACAACTGGAACAAATGCCATGAATGAATTTTAAATATTTTAGTTTTAAAGTTATAAACCAAAGCACTTCTGGCTGAAACTAGAAGAATCCATTCCAAAAATTAAAACTTGTTACTTACTCCCGTCTATTACAGCAAATGAAAGTTTTATAGTTTGGGTTTTAAAGAGTTAAAAGGAGATTTGGGTTTAGGCCCGGGCTGGGCTTGAGTTTTCTGTTCTTTCGGGCCAGATTGAGTCTTATGTCCATTACGACCGGGCTGAACATATTTATTTTGAAAAATTTTAAAATAGATTTAAATTGAATACATGAACTTATTGCTTTTATTTCAGCTATGCAAAGATAAATGTTTAAGAAAACAAACTAAATTCTCCGTACAAAATTTTGACAAATTTGATTTTAACATATTTGAATATAAATCATTTCGGGCCTGCTGAGACACAGTTATCTTCAGGCCGAGTTTGTTCTATATTTATAAATTTCTTCGGGCTTGATCCAGGTTTAAGCATTGGTATTGTCGGTCTTGTGAAAATCTGAAATTTTGGCACATGTAGACCTCGAAAAGGAGAAAAGACCATGTCACTTCGATCATGAGTGTACTATCGCATTTTGGTGCAGTCATCGTATTCACTGGATGGAGGATGAGGGGAAAGAAAATAACTAGCAAGCCTGTTCTTGAGGATGAATTACTTGCCCACTTCAAAATTGTTGTTTTCTTATGTCAATGATCCTTCAGCCAAGCGATCGACCTTGGGTAGTGTAAATTGTGTTTTGATTAATTGTGCAAGTTGAGTCTCAGAAGTTTTTTTTCTATTCTTTGGGGGGTGGAGATTGTTCTTTGAAAAATATTCCTTGAACTTTTTTTTTTTTTTTAGTTAGTTTTGTGAAATATGTTGTTCAAAAGTGTTTTCGGCTCTTAAAAGTTTTGTTGCTGGGTGAATGCGTGAGTGTGAAGACCCAGACCGTCCGACTCATCCAGAGGACTTGAGTATCTAATTGGACGGCCGGGAAGAGATCCGGCAACAACACCAGAAAAAACACAACTAAACAAAACAGCAAACAAACAAAGCAGTAATCAAAAACAAAACACAACACCAAAACAACACAGCAAACCAAAATAAAAGGGAAGGCGGCACCACCGGGGAGGAGCAAGCAAAAACCAAGGGGATCAACAACCAGAGAAAAAGTTAAAAGCAGCAATGGCTCTCAGGCTATTCAAGTGATTTTGTTGGATATTTCTCTCGCTATGAGAACACAGTTTTTAATTTTGTTGATTGAAGTTTTATTCGAGCAGACACTCGAGAACCAGGCCGCGGAATTAGCGGGGGAAGGTTTAGAAAGATGAAAAGGTTTAGAGTGGGGGCAAGCAAAGACGTAGTGGTCTGTATCTCCAAAGGAACCGTAGGAACAGCAAGAGGTTGATTTAAATTTAAAAAAGTAAAGGTAATCCAAAAATGGGCCGTGGCCCGTGATAAAATAAATAAGATATTTGTTCATTAAAAGGAAATTAAAGTTTACGTGGGGAAGAAAGTTTAAAATTCTGGCTGGGTCATGGGTGCGAGGGGAAATGTAGTTGTTTAGATAAGATTGCCAGGCGTTTAAGATATCTAGTTTACAATGCTTTTTTAACAGAGAGTAGGGAAAAGGTAAAGGAGATGGGGTACCTGAAGAGGTAGTAAGTTTTGCATTTTCATCGGCGGCCTCGTTGCCCGAGATGTCAGAATGGGCTTTAACCCAACAGAGGTTTATTAAATGTTTGTTTAAATTTGCATCTAGTTTAATTTTGGAAAGATAGTCAGATTTGTTTCTAATGGAGTTAAGGGCCGAAATGGAGGATTGACTATCTGAAAAAATATTTATTTTTAAATTATTTGTAGAAGCTCAGTTGATAGCAAAGTGTATTGCTGCTATTTCAGCTTGAAAAACTGTGTTCCCAAGGTTGAGTTTGAAAGTATATATGTTTTGAAGTTTATCCCCCCTGTATATGCAAATGGCATAACCCACTTTGTCGTCAATGGCAGAGCCATCAGTGTAAATATTTATGTCTGAAAAAAGTGAGGGGTCGAAGGGAGCCAGATAGGCGATACGAAGGGAAGGGGGGATAGAAGAGGAAGGGCGATTGAAGTCAAAGTTAGGGGGAGAGGGAAGAGACGGGTTGGTAAAATGATTTGTTCTGAGTTTCCAGAAGGCATATTTTTTAAATTGTGTATTAATGACAAAATGAATGGGGGGAATACCAGTTATAGAGTAAAGAGAAATGTTGGAAGTAGTCCGAAAACCAGAAGAGATTTTGAGAAGAAAAATCCTTTGCAAAGACAAAAGTTTTTTGACCTGAGCCCCTGTCAAAGCTTGTCCCCAAATTCCTGCGCCGAAAATGATTATCTTTTCGATGACCGAAAGATACCAGATTTTTAAAAAGGATTTATCTATACCCCAGTTATTGCCAGACACCCTCCCAAAGGTGCTGGCGAACTTAAAACATTTCTCTCTAAGATTGAAAATGTGGGAGCTCCATTTTAAATTATCGTCGATAGTGATTCCAAGAAAGGTGAGTTGTCTAGTTGTAGGTATTTTATGGTTTTGAATTTTGAAGGAAGGGCGTTGTCTGATTTTTGAGCGGTTTTTATTGAAGATAATTGATTTACATTTTTCTGGAGCTATGGAAAGTTTTAAAACAGTGAGAGTGGATGAGATATGGTTTAAAAGGTTATTGGTATTAAGTTGTAGTGTTTTTAAGTTGGATGAATAGGTGACCACCGCGAGATCATCCGCGAAGGCCTGAAGGTGAAAAAGATCGTTGTTGAGTTTGCTGGGTGAATGTGTGTTTCTTCACACGTGGGGGAGGAGGTTATGAAATTGGTTTCAGTTGTTTAGTTGTTAATCTTGAAGGTTCTAAAAATTTTAATGTTTCAACCCTTTGAATTTTTAGGCTGGTCCAAAATCTTCATCAAAAATTATGGGTTTTTTTTTTATAATAACAAGTAATTAGGAACTCTGCTTTGTTTCTCTTCTTTCTGACTGCTTGTGCCATGCACTTTACAAAGCAGATTTTTTTTATAGGAAATTGAAATTTTTTTTTTGTAACTTGATAGTTGGGAGTGTTAAGATTTAATTGGTAGACTGGGAGGTTGAATTAAATTTTGTTTTTGTTTAAATATATATTTTGGATTTTTTTTCAATGTCAGAATTTGAATTTTCTGGGAGGCTGAGTTAAACTTTTTTTTTAATTAAAAATTTATATTTTGGGTTTTTAGTTAAAATTTGTATTGTATTTTTCTTTGTGTTGAAATTTGAATTTTTAAAATTTTAATCATTTGTGGGAATTTTTCGAATTTGTCAAATTTTTGTGGAACTTTGAGTTAGTGAAATTTTTAGTGGAAGTACACTTGTTCGCGAAAGTCACTGTTGCAGAGAAGATATTTTTGGGGAGAATTTCTCATGTAACAGGAATTAGGTTTAGGAAGTTGAATGAAAAATTCAGGGTTGTGTGCTACAATGGGCCTACAATAGTTTTTGCGAAGGATCTCGTTTGTTCGACTCCTTCGTGTTCAAGTTAATTTACTTCTTTAGCCCGTTTTTGGAGTGCATAACTCTGACAGATCTGAGTATGAATTTTTTTTTATTTATTTGTCAGAAAATTTTCTTTTCAATTTACTGTTTTAGGAAGTACAGACGTGTACTCTCTCCTGTCGGAAACACTTTTTTTTCTTTTTTTTTTGCCATTGACTCTTGGAAACTTTTTGAGAAACTTTTTCTCCCTCTTTTTATTCTTGGTCACATTTGAGAATTAGAGGAAGGTGTCTAGGAGAATTTGGAGTTTCTATTTTATTAAGGAAGTCTGGCATAGTTTGGTTCTATACCACTTAGTTACATTTGTTTTAAGTTGTCCTTCAGGCAGGGGAATCCCCTGGAGATAAACCGTGTTGTGTTGTATTGTGCTGTGCTGTGGAAGTTAGTCCTTTTACAAGTATGGTATGACCAGTAATTGAAATATCAATGAAACTCAAAATACAATGCCTAAAATTATCTTTATGTGAATAAAAACACTGATTTCTCAACATGTTCAATATAATTGCATGATTTTTTTTTTCGGGGATGGGGGGGGGGGGTAATGCTTAACATCATAACACATAAATACAAACTGACAGTGCATACAATACAAAACTAATTATGAAACAATATGTAGCTTTCATTGTCTGCCTAGGCTCTAAACGGCTGACAGCTCACCACCTCAATTCTTTCCAAATGATATTTCAGAGCTATAAAATACTGTTTTAAGTCGATAAACACCAAACTCAAATTCTGAATGTCAGCAGTTCGCAGGGAAACATACTTTGCACAGTGCTTGTGCCACTTACTTTATGTGTGTAAAGATCATTTTGTACACCAGTATAAAAAGTTTGAGACATAAAACTTGATAAATTCATATTTACCTTGACAGTTATATGTCGCCAATATTTACAAAATGGAACATACCCTCTAAACTGAAAATTAGCCATATAATGTTACACTTAATAACTCAATGTTGGTGGCTTAGAACTTCAAAATTCATATGCATGATGCGCATAAATTATGATATGCATATCACACACATTACTGTAATATGCATATTTGAAAAACATATTTTATTTATAGGAGCATTCATTTTTCGCATTACATGTACGAAAACATATAATCTCAGTATGATTCTAGGAGCAAGGAGAGATACCTACAAAACGGTTACTAATAGCACTTATGGGAGAACTATATGTGCAAGCTCACGTTTGTAGAATGATGATGTTGCTAGAACTTGTTCTATACACCAACCACCCTGCACACACCCAGATGGTTCAAGTTAAAGAACACAAAACAGGCTTGCTCTAGTAGAGTGATGTCCTTTTCAAAGAGACCTGCTTGAGAAGGGCACATTAAAATAAAAGTAAGGAGGACTGTCAACATATGACGCTTGTGGGAGTAAAACACAGATGCATGTGAGTGTAGAGCTTTATGGTAACCAAGATTTGAAACTAACCACCCTAACTGGTGCAGCCGTAGCTTTTTTGTAAGACCAAAATCGTCATAAGTGATAAGATTTTTAATTTCATATTTCTTTTTTTTTCTTTTTTAGAAAAAGCTTTTTTTGTATCTCACTTTAGCTATACATTTTTCTAATTCATTTGCAAAGCGACAATATTGTACCACAAATTTCTATGCGATGCAGCTTAATATGAGCCTTCATATGTATGCAAGAGAAGTAATTAATGCTACTTTTTTAAGTATCCCTATTTATTTACAAAATGTCAGCAGCTTTCTTTAAATAGGGTGTCCAAACAAAACCAGTATAGGGTAGAAAGATTACCAATATACACCCTTGATACATAAATATTGACTGAATAGATTAACATAATAAATAATAATAGATAAATATTGGCTGAAGGACATAAAATCATGCAAAATGCAAATTATGTTTCAATCCTGAATTTTTCAAAACAGAAATACCATTATCCTCTAGATGTTCAGATTCCTCCAATGACTTCCTTTCAGCTAATTCTCGCGCTTTTGCAATGACCATCTGGGCTTGATAAGCATCTTCTTCTAGAGATTTTAACCTAAATCATAAAACAGAAAAACTTTTATACTAATAAGACAAATTGCATATTAAAGGATGCAACAAGGCATAACCATAAAGCATATTAACATTTACGTATTATACATTGTGGCATGTTGACAAATATAAAATAACATTTAAATAAGTTTGTCAATCACTGAAAAAATGAAATCATGTAGCATATTGCAATTTCCTCAGGCAAACACCACTAAATTAATTTGTACTGATTTTCATTGACATATCCCATTATTATCAATAGAAATTTATAATATTATTCGGTATAAAATGAATTATTGTATTATTAAATTGATTTTACAGATGTTAGTTTGAAAAAAAAAATGGTATTGAGAGTGATAAATATTTATCCACTGTAATTCATCATAGAAGTCAGTTGAGTAGTCTCGTATTTATATTAAAATTTAATCGGCTTGATCACTGGCATTTGCTACATAAATGTTATTTAGGCATTCTAGTTCTGAGCTTTTCGACACATTCACGAATACTGTTCTTAGAATATTTCCACTGCGAAATAATTATTCATAAAAAAATGCATAGAAAACTAGAACAACAAATTCCAAAAGAACCTATTGTGACCCGATATAATTGATGCCAGGACCAGTACACCGGGCCACAACCCATCAGTTGAGAAACACTGTTTTAGAATATATAAATTTTCAATATTAAAAGTGTTCTATGAAAAGTTGACTTCAGTCGGACGAAAACTCACTGACGTAGCAAATAGATTTGGCAAAAATATTGGCAATTATGAACTCAGCCAAAGCCAAAATCAATAACAAATCAATGTCAAATCATGGTATACTAATCGTGTGTACTACTATACTATTTGCCTTTTCAAAAATAATGATCTTTGGAATTTGAGAATTTACAAATCAAATCAAATTTTAAAAGGAAAGTCAAAATAAAATTTGGGGAATAAAACCTGTTTTGCAAATAGGTTGTTGAAAATAATAAAATATCAAGAGCAACTCCTGTGTATATATATATATATATATATATACATATATATATATATATATATATATATATATATATATATATATAAAATATAAATATATAGAAATTGAAAAATCGGAAATAAAAATGTTCAATTAGAGACAAAATCATCGAACCCTCCATATGACAGGACCGCACTGTGATCACAGGACCGCAGCTGGCACTGCATTTCATTTGAGTCGGCAATTCAGTTGGCTTTATTTGTGGTGATATGGCTCTCGTGCACTTCTCTATCCAGGTCTCGTGATCATTTCAAAGTCACTCCGGAGGTTGGCATGGGCCAGGGCTGGCGACCAGGAGTGAAAATGCCGCGGCGTTTTTGACGAGCTCGTTGAACTGGGGAGTAAGGTCACAACCCCTTACCGCCATAATGTAAGCTTTTTGCAGAGCCTTCCTTCCTTTTTACATGTTTTTTTCACTTTGTATATTTCAATTTTTCTATATATATATATATATAAATATAAAATGTAAAAAGAGCAAGTAAAAAATGGAAAAAAGAAGGAAGGCTTAGCAAGAAGCTTACTTAGGTAAGGAGTTGTGACCTTACACCCCAGTTGTCAACATGCATGTCATAATTGCCGCAGCATTGCACTCCTGGACACCAGCTCTGGCTGAAGCCAACCTCAGAAGTGACAATAACAATTATCACAAGACCTTTGAAAATGCTCAGTCTATCACATTATTGTATACAAGTCCGTGTAAGGTCACAACCCCTTACCGCCTTTAAGTGAGCTTCTCGCTAAGCCTTCCTTCTTTTTTCCATTTTTTACTTGCTCTTTTTACATTTTATATTTATATCGTGCATAGTATTTGTAGCTGCTTTGCGCATAAATGCTATATCACTACAATATCTTTAATAAATTCCACTTTTATTCTTTTATATTTTATATATATATATATATATATATATATATTTATAATGTTTACTTATCATGTTTTTTAAATATTCAACAGCTTGTTGTATAGTATTTTTGATATCATATTTACATTTTAGTCCATCTTCCTTTCACTTATGCTATGCAGAACATTTTCTATTAATGATCAATCTCAGGTATATATAATACAAGTAAAATAAAAATTCTTCAATTATTTATATATATATATATATATGTGTGTGTGTGTGTGTGTGTGTATCATTTTGTCAATGGCCGATGGAACAGATGTTAATGCAAATGCATGATAAACTGTAGTGCATTTATTTAGGGCGTATTACACTTATGTATATAATTGTCTTGGTTATGCATTGAAAAAATGGAGAAAATGATTTTCGTTCAAAATAGGCGATTTGGAAATTGAATGGTGTTATCTATATCATTTAAGTAGCAAGTGCTTATTAAGAACTGGGAAAACACCAGGAAATTCTTTCAAGTATAAAATAAGCAAGCACATGCAGTAGCATTCACAGTGAAAAATTATAAGTTATGTGTCAGCAGCATTTTGATAAACTGCACTTAAATTATTTATAAGACATTCTAATTCTTTTAATTTGAATTTATTACTATTTATGCTATTTCAAGTTGCAACGAATAATAATTTTTTTCATAACTAGGGGAAGATTTTCAAAGATATGTTTTATGGATATATAATTTTAGTTATTTTTTAAATTCTATGTTAGTTCGTTTTCCATAGATAACAAGGTTCCTGATTTAAAAGTGCAAATAACATTATCTAAGTTTCCCAATTTTCTATAGAAATTTCCACTAACTTACAGGATTTAAATTATGACAAAGCATGATAAAAGACAAGTAAGCATGACAAGTCAGCATGATAACATTACAATTCAGTAAATGGTAAAAAATTTGTCAAAAATATTTTGAAACTAAACACAAAATCAGCCTTAAAATCAAATTTTAGAAATCAAGAGTTTGGATTCAAGTGCAACAAAGAAAAAGCTTTGTATAAAGTTAGAACAATTTTAGACAATAAAACAAAAAGCTTTTTTCAAGTTTTAATGCATTTTCCCATGTTTTTTTTTTTTTTTTTAATGAAAAAAGGTTTCCTAAGATTTTGAGCTGAATTACAATTTCTTGCACTCTGACATGATTATAGAGCTACTAGGTATTGTGATGAATGAGTTTTAATACTCACGGGGCATTCCTTTTTACACAAGTTCAACTATAAAATATCCCCTTCATTCTATGCGACAATATATATTGGTTGAGAGGTAATGTAATGATACTCAGCAATTTCTTCCCTATAATTCAGTATTGGTGATGTGGGGGGGGGGGGGGGAGGGGGGGGGGAGGGGGAGACTTTCCAGAAGCTAATTAGTAATAGCATGACACAGGTCTTCAGACACAGTGTCTTTTTTAAATCCTTCCAAAGAGAAGGGAGAACCTAGAGAGATGGTAAAGTATGATGGTAGAGAGATGGTAAAGTATGATGGTAGAGAGATGGTAAAAAATTTTCATCAGAAGCAGTTCGACTTCATGTCAGTCACTCTCTATCATGGATAAACCAAAATAGTAGATCTTTAAAAGCAACTCTTCCATACAACCTGACCAATTATTATTTGATTCTTAAAGGACCCTTAAAGGATCAGATAATAATTGGTCAGGTTGTATGGAAGAGTTGCCATTGTTTTAAAGATCTACTAATTTGGTTTATCCATGATAGAGAGTGGCTGATATGAAGTCGAACTGCTTCTGATAAAAAAAATTTTGCCATCTCTCTACCATCATACTTTTTACCATCTCTCTAAGCTTTCCCTTCTCTTTGGAAGAATTTGAAAAGGACACTGTGTCTGAAGACCTGTGTCATGCTGTCACTAATCAGTTTCCATAAAGTATTTTCTGTCTTCTCTTTTTTTTATTTACAATGATGGAATAAGCCAATAACAGAAATGAAGAATTTTAATAATCAATGACAGTGGCTTTAAAAACTTGATTGAATTTTCAACCTGGAGGCATTCTGCACCTTACATGTTAACTATAATACACAATATAAAAATCAACGGCTCTTAGTTAAACCACAAACCACTCAAGAAATCGATACCCGTTTATAAGAGACCAAATATGGAAGTCCAGAATATGCCCAATAGAAAAAAAAATAGTTCAAAGAAGATCTATAAAAACAGTCAAACATGTAATATAGTGGAGGCTAGGCAAGATTTGCGAGCAAAGTACACTATGTAGTCCTTTTATACTAGAGTCTATGAGAACCATACATAGATCATGTTAAAATAGAGTATCTCATACCTCGCTTGTCTCCATGCAGCTCGTTTTGCTGCATGGAGCGTTCTCTGCTGAGCGGGGGTGAGGTTGCTTTCGTCAGGGTCGTCTACATTTTCATTCATCCTTTCCTTAAGGCGGCGTTCAGCTTTAGCTGTTCGGACAGGAATTCGACTTGAAGTTTCAGCGACATTACTGGGGAAATATAAGTATTTTTAAACTTGAGTATGTGTAATACAATGTCAATTTTAATATAAGTATGAATGATTCCGAATTGTGTAAAAATAAAAAAATCTGATTTAATTAATTTTGAATTTAGAGTTAAGATGGCTATCACAATAGTATCAAGAAAACCCTGATATTCTGGCATTAATAATTTTTAGTTATGATTTACAGGAAAAGGGTCCAGTTGTCGGAAACTTCAAAATTGAATTTAAGGGCTTTGTTAAGTACAACTAAGTGTTAAGTAAGCCAGCACTAATCAGCACATTCATTTTTTTTTTTCTTTTTCTCCCCCAATGGCAAGGCAAGTTACAAAACATGTACATGAATGTAAAATGATGTAAAGTGACCGAAGTCATTGTAGCCTTATGAGTTCTCTGGCTCTCCAATACAGGGCAGTCTCTGAGTTGTCAGAACCACAAAGCGCCCTACATCGACGCAGGTGGGCTTTATTCATAGGTTCCCTCATATCACAAAGAGGACAGTCATAAATACCAATTCCATGGAGATGCTCATTCACGCAGTCATGACCCGTCACCAACCGAAACAGGGCCACTGCCTTACGACGCGGACAATCGGGTATATTATCGAGATCTTTGCTATTCCAGTTCTTAGATTTGATACTATCTTGCATTTGTGTTTCAAATTTTAGCTTTAAAGAATGTTTCCAATAGAGCTTTATTGAGTGATAAGACAGCCCAGAGGCCTCGGTCTACTGTAAAACTTTCATGCAAGAAGATCTGCCTATTCGTTCCTATAAATGCCGCAATGTCCGGGGATCCATTGTAGCTTGATGCGTTTGTCTTCCCGACCAATGTGGCGCATTAACTCCTGACACTGCAGAACCTCAACAGATATGGGAGCCCCAGCAAAACCAATGCCTGTATCAGCACACCCATAAACAATGTATTTGTAATCTACATTTTTTTTGGTATCACTTGAAAATTAACAAAGCGGAATAATAAAATTTTTTTTAAATAAGTTTGCATTTTATTTACAAGAAATACATTGTTTTTGTTAAAAAATAAATAAAATATTTAAAAAGAAAGAAAGTCACATTTTTTTAGTTAGTGTAGGTGTGTAGGGTTTGACTTTAAGTCAATGTTAAAGTTTGGCAGACCGCAAAAATCTGGGACGGTTTTAAAACGAAAAGCTTTAAAAATAATTAGTGACCACTGAAATAGAATATTAAAATATAAAAAAACAGCTTGAAAGTTTTGGGATTGATAGAAAGGATGGCTGATTTAAACCATGTTTTCATTTTCAATGATTTAAACTATGATTATTAATTTTTTTTAACACTTTCACTGCTCATGTCCAGTTAACTGGACATCACATGTTTCAATTTACAGACCAATGTCTAGTTAACTGGTCATCCTACGCATTGCATTCAAAGGCATGTTATTTCAGTCGCGTTGTATATAGAGCTTTGAGAATGGATTTGGGCCTGAGGCAAGCTTCATTTCTCTTTGTTGGTGTCAGGCCTTATTTGGTTTTTTTAAAACAAATTTAATGGGCAGTGAAAGTGTCACATCCAGTTTTTTCCAATAGCCTTGATTGATAGAAAAAAAATTGTTTCCCAGCACTGGCAGCATGCACAGCATAATGAAAACACATCTCGTATCTGATAAAAACGAGACTACTTAAATCCACTAAAAAAGATACAGTTGTCGATAGAATGGTTATACACTACATTATTACCTCAGACTCAAAATAACTAACAACTAAGCCCTTTTTCTGTAAACCATCACATAAATATAGACGAAAATGTGAAATTTATAGGGAGAAATTGCAACTGTATATTTTCTTTTCTTTTAGGGTTCTGTGGCATTTCAATACTAAAGAGACATGCAGGACATAACACTAACATAATAAAATTAATTTCTTGAAGGTACAAATTCATGGCGCAGTAACTTTCAATAATGCCAGCAATATGATTATCAATTGCAGAAGTTAATATCTACCCATTAGTCAATTTGTGTAAATTACTCTCAATAAAAATTCCACCACTTTTAATTAAAGAGAACAAACACCTTATAGAAATGATTTCTGTGCATACAATTCCTATACATGGCTAAAACATTTTCTCCCAAACACGATTGATTCTATTTAGATTATAACTTTATATATCTTTCTTTAGATAATTTTAAAGAAAGAAAACAAGGTTCCAAAACTACAGCTTTTTAATAGATTTAAAAAAAAAAAGCAAAATTTTACAATTACTAAACATAAAAATTCAATAAAAACTAGATCATAATGTAAAATGTGTAAAGTACATGACTTTGCACATAATAAGTAATGAACTGGTTTAAATGTAAAATGCTTACACAATATATAATAATCTCTTCATATTAATAACAAGAAAGATCAATCATGCATAAAGCATTGATTATTAAACACTTTCCAACTTCAATGCAATTTTATTTAAACATCTCTAAAATGCGATACATTCCTCGGTAATATTTTTAAAATTATCACAATACTTCATTCATTTATTATATTTGAAAACTTGAAACTTCATTCAAATGATGGCATTGAAATATAAATTGTCAGGTTTAAACATCTCTAAAATGCGATACATTCCTCGGTAATATTTTAAAAATTATCATAATACTACAATAATTTATAATATTTGAAAACTTCATCAAAAATAAATGAACTTTATTCAAATGATGTCATCGAAATAATAATCGCTTCTATATTAAAGCAGCATTTCATTCATAAACACTTTTCCATTCCTTTCATTCATCTTAATACTATAATAATTTATTTTATTTAAAAACTTAAAATCATGGAGGTACAAGTAATTTAACGCTATGCTTAAAACTTCATTGAAAAAACTGTCTGGTTTTCTGAGTAATATCAATGAATGTTCATTCATATCAGCTATATTGCAGACTCCATGATCTAAATAATTTTATGTTAAAGAAATGCAGCAATTCTTATACAACTCATTCTACATCTTTTGGTATTTACATTCTCCATAAGTGCAAATTAGACTTCGTTGTAGAAATAATCAAAGTTTGATGTTCATTTAAATTCAAATATATTGTAATTGCTTTGTTTCAGCATGTAGATGCACAGAATTTAAGTAAAAATAAAGCGGATTTAGAACGGATACTAAATATGAATTAAAAAGAACTTTAAAAATCACGATTTTGACACAAGATGGATGACATATTTTATTCTGAAATGGGTCACGTGATCTCTTTATATAAAGGGTGTAATTATTATTTTAATTTTTATTTAAAAAAATTATTGTGATAAGTTTTAAAATATTACCGAGGAATGTATTGCATTTTAAAGATGTTTAAATAGAATTGCATTGAAGTTGGAAAGTGTTTCATAATCAATGCTTTGATGAGCATGATTGATCTTTCTTAAGCATGATTGATCTTTCTTATTTTCTTGTTTGTGTCTATATTTATATATCCCTGTTTTACTATTTTTCTAGTTTTATTTCACTTTCATGCCACTAGGTGACACCACTATACTGAGATGTCATTCAGTTATTTCAGTTTGGCCAACATAGCCTTGCACTTATTTGGTCATTCAGGTCCAGTTATTTTGCACTGAAGAAAGAAATACAGTTGATTTCTGAAATGTATGTATGTTTGTTTATGTTGATTTGTACTGCATTTTACATTCCAAACCATTTCATTATACAGGGTGGTTAGAATTAAAGTATCCCTGTTCAGAGCATTGTAGAGAAAAAACCAGTGGTCATAAGAATGCCAAATCAGCATGGTATGCATTTCAGAACGTGCAGAAACGAATGACGCGAAAAAAAAAAAAAAAAAATCTAAAAATGATCGATAGGAAGAGAGATGACCCTGTGAACAAACAGTTCCTAGTTAAAAGATAATTCAATGAAACGGCTTGGTACTCGTAATGCATATAAATTACAAATTGTAAGTGTCAGTAGTCATAAACAACCAAATGCCAAGTTAATTAATGCATCTAGAACATGTTACACATGGAATGCTTGGACTGTTCGCAGTGCCCAAAATCTCTTCCCCTATTGGTCATTTTTGGAATTTTCTGAAATGCATACCACGCAAGTTTGGTGTTCTTATGGCCACTGGTTTATTCTCTACAGTGATCTGAACAGGGATACTTTAATTCTAGACACCCAGTACATAATGTAAAATGCTGAGCAAATAAAGTTTAGTAAGCAGAAGTTTGTTTCGGAAATCTTTGAATTTCCTTCTTTCAGTGTGAATAAATTTGGACCTGAATGCCCAAATGAGAACTAGACCATGATGGGCAAACAGTGATTGTAAGCAAAGTCAGGTTCCACACTTAAAAATTTAGTACTTTTAACAGTCTTAACCAACATGTTTGATTTCTTGAATTTTAACAAAAAATATATATATATATATATATATATATATCTTAATACTTTTACAATTCAAGAAACAGTTTTTCTCTTGGATGCAATTTATACAAATTTTAAAGCAGAATAATTGCACTTTAGGTATAAGCAAACAGCATAACAGTATTTACTATTTTTCGACACCGACCGTCTGACCTACCTAAAAGCATAAGGTATCTGTTTAGCTGGCTAACGCAGTGCCATGCAATTTAGACCAGAGCTCAGTAGGGGCAACATTCACAGAAACCGTACCCTTCTTGCCCTATCACCAACAGCTCGGAAGGACTTTCAGACCCACATATTTAATGTGCCTGTACTCAGCATGAAAATGTGGACGGTTTGGGTAGAGCCAGGAATTGAACTTCGGTCCTCCGAGTACAATCCCTGTAACTTAATCAATGGACTAATCCCTGTGACTAAACCAATGGACTAATCCCTGTGACTTAATCAATGGACTGTCCCTCCCCAGAATTACAGTACTGAGATTGCTCATGTAATTTACTAGCATTAATGCATTAATATGTTTACTACAGCTATATACTATTTTTCCCCTAATTTAATTTAAATTTCAAAAGCCTGAGTTCGAACAACTGGGTGTAATTTTGTACTCCAGAAATCCCTTAGCAGGATTTCAAACAGAGGTGGAATAAAGCTTACTTGGAATGCACAGGAGATTTATTATTTACAGCATGGTTAAGGGGATTGTCCAAATCATCCACAGGGCTTGCCAATTCATCATAATCTTCATCTTCTACAGAATGATATCCTTTCAGCTCTTCCTCTGTCATGGAAGCAAGTTTCTTCTCTAAAATAAAATTATCACACTTCCAATGTACCAGAATTAACTTACATGGCAATCATTTATAATTACACAAAATAGCTTTCAACTTTCAAAATCTAAATATTATTTACGTACAATTGAAATAACAGAAAGGTGAATCCAGTAATAAAATTTTAAAGACAAATCCCTTGTGCAAAGCATAAAGGTAGACAAATTTTTTTTTTTTTGTACCTAATCTAAAAGGGGGTGAGAAAATTGTATATATGTAAAAAACATTTTCAGAAAAACAGAAAACAATGAGAATGTGGAGAGTATTCTAGATTACGCACAAACCTGAATTTAATACCATATCCATGAAAGAAAAAAGAATCATAAGCGAAAATAAAATTGCAAATCAGTTGAAAAATCTCCAAGCACAAGAAACAAGTAAAAAAAAATGCTGATCCTTGGAAAGTTTTTGAAGTATAACAAGCAGAAATAAATTCTCATGTATTTGAGAATAATTATCTAAAGGCACGGGAATAAAAATCTCAGATTTTCTACATACAGAGAGTAAGAATAAATTTGAAAATCTATGACCCTCACTTGCATCCTGTTTTCTTTGAGATTTAGTAGCTTTATGAGAGATTAAATAACCTAAATAAATCATGAACACATTTATAGATCTTAAGAAAGATCCTATACATAAAATATCTAAAATACATTTTTAGCTCATTGCAAGTTTTTTTACATATAATATAGCATGCAACCAACTATCCAGTTTCACAACAATTTCAAAGAACATAGTTTCCCTGCTGTTCATGCAGTCTATGGCAACTTGCTGCTAATAATAAGAGCTGCTATAATAAGAGCAAAAATTATTCAGTGATGCTCTTTCAGCGATACTTATTCAGTGAGATCATTTGAATAGTCAGACATGCAGTTTCTCACTTGAGTGAGAAATCAAACATTTTACTTATACAGGAATCCATGCTGTAACCTGGACTGGTTATAGACTGGTTGTAGACTGGTTTTGTGCTTTTTAGCACTCTTCAGCACAGAATAGCTATTAATTGCACTGGCTGCAGGAGAACAGACAATGTTCCACAGTTTTGATAATATCTGTGGTGCACTACAAAGTGAGTCATATCATGCAGCCAGCTTATAATTTAAATCATAGCAGTCTCATGCAGTCTGAACTCAAAACTTTTTTAAATTTGAAGCTGGATGCATGGTATGACTAATTTCATTAGTAAGAATGGAGATACATGGTGTTTTCTTGCTGCCACTGCAGTTATTGATAATTCTGTACCGAAAAGTACTAAAAAGAACAATATAATCATTGCAATGGGAGTATAATTTCTAACTTTGAGAATAATTCTTAATAAGGGGATTCTGTAACTACTTTAATTATATATTTGAAATTTTCAAAAGATACCTTCTTCCTCTTTCATTCTTTCAAGCTCTGCTGCAGTGAAGTAGCTGAACTGCTTAACATCAGGAGATGCTGGATGGGGCTGTTTGGTAACAAGCTCAAACCTTCGTTTCTTTTCACTGAATGTCAGTTGCTCAGGATCAGCAATTTTGGGAACTGGAACCTAAAAACAATTGAAAATTTAATATAATTTAAATGTGCATGTATGAGTGTTGCTCAAAATATATCATTCACTTTTATAATAATAATAGAATAAATACATTACTAGGTTCTAAATAAGCATCCACTATGTATAAATACTTGTATGTGCTCTTCGCAAAAGCAAAATAAATAAATAAAAGGAATGATATGAAGGAAGGCATGGCTTAAATCTTCCAAGAATAAACTACTTTGTGCAGCCTAGGCAGGCATGTACAGTAAAATTCACCCGTAGAAAGGTAGAAACTGTGCAGTGCACAGGGAGTTTGAGGAAGTTGCTTTGCGATTACTTATATGTATTACAAAAATTGAAATTGCTTATGAAATTGAAAATATTTTTATTTTGCTGTTAAAACGTTAAGATATATGTGGCTCATTTAGCAAAATTATAAAATTAAGCTAATCTTTGTTTTTCAGATGCACAATATATATATATATATATACGCACATACAAGATAGGATCAAAATTTCGGAGACTGTGCTGATATCTCTAATCCTGATTGGAGGAGAGGGGAACAATTTTACCGTGGCTTAGAGGCACATGTGACATGAGATGTGAAATGGAAGGAGCAGGTGCGCAGTGCAGGGTTTTTCCAGACAATGCGTATCAGTGAACTGTAGTCATTCGCATTCATTGAAAATGAAAATGACGTTTGAAGAACAATGTGCAAATATCAAATTCTGCCAGCGTTTGGGGAAATCGCTGACAGAAACATTGCACTTGCTACAGGGTTTTTCCCGACAATGCATGTCAATGAACTGCAGTCGTTTGCGTTCGTCGAAAATGAAAATGGCATTTGAAAAACAACGTGCAAATATCAAATTCTGCCAGAGTTTGGGGGAAATCGTTGACAGAAACATTGCACAAGTTGCAGGTATTTTTCCGACAATGTGTGTCAGTGAACTGTAGTCGAAGACCCAGACCACACGACCAACCCTAAGGCTTATGGCAGCTTAATGTGTGGCCGGAGTGAACTGTAGTCGTTCGCGTTCATCGAAAATGAAAATGGCATTTAAAGGACAATGTGCAAATATAAAATTCTGCCAGTGTTTGGAGAAATCGCTGACAGAAATATTGCACCAGTTGCAGGGTTTTTTCCGACAATGTGTGTCAGTGAACTGTAGTCGTTCATGTTCATCGAAAACGAAAATGACGTTTGAAGAGCAACGTGCAAATATCAAATTCCGCCAGCATTTGGGGAAATCACCAACAGAAACATTGCACCTGTTGCAGGGTTTTTGCGATAACGCGTGTCAGTGAACTGTAGTCATTCGCATTCGTCGAAAATGAAAATGGCATTTCAAGAACAACGTGCGAATATCAGTCAGATTTGGGGAAATCGCTGACAGAAACATTGCACCTGCTGCAGGGTTTTTCCCGACAATACGTGTCAGTGAACTGTAGTCTTTTGTGTTCATCAAAACCGGCATTTGAAGAACAATGTGCGAAAATCAAATTCTGCCAGCACTTAGGGAAATCACTGACAAACATTGCACCTGCTGCAGGATTTTTCACGACAATGCGTGTCAGTGAAATGTACAGCAGGTGTAATGTTTCTGTCGGTGATTTCCCCAAACGCTGGCAGAAATTGATATTTGCATGTTGTTCTTCAAATGCCATTTTCGTTTACGATGAACGCGAATGACTACAGTTCACTGACATGCATTGTCTGGAAAAACACCTGTTTTTTCCTTTTCATATCTCGCATCACATGTGCTTCTACGCCACTATAAAATAGTTCCCCTCTCCTCCCATAAGGGTTGGAGACATCAGCAATCTCCAAACTTTTTGATCCTACCTTGTGTATATATATGCTAGAGTAACAAATATGCTAGAGATGGGTTTTTTTGTACATACAGTAGTTTATGCATTATTTTCGATTAAAATCCTTTAATTTTTATTTATATATATATATATATATATATATATATATATATATATATATATATATATATATATATATATATATAAACATATACATACATATCAGGTAATATACAATAAAAAATGCAAAATTTGATGTATATTTAAAAACATAAATAAATATGAAGAAATTCAGTCCCACGAATTTGTTTCAAACATCGTTGGAAAGAATGTTCATCAATCTTTCAGATGGTGTCAAGATGGAAACTAATGATGGAATTTATTATAAAAATATGTTAATACTAGCAGCATACCCGTTTTTCATACGGAGTATATAATACAAAAGAACTTAAAATTCACAATCCTGTGCAAATTCCTATAGTATACTAAATGACATTTTTAATCAAAATATTCTGTTAAAATATTTAATTTAATGCTCCTAAAAAGAAATTCTCTGTTCTCACTATACAAAATTAACTTCACAGGCAGGTCTGCACTTAAAAGGATGTCTATTCTTCAATAAGACATCCTGGCCCCATTTGTAAGAAAATTCACAAAAGATATGGAATTGAATTCATATATGCAAAATAAAAGCGTTAAAATTGTATGGGACCCGTACTACTTATATAGGCGAATATTAGAAGATATAACCTATATTATCACCTGTATAAATTGAAAATATTAATAAACCTGTAATCTTTAAACTTGAAAGCAGTAATTAATTCCAATATATGCCAAAATGAAAGTGTTAAAATTATATGGGAAGATACAGGGCTGATGAGGGGTGGGGGGGTGGGGGCAAATTTCCGGGACCCAGAATTTTTTTTTCTTCTTGTCGGTAATAGCAATATTGGAAAGAAAAGTATTTTTAGGCCCGGGGCCCTAAACCGGATGTTAAAAAAACATTTAACTTTAGTTTATATTCCACCACATAAATGGCTGCACTAGCACCAGAAAGGGGTTATTGCTGTAATGTGTATTTGCAATGTTTTATTTTCCTGTGGTCTTTGTACAGAAGTCAGTTGAGAAAATTAAAGCACAATCATCGTTTCTTCTTAAATTCATGTATAGTCGCTTCTTTCAGATTCAAGAAAAAGGTAGGAGCCTTTCATGCTATTTTCATTAACCAGCAACCAAAACAAGTCATAATTTTAATTTACCTGATTTAACAGTACACTTTGTTTATAAATTGTAGCTGTTATCAGTGGCTGATTATGAATATTTTCTTTTCTATCTGATTTTCGTATTTTTCTCCAAAATAAACTTATAAATATGTGATATTATAATTATTACTGAAATAATGTTTTTTAAACTTTAGGTTGTGTTTATTCTTGTTCATTATGAATTACCATCATAAATCCGGAGCACAAAAAAGAAGAGAACGAAATGCAAAAAAGAAAGAATCTGTTAAAGGTCGAATAACTCTTCAAAGTTTAGGAGTTACTATCTCTCCTCGTTTACCTGAAAATCAAACTGGAAATATCTCAGCAATAGTAATGAAAGTGGTTCTTGTGCATCAAGTACATTTGACTATGGAATTGAACACTGCTGAATCTAAATCACCAAAACAAAGCTCATCTGCAGCTGCAAGGGGAAGTAAATCCGATGCAACTGAACTGTGTTCTGCTTCTTGCTTAACAGGAATAACATCGTCAACATCATAAAATGAACAAAATAATAAGAAATTAAATTTTGATATTGGTTTTTGAAAATCATACTTGACTACCGACAAAATAGAAGAAGCAGTTTGACAAGGGCCAGAACCATACTCAGTGATATTTCCTCCCAACAATGACAGACTGAAATTTCCCATTTATGTGCTGAATTGTCGTTTAAGGAATGATGAAGTAGTTATTCGTGACTGGTTAGTTTGGAGTGAAACCAAACAAGCTTTATTTTGCTTTCCATGTCGTCTATTTTGCCAATTATCCGAACTGCAGCGATCTATTTTTGCTACAGAAATTGGCTGGAGACCTTCCAAAAGCTATAGAAAGCTGTATGACAGAATACCTGATCATGAAAGCAGCTACAATCACAAAGCGTGTTATGTACAATAACGAAATTTACAGAACAATTTAAATAAAAACACGACTGTGAATAAAATGTTATTGCACAAAATAAAAAGTGAAATGCAAGTATGGAAAGACTTACTACGGTGATTTCTGGACGTAATTCTGTTTATTTCCAAACATGGATTAGCTTTCAAGGGGAGCAACAACTTGATTGGTGATCCAAGAAATGGAAATTTTTTAGGGATGCTGGAAATCATAAGTCATTATGATCCTCTTCTTGACGAGCACTTGAAAAAAGTGAAGGAATCACAAATTCAAGGCAAAAAAATGCAGGTTCATTATTTGTCAGCCGAAATTCAAAATTAATTTATTTTGTGCTATGCTGAAAATGTCCTAAACTGCATTTTAAAGGAAAGAGAAGTTGCAAAATACTTTTCTATAATTGTAGACGCAACGCCAGATTCTACTCATATGGAGCAAACGACATTCATTTTGCATTATGTTCTTACAAAAAGAGAAACGAATGAATATGAAATATTTGAAAGATTCATAGAATTTGTAGATTGCAATAACAAAAGTTATTGCAAGTTTGATTCTTCAAACACTTAAAATATGCAATATCCCAATAAGTGAGTGCCGTGCACAAGGATACGACAATGGCTCTAACATGAGTGGTACATACAAGGGCGTTCAAGCTCGAATTTTGGTAATTAATTTTCTCTTAATTAATTCTCTTAATAATTTTTCTCGTAATTAATTAATTCTTTAATTCCTCGCTATTTTTCTCCTTGCGCTTCTCACTCTCTGAATCTCTGTGGTGTTCATGTGGCAGAATGTTGTCCCGCAGTAATAACATTTTTTGGTGTTATACAGAAGCTGTATAACATATTTAGTAGCAGTCCTCAGAGATGGGAAATTTTGTAAAAAAACATTGACTGCTCACTTCATTCCATGTCCAACACATGTTGGTGTGCTCGAACTGAGAGTGTTGAAGACCCAGACAGTCTGACTCATCTGAAGACATAGAGCATTCATTTGGACGGCCGGAAACTGAGAGTGTGAAACCATTTGTACAAAAGCTTCCTTCAATAAAGGAATCAATCAACATGGAGCTAGAATTTAATCTAACTGCAGACATTCAAATAAATTTAAATGGTATAAAGACACATATAGAGTCCTGTGAATGCCTCGTGATGGCAACAGTTTCGTTCAAAGTTTTGTCATCCATAAACTACCGAAGCACAGTCTTATAAGCTCGAAATTCTACCATCGATATAAAAGTAGCACATCTTTCTGGTCTCCTTATAGATTTGAAAAAGATTAGAAAGTTGGGAAGCAATCCTAAATGAATGTAAGCTAGTAGCTGTAAATTTAAATATACAAGCTGAATTTTCAAATCGACGACAAAGAAAGAGGAAAAGAAATGCTGAAGAATCGACAATGACACCAACCAAAATATTCAAGTTTGATGTGTTTAATGTTCTTTTAGACAGTGTTATTGCTGGCATTACAACTCGATTTGATGCAACGAAAAAAATAAACACTTCATTCAATGTGTGCTGTGGTTATTTCACGACTTAAATGAAGTACATATTTGGGAAAATGCAAGAAAACTACAAAACAAATATAAAGATGATGTCAGCGAGCAGCTCTCTGAACTAATACATCTGAAATCGATATATGATGCACACATACAGGAAAGAAATTTTTCACCTATACAGTTGCTCAACAAAATAAACCATCTGAATCTTATACTACTGTTTCCCAACATCGCTATGGCTTTGAGGTTGTTTTGTACAATTCCAGTGACTGTGGCTCAAGCAGAACGATCTTTTAGTTGCCTATCAAGGATAAAAAGTGTGTTATGGTCAACTATGGGTCAAAGCCAGCTTTTATCTTTGGGCTTATTATCAATTGAGACTGAGCTAGCCAGACATTGTGATTTTTTGCAAATAATAGATACATTTGCAAGTCGTAAGGCTCGCAAAGAGCCTTTGTGAATTAAAGTAAATCCAAGACTCAATAAATTCTGCTGTCGTCCTTTCTTGTTAAACAACTATTATTTTCTATTTACCAAATATTGCATCGCTCTAATTCAATTTTTCCATTATATTAAGAGAAAAAATAAAAAACTATTTCTATCGATACGCACGTGTCTGTTTGTTTTTTTATCGGGCCCGGAATTATTCTTGCCCCCGGCCCGCTCTCGGAGGCCCTGAGAAGATATACCCGTACTACTTATAATGTCATAGATTAGAAGATATGTCCGTGTGTTAGTAGAAGATTACCAGTATTACAATATAAGTCTAAAAAATCTTTGCCAAAATAAAACAGATGACGTAATAAATTGAAAATATCAATAATCCCCGTAATCTTCATACCAGAAGGCTGTACTTGATTCCAATATATGTCATTATATGTCAAAATATATGCCAATATACCTGCACTACTTATATTCTCGTAGATTAGAAGATATACCCATGCATTTATAGAAGATTACTCATATAACGTACAATATACGAGTTTCAACAATTTTTGCCGCAATAAAACAATGGCATAATAACTTGAAAATATCGATAATCTCTGAATCAATAATCCCCGAAAATATCAATAATAATAATGTTTAAACCTGAAGACCGTAACTGATATTAGCCAGACAAAAATGCAATGGAAATGAAATTTATTTTATATAGATATCTTCATTATTCATACTGAATGAAAAAAAATTAATAAAAATCATCTGCCGCATAAAAAGATTGGATTTAAATCCATTGCTAAGCGACATGATATTATTTCCTTCAAATAAATTGATGGAAAATATATCGACTAAATAATGCTGTCAATTTAGCGATATTTTAAAAAATCATTAAATTTATCATCAAGTGGGACTGTCGAACTGACAGTCCCACTTGGCGACAAATTGACAAAACATCATCACAATACTATCCTTTAAGAAAACGTAATTCATTTCATTTATTTAGCACAATTTTGTCAATTTCAAGATATTTTTATGGATTTGAAAACATCTTTATCAATTTGGTTACATTTTAAAAATTCGCTAAATATGTTACTCAGTAGGGCGGTTGGACTGACAGACAAATGCTACCAAAACATCACTTCAGTACTCTCTTCTAAAAAAACAAAGTTTATTTTCATTGAGTTGAGTCGTTTTTAACAATTTGGAGACATTTCCATCAATTTGGCAAAAAAGAAAAGTTGCCAAGTTAGTAATATCCAGCCACATTCGTAGCTCTGAATTTACAGATCTGAATAAAACACTCAAATCCCGTTTGTATATACTAAATGAAAACACAAATATTGTATTAGAAGATATACCCATTCTACCTTTTTCTGTTTCAACAATCGGCTAAATAAATTTATTAACTAAACACAATATATAAACTTGAAAACTCTGTGCCAAAATAAATTAAAGTGATGTACGCAGTCCGCAATTAATATAATTAAAAGAAAAATCAAACAGTTCATTTATAAAATATATTTTTATATCCATTTATTTATTATTCAAATCAAAAAGATATCTCTTTTGTGCAAATAAAAGATTCCTCTTTTGTGCATTTTTCATGTCTTCTCCTCCCTCAAAAATTGTTGGGGAGTCCGGGTCCCACCAATTGAGTGGTGTCCGATCCTCTCTAAGGGCAGCGGTGGACAAATACATAGTCGATAGCTATTACACGAACTACAATGGAAGTACCCTTAGCCATGACTTTCGCGCATAGCGGAGATAAGCAGTCTACAGCAAGAAAGCATATTTTGCAAGAAAGTATTACAGCAAAAGAATTTTCAAAATGCGACTAGGCTGGTAGCTAAAGGCAATTAGTAAACAATATAAAGAAAATAAGCTCTCCCATATTTCATTCAAGCCCGCTAAAATCACCACGCTAATTTAACAACTTTTCTCCCCCACCCTTTCTATCATTCTCCGGTTTTGACTGAATCGGTGGGATCAACGTAAACATCTTCCTGAAAATGGCGCAAAGACCCCTAGTCCAGAAATCTATATTTTTAAATATTTGTTTTAGACATGATTCCAATTTCGAGATGATTCCAATACTTTCCCTATACATTATTACCATGTATTGCAGGAAAAGTAAAAAGGTGATACAGTGCCCGCCACTTAATAAAATCACATTCGTTCTGAACCAAATTGATTTTATTAAGCGGCTGAGTTTTATATCCGGTGAATTTAATTTAATTACACATTATTACTTACATATTGGGCTTTATGGAAAACTAATCAATAATGCTTTGCTTGGAAGGTGCAATTAAACGTTCAATGTTTTTAGCATAATACTGGTCGTACATTTCCGGTTTTTCACCATGATTCTCCAGTATCCTTCTGAGTGCATGAAGAGCTTTGCACGCATTAGCAGCAGTGGGTGGAGGATCCGGTCATCGGAATCTTCATCTTCACTCGTCGGTTCGCTTGAAACTTGCGAAGACATGTACTGCTCCACGATATCAGTGTCAGATACAGCCGAGGGTAGGAGGCTTTCATCAATCTCAACATATTGAAGGAAATCCTTGTCAAATTTTCCCCCACCTTCAGAAATGACACCCTTTTCTTGTGACTCGTCTTCTGATTTATATCCGCGAGCCAGGAAGCAATTTTTGATCGTATTTATTGTCACACTGTCCCAAGACATTTTTATGTAATGCATTGCATCCAGGAGACCAGAGTTGCCAGATTTTATACAGGCCAAAAAAAGCCGGCTTTTATTAAAAAAAGGTGGTTTACAGACAATTCACATTAAATTTGCATTACTTTATCTTTGACTCCTAAATGATTTTTACTAAAATGTTTATAAACTTCTATTAAATATTACCAAGTACACAAGCTTTTATGACCACTAGAAAAATATAATGAAGGTAATATGTCTAAAAGAAAAAATATATATACATTGAAGAGAATGCATTAAATTAGACACCAAGATGGTGTTTTGAAATCCTCTGTTACATAATGCATAGCTCTACATTACATATACTACACATTTTAAAGACTATAATTAATTAAACAGACAAATCGGCACACATCAAAAAGGAAAAAAATCAATTTTACTTCAAAAAAGAAAAACATTTTTTTACACACTGCTATATTTACTTTTATTTACTTATATATTATAGCAAATTAATTTATGTGTGTTTAATAAATGAAATTATCTGACATAATATTTGAGAACGTCCATATTTTAGTTCTAATCATTGGATGACTTATAAAAACAATATATTTTAACAAGTTTTTCTGCTTTTTCTGCTCATAAGCGGTTTCGTAATTCATTCCAGACAAGTCCATATGAAGAGAAAATTCTTTCTATGGCAACAGAGCTTGGCGGACAACTGTGAAGCTTCACCAGAAAGTCACAAAATTCCTGGGATATTGGATTTTTCTCTCTCTTGTTCAGATTTGTTTTCATCAACTGCCACCACAGTTTAGCTGTAAATTGTGCCATTACTTCCTCTGAGTGTTAAATGTGTTAAAGGCTAATGTAAACCAAGTAAAGCAGTTGGTATGCCTTTTTAAAATTTAGTTGGCTTTTTTGCAACCAACAAATCACTAGCAGGTATTCCAATATTAATGTTTTTATTATTGAGAAATAAAGTTATTTATTAAATTCTAACCCAATAAAATGCCTTTAAAATTAGTTAAAGAACACTTAAAAATGTGTAATTTAAAATTAAAATCCTTCAACCAATTTTGGCCAAAAAAAGCCGGTTAAAACCAATAAAAGTCACCGGCATGGCTTTTATTAATTTTAGTTGGCTTTTTGCAAGCCTGCAGGAGACTGACAGATTTTGCTATGGTTTTTACAGAAGACGACGCAGACGAGTCATGTGCATCGATTTTTGTTACTGCTTTTCTGGCCAATTACTTTCTGTAATGACATTTAAATGCTTTGATAATTCACTGATCAAGTGGCTGAATGAACACCTCCCTGATCAAGTGGCCTAACGCCACTGGTGGTGTTAGGTGGAAGAAACACTAGTTTTATGTATTGCAACGTTAAATCTGGGGAATGTGCAGCACAACTGTCCAAAACCAGAAGAATATTTTCCGTAATTTTTTTGTCCTATTGCAAGAGAAAATCAGTGAAAACTGCAGATGTCATGATTTCTTATTGTTGAGGTAGTCCACAGGAAAACTCTTCACTCCTTTAAAGCAGTGAGGTTTATTGCTTCCTCCAATGACTAAATGTATTCTTTTGACAGTTTCAGTCATGTTGTACGTCAGAAGTACAGTTACTCACTGTTTAATTTTGTTGAATCCTTCATTGGACTCAGTTTTGAACATATGGGTGTGTTCTAGTAAAACCTGATAAAACAGTCCGATTTCATCTGTGTTGAAGATCTGAGATGGATCATAGTCTTTCAACAAATCTGGCAAAAAGTCTGTTTTCCAATAACCTGCAGTGTCAATATCCACGTCTTGCTTTTCTCCATGCAGTTTGCAGTAAACAATGTTGTTTCGCCTTTTCCATCTTGTCAACCAGCCATCAGTAGGAGTGAAGTTTTCAATACCCATCATTTGCACGAACTGTTCCTCTTTCTTGCACAAAATTCTTGAGGGATGGGAACTTTCTTTAACCTGGTATTCTTGAACCAATCTAGAAGTGCTGACTCGATGACTTCTGCTTTTCCTACTCGCTTCCACTTGCGGCTAAAGTTTTCGCTTGCTACAATTTGGACACTAATATTGTTTCTGTTCTTAAGTAAACTGCATAAAGCAGACTGGGAAATCCCAAGCTGCGATGCCACCTCCCTTTGGTTACATTTCAGTAAATCGTCATACTTCGCCCAAAATTTCACGCTTCTCTTTCAAACTTAAATCCTTCTGTTTAGATATCTTGCTCATTAGTGGTTTCAAACAGAACTAAATTCTCTTTTAAAAATTACAAAAAGAAAAAAATTAACCCACATTGTCACTAGCCAATTAAAAGCAAGTTTGTAACTTACCACTGCGATGATAAGGTTTGGATTGAAAGAAGTTCTTTGAGTTTATTAACAGGCATTGCTGATTTCATTAAGCAGAGGTTGTAACAGTAGTTTGTATTGATTTGATTCTGGTCCTGGCGATTTGATCAGATTAAGCGGCTGATTTTATTAACCAGTAATTTAATTAAACGGCGGGTACTGTATTCTGAACAAAGTTTATTCTATCTTAATAGAAATGGTTGCATTTGTTTTGTACTAAAAATTTACACATAAAACATATCATTTAATTAATATAATTAAGTAAATGTATTCTTTCGAATCTCTTCTTTATGTCGGTTATTTTGAAAAACAATGCACACTTCTACTTTTCACCCAAAATCTAATCACCAGGGTAAAAGCCATCAAACAGCCAAATTAAAAATAATAATAATAATAATAATGAATAGTTTTTGAGCAAGAGTGGCTATGTACATTGCAGAAACAGACAAAACATGCAAATACTGAGATAAATATGTTAAAAATAGTTGATTCATGCTTCAAGATGATTGGAACATGAAAATCTATTGAAAACTTGATTTTGAATTTGTAGAAACTGATACAATACTTCATCGATACATATACTTTATAACATAGAATAAGTAAAAATGACATTCTCAATTCCTCAATGGTACTACCTTTGACATCTTAGGAAGGACGGGTTTAGCACCGGGAAGCCTTGCTCTCCCAATAGGATCTACCATAGATTCATCTGTACTTACAGTAAGACTTACATCATCACAGCCAAATTGAATGGGTGAAGGTAAATCATTCTACAAAGAAAATCAACAACACATCTTTTAATGCCAGGTATATATACATTTAAATGTTTTTCCAATCACTAAACATGCAACAGAAAGGCAAAATACAGCAAAGATATCACATATGGAGATAATGCTTTGACATTGAAAGATACAACAATACAATTTTGGTGCAAAATCAACTAAAATAACGATTTTATTAACTTAGCATAAACTTCAGATAAAAAAAAAAATCTGATGGAGGCAACACATGACTTTCCTTATATAATGCAATGAATTTACTACTTTTCCAGTGAAAAAAAAAGGTTATTCTTAGAGTAGATACTTACATTCTATCCAAGATATTGAATTTTTGTCAATTAGTCATCATTTTCATTGATTTAGCGTCATTTTTATCCATTTAGCAAGATTTTCGTTACTTTGGCAACATTTAAAAAGTCACCTAGTTGGCGACATTCTGCCAAAATCATCACCAAAATCTCGCCAAGCATTATGGATGGAGACATAAGTTATTCTTATAGCAGATAAATGATTATTGGCGTTCAAATACAAAAATATACAAAAATATTAAGTATTTTTTCTCATGGATGGAACGAGCTAGATCCACGAGAATGATGTCACTAAATTTATCGCATGATATTACATATGAAAAGTAAACATGTTTCTCAACAGTTAACAAGTTTTTAATTTATGGGACTTTTTGATAAATGTATTTGAAAAGTGTGCAATATCTCGAGAACGGTTCATGCTAGCTTTCTAAAGTTTATGTCAATTGTTTTTTAAGGAAAAATTGCATTAAAAATGTCTATTTGCATATTTGCATTACTTTATTAAAGGTTTTGATTTTATGATGATTTTTTCAAAATTTCACTCGAAAATTTAGGGGGTGGGTGGGGTCAGAATATTCGATTGCGTTTAAAAACAATAGGCTTCCAGTATTCACGAATTGTAATTTCTGTACCAGATTTCATTCAAATCGCTCCATTCGTTCGTGAGATATCGTCTCCACAGACTCACTGACACACACACACATACACATGCTTCACACACACACACACCACCTCAAAAATGTTCGATTTGTGATCAGGGATGCTTGAAACATGCTCTTCCGTTGAAAACTCAAATTCGAATTTTCGACTTTATAACAATACTTTCCTTACCTTTCTGGTAGGTCGGACGGTCTGGGTCTCAACAACAACAATACTTTCCTTGGAGTACGATCATGTTAAACATATGGGTCCGTAAGCTCTTCCGAGAGGCTGGTGGTAGGGGAAGGACGGTACGGTCCCTGTGGATGCCTCCCCCACTGGGTTCTGGTCTAAATTGGGTGGCACTTCCCAGCTGTCCAAACTGTTACCTTACACCTTTCTGGTAGGTCGGACGGTTTGGGTCTCAACAACAACAACAATACTTTCCTTACACATTATATGTATATAAGGAAAGTAAAAATACTAAAATTCTTAGGGACAAATCAGATTTAGGTAACTATAAAATATGATTCTTAATTTTTATTTCTGCTTCTATCAAGAATGATGATTCTTCTTAAGCAGCAATTGCATTCATATGTTAAAATATGTCAACATTAATTAAGAACATGAAATGTATATTAAAAAATCTAATGTGGGTAGCAAATGACTTTCCTTATATAATGCAACGAATTTATTACTTTTACAGTAAAAAAAAAATAAGTTATTCTTATAGTACATACTTATATTCTTTCCAAGATATTGAATTTTCGTCAATTAGTCGTCATTTTCATTGATTTAGCGTCATTTTTATCCATTTGGCGAGATTTTCATTAATTTGGCAACATTTAAAATTTCACCAAAATCACAAAGTGTTATGGACGGAGAAATAAGTTATTCTTATAGTGGATAAATGATTATTGGCATTCAAATACAAAAGCATTACCCAAAGTATCTTTTCTCATGAAGGGAAAGAGATAGATCCATGAGAATGATGTCACCAAATTTATCGCATGATATTACATATGAGAAGTGAACACGTTTCTCAACAGTTAATATTCTTTTTTTAATTTATGAGATATTTCGATAAATTTATTTGTAAAATGCGCAATATCTCGAGAACGGTTCATGCTAGCATTCTAAAGTTTATGTTAATCGTTTTCTAAGGAAAAATTACATAAGAAATGTCTATTTGAGTAACTTTATTGAAGGTTTTAATTTTTTGATGATTTTTTCAAAATTTATGGTGGTTCTGAACATTCGATTGAATTTAAAAACAATACGCTTCCAGTATTCACGGATTGTAACTTTTGTACCAAATTTTGTTCGAATAGGTCCATTCGTTCGTCAGTTATCATCTCCACAGACTCACTGACACACACACACACACACACAGACATTTCAAAAACATCTGATTCGCATTCAGGGATGCTTGAAACGTGCTCTCCCGTCGAAAACTTAAATTCGAATTTTCGACACTAACAATAATTTCCTTATACATTATATGTATATAAGGAAAGTAATATATAAGAATTAGGTTACTATAATTGCTTCGAGGTTGCCTCCTTCATCAGGTCAAATAAAAAACAAACAGTAACAACAGTGAGATAACAATAAAAGAACAAACAATCCAGGCAGAAATGCAAAGAATGATACATTGATCTGTGAATTGAAAACCAAAAGTGAGTGACACATATTGCGGTTGTCATGCCGACAGAATGTGAGATAATGCCAATAGAACAGAAACTGGCAAAGAAGGATGCATCAGATAGAGAAAATGAAACCCAAAAAATAAATACATGGTTGTCAAACCAGCAAAGCAGACTTCTGTTCATGCCTACAGATCCAATGGATAAGGGAAATATGAATAAGATTGAAAATAAAGTTGAAACAGGCATACTACAAAAAATTTAAAAATGTTGAAATGCTGGTAAAAAAGGGGAAACTAATGAAATACAGACAGACTGATAAAATGAGAAAAAGTTGGGAAAACATGAAAAATAGAAACTCAATATATGATGAAAGTATAAACATAAAAGTCTAGGGGTAACCTTATACAAAATAGACATCTTTGCTAAAATTAACACAAAAGCTGAAAAAAGGAGGATGTAACAAAATAAATATCAATGAATAAAAAATAAGTACAAAAACAGTTCGGTATGTGATGAAAAATTTTGAAATTTTTGCTCAAATTGTCAACAAATTCTATCTAGTTATAGATTTTTCATTAATACAGATAGTTTCGTGAAAATCCATTAACATTTGTGGAAGGTATATAAATAAGAAATCAACCACAGACAAACACCACACCACTTTAAAAATAGTCAAAATGTGTTCAGAAGGTCCTAAAACCTATATTGGCATCAAAATCTCAAAAAAAATATTTCTTTATTCTATATTCTAATCTATAGCATGAGAAAGTAAAAATTGAAACATTTGGCATGATACAGGCAAGAATTAAAAATAATTGCAATTGTTAATGAAATTAAAAAATAAGTAAACTCTTTCTTACCTCATTATTATTCATATATGAAAAATTATCTTTAAGTGGAGTGCTAAACATGATTTGATCTTCATCTAGATCTTCATTATTTACAAATTTCTTAACCTTAATTGGAGCAGCACAAAATAAAAAAATATCCAATTTAACAAAACAAAACTACACTGAACATAACTGCTCATAAAGTTTTAAACTATTATTGCTAGACAGTGAAATAAAAGTAACATACCTGAGTTGAAGATATTACATTGAAATTGACATCACTGTCAGAATTTACATGGATGTTAAGCTCGTCAGGAGAAATATCTTCGTTTTTTTCACGTAATTGTTCCTGCAAAAGAAAAAAAGGTTAAAAACTATGACATAGATGTGAAATAAATTAACAGGTGGATTTTCAATTTTAAAAGAGAGGGGGGGGGGGAGTGAACTCTGAAACTTTCTCATACATTCATATTTTTGCTACGGTTCACCTAGCAAGAATTTTTCATGCAATGATATTGTGCGATTTTTATGCAATGATGTTGTTAAAATATACAAAATTTTTACTTTTGTTTCTTATGTTTAAATTTCAACAAATTCCATAAAATTAACATCAGTATTCCAAACATTAAAATGATGTAAATAGCGATTATATATTAATTTTAGTTTGCAAGTAATATATTTTTATAGCACTTAAATTCAAATTGGAAATGGGTCAGTCAAGTTGATAAATTAGATGCACTTATGTTCACTGATGTTAAATACTATTTTAATACTAATTTCATGCAAAGTCATTTCTTCTTTCATAGATTACTACTTATCAAATGAGCTAATATTTACTCCATCTAAAATCTTAAATTCTGAATTACACTTTTCAAACTTTTTTCAGAAAAGAAAAAATTATACATTAAACATGCCTTATAGCAACCCTTGATTTAACGACTCAGTGTGATATAACGACAGATTCAAAAGTACATTTCTCCCATAGTTTTAATGCACTTTTACTATTGTTATAACAACCACAGAAGAGAAGGTAGAAATCTCATTACAGCGACCTTATAAAACATTGATCAGGCGACTTGAAGCACAAAACGAATCAATGTCCATAGTCCCAAAGCAACAAAAGATGGGTTTTTTTCTTAGAATTTCCCAGCAAAATCAAGTTCTACAAATGCTTTGTTTATACTCAGGAATGTAATCTTACCCTTTATCATCTGGGGGTGGACGCATCTGCCGACAGTAAAACATCTCTTCCATACCTACTAAACAAGAATTCTGGAATCCCATTTTTCTTTCCACTGTCACGTAAATGTAAACAAAGCACTTGTCAAAATTGAAGACTCAGAAATATACAGTGATGGATTTCATTCAATTGCTGTGAATAAGAACAATATGTTATCCCCTCTTCCCCTACTTTTACACAACTCTTAATTCTGTATCTTCTTATTTTCCATCAGAGGTTAAAACTGGTAGGCACTAATCCAGGACTCTCTAATCTTTGATCTTGAATTGCTAGATAGCCGTATGTACTTGAGTATCACTTCAGTAGCGGAAAGCAAGGCTAGACTTAGCTTAACTGGGCTCAGGGCACACATTCCTTGGGAAGGGGGGGGGGGGCTTACTTCTCGATATATATGAAATAAACAAAAATATTTTTCAAAAACATAATTACATTCTAGAAAAAGTATACAAAATGTGGTTCTTACATATTTTAATGGAATTTAAATTACTGACAACTTTCTTGTCACAACCAAGGTGTCAACACACTAAATTAGTGCAGTTAATCCTCTATATCCCCAAAATGAATCTTTTTGCTGGGAAAACCAATCGCAATGGCATATATTTTTCTTTCTAAGGAAGCAGTTATTCATTTTTCGATGTTGCAGTTGTTCAATTTGGGGCCCCACGAATGTGGGGGCTTGAGGCAGATGCTCCGCATGCCCCATGAGTTAGACAGGTTCTAGTGGAGAAACAACTGGGCATAGCATTTACGACTTAGCGCTAACGATGTTACCTCTACCCATGACTAAGCACTCAACATTGTCCATTAAGTCACAAAAGAAGATCTTGGACAACATTGATAAAATTAATCTTTTGAAAACAAAGATTATTTAAATCATTTGACATTTCTAAAAATACTCTCATTAGCATAATAAAGAACAGGGGTTCAATATTACAAGTTGCAGATTCAGGTGTTCAACCTAACAGAATGCTGAACAGAGAAGCAAAATCCCTGCTTCTAGAAAATACACTTCTAGAGGCTTCAAAAGGCAGGCACAAATAACAGCATTCTTCAAGAAAAGCTAGTAAGTATGTAGCATGTATTACCTTTTGCTTTGTTTCATATCTACAGTGCATCATATTAAATTGAATTTTTTAATTTTCAGTTTTTAACTTGCTATTTATTTTAAAATTAAATACACTTTAAATCATACTTTAATTGATACTCTTGCAAAATTTATAAGGTGCAAAAATGCCCCCCCCCCCCCCCTGGAAAAAAAAGGAAAAAATGCAGAAGAGGAATATTTGATATAATGACCGTTTGATATAATGTCCCTGCAGCGAAGGCTCTTTTGGTATCGTTATAAAGGGAGTTTACAGTACTAAGCCTTAGTTTTCCATCTAAATTGTCTGAATTAAAATTTTTTGGGGCATATCTACTTTCATTCTTCAGCTTTCATACCTAAAACATTCAGAGATGGCCATAGTTCCAAAACTGTCTAAAGCATATACTTCTGTCAAAATCACCTATTGTTATCATTATTATTTTTCCTTTTAGAAAACAATATTTTATTCTCAACATTAGTACAGGAAAGTAAAATTTATATTTTGACTAAGAAATGTTTGCTTTTAAATCTATATTAAAACTTCCATTATAAATATGCTTAATTTACTAACTCTGGATGCTTTCAAATCTATTTGTATGCCTGACAATAAGAAAAAAAAATCCCCAAAATAAACACATTTTAAACATATTATTCTTTAACTATTAGTCTGCAAAAAAATAAATACAACTTCCACTACAAACCCTAATTTTATTAAACTTTAAAGAAAAGGCCTGAACACACAATTAGGACATATATTTCTATACAACTAAGGCATACATTTAGAAAGTAATTTGAAAACATACTATTTTTTCTAAATCTTCCTTTTCCCACTGAGCAGTTTCTTTAAGTACTTCCTGTTCCTAAAGAAAAGACCACATATTTTATAACATAAATATACGAATAATTTTATAATAAAGATGTAAATAATGAATTAAATTTACCTTTTCAAGATACTCATTTTAGACAATCAAAAAGTAAAAAATATATATATTATTCAAATTAGCAAAATAGTGAAACTTATAAAATCTCCTTTTTACGATGTACAAAAATCACACGGCTATAGTGTTTTTGTACATCGTAAAAAGGAGATTTTAATGAAAGACTTATAACAATGGTCAAATTTTTTGGTCTTTGTTTGTAAAGTATTAATTATTTTGACGTGTTACTATACCATTTTATATATTTATGCTTACATTTTTGGTTAAAAGAAAACTACATGATGCTGGTCAATCAATTCAATTGGAATAGAAAATCAAAACAATGAGTATGATCAATAAAATGAATGGGTACCTGAGATTATATCATATCATTTTAATGCTAAGAATGAAATGAAACCACATTGCATTTGATATGTTTTGACCCCCTCTCCCCTTTGTGGCATTTATCGAATGAGTAAACAATTGCTCATTTCAATTAATATATTCGGTGAGAAATGTGTTCCACTGTAGAATAAACAACTCGAGAACAAACATAGATATCACCATAAAATTTTACATTTAGGAAAATTATGTAATAACCTAGAACTTTTGTGCATTTTTTAAAAATTTGCATGATTAGAATGTGAATTATTCAAAACTAAAGATCTGGATAACATTGTTCTAAATGGGGAAAATAGGGAGTCTTGACGTGTATGCTTTAAGTGCAGATAATTTTTGCAACTTCGAAAGAGACCACGGCCGAACAATGTTAAAGTGCGGTAAGCATTCACTCCAGCTCAATGGTTTTAGCAGAATATGTCATTTCAAAGTTCACTGAATTACTTTTAAAATTTGAAGAACAAAAGCACTTTCTATGAACACAAACCCTACAAATATGATTCATTCAATATTAAAAAAATAGGTGATTACATAAATATTAAAGCCATTATTTCACTTTTCCACACTATATATTTACAGCTACATGTTGTGAAGAAAAAATATTTTATTTATCACATATGTAATATTAATAAATGTAACAAACATTTTCAGATAGTTATATTCTAAATCAAGTTTGTCCAGATAATGTTTGTGGTTTGTATACCTGGTGAACTCTTTATTAAATATTTTATTATAAAATCAAATTTGTTTTATAACCAACAAATATTAATATATAATTCTAATAAAACACTTAATGTTAGTAAAAAATGTTATGCATGTGGATGCCTGCAAATGATAAAAGATTCCAAATTTTAATAAGCATATAACATGAACAAAAGTGACTGTAAGATATTTAGACCAAGTGCCATAGATGCATCTTGTAATAAGTATTCTAATTTTTTTTTTCTAATATTGAGAAATTTAAAATTTTACTCAACATTGAACACCTTACTGTCAAACATAGATAATTTCTAAGACACTGATAGCAATCATTTGGGCACATAGCAACCGTTAAAAAATTTCATGTTTATCAATGATGCTGCCGACACGTTATAGCACGTCAAATAACTGAAAAAATGAAAAAGGATAAATAAAATTTTAAAGCATGTGTCCTATAGAAAGCACAAAATTATTCCAGGTGTTTACGAAAAAATTTCTGCCATTCCCGACAGATGCAATTCTGCAGAGAGCAAAAGAGAAGTCTATGCAAGAGTCAGAAAGGACAAAAATGTTCCCGGATTTTGTATGTGCATGGCTTAAAAAATTAGGATGTAATTAATTTGTGTATTTTTAATTAACAATCACTATTGGATAACACAGCTACTTTTAACTCAAATTTTCATACCCCCTTGAGGTTCATGCTAACACGGTTTGACTGCAATTCATTAAACAAACTCAAACACAAACCTGTCGAAAAACACTCATCATTTCATCCTCTCTGTCAATTGAAGAAGAGGAAAGAGAAGTTTTCATCACAACAGCAGGTTCAGGAGCTTCGTTTGATACATTATAACCATCACATACAACAAGGCGGACTGTATCACATGCTGTGCGCAATGCTGTTAGAGCTTCTTGATATGTAGCACCCAGCAATGATGTTTCATTTACCTACAAAATTTACATAGAAATCGAATTAAGAACTAACTTCTAATCATTATATTTCAACAAATACATAGATCCTTCTTGCTATTAAGATTTTGCATCCAATTCCAATCAAGTAAAAATGATGCAAGAAATTTACCCACATGATTTTCAGTTTGCAAATTTTATAATTGATTAAAATTAGCCACGATGGAAAAGCAAGGGACTGGGAACTAAAAATACACACTTTGAGCTAAGAAGCTAGAGAATCCTTGTTAAGGCTAGAAATAATATGGACCAGTAGATTTTCTGAGGAGAATTGAGACACTATTTTCTATTAATTTCAGTACTAGGTTTATTGGTTAGTTAGTATACATTATTTTATTTATTATCTCACAACTAGCACTGGTTATTGATAGTTAGAACAATATTTAAAAAATTGAAAGCTGATACTTTGACTAAAGAAAATTTGAAAATGCAAAAATAATTTCAGAGATTTTTGACAAAATGCTAAAGATCTTCATTTGCCAGTTTAAACCCTGATTGCAAGAGACCAGCAACAAATAAATTGTTCAAAACTTTTGGGACCAAATTTAAAATTTCAATTAGAGGTTTTCCTATTTTAAATAGATTTGTAGATGTCCTCCATATTTACTTTCAGAATAAGTTAACTATTCTTACTTGCAGTTGTGGTTTTGGAATAAGTCAAGAATTTTAATTATTAATATCTCAGAAAATTTTTTATTAAAAGGTATCAGGTATCAGGTAAATTTCTTTAGTACTGATTGAGCACTGTGCAACTTTTTTATTAAAAGGTATCAGGTAAATTTCTTTAGTACTGATTAAGCGCTGTGCAAATTCTTTATCAAAAGGTATCGCGTAAATTTCTTTAACACTGATCAAGTGCTGTGCAAATTTTACTATTTGATTTTTTTTTTATTGGTAAAAAAATTAAATTTTGCATTTTTATGAAATTAAAATTTTGAAAGGTGTGTGTGGGTGTGGGTGTGGGGGGGGGGGTGCAATTATCATAACTAAATTCTCCTCTATTTGCTAATTATTTTTCATATTTTACTTTACATTTATGCCCAACTGTTAATTTTATATATATATATATATATATATATTTTTTTAAACACTCTTTGCAAAACACCCAGTATACCAGCGATATCCAGAAAGTAAGTTCAGCTTCCAAATATTACTGTTGGCAGCATTGTTTGCTGCAATCTACCCACTTTTTTTTTTTTTTTTTTTATGGAGATTGGTACTGATATCACACATTTATGTAAGTAAATTTCTGATGATGGAATCATCTTGTTCATATTTTTATTTAGTATTTTAAATGTTGGGGCCCTAGTCCAGTCTTGTTTAAAAGTCCATAGCACTAAACACTGTTTAATAAACTTTAATGATTTACTGACAGGATGAGTACACTTTCCTTAAAAAAAATTTCAAACACTTTTCAAGGACTTTCAATTCAAGTACCATGCACTTATTTTTCAAGGATATCATGTCTTCCATATTATGTATGCGTTTCTTCCATTAAGTTGTATGCATTTCTGGGAGGAAAAATCATACTAAACTAACATTATTGTTTAATGAAGACATTGAGAAAATTTTTGGGAAAAAACCATGTTGTTTAGGAAAATTTCAGTGACAGTGTAATTGCTAGGGAAATTTCCAGAGAAAGCAGAACGTCTTAGAAAAAACACAATGCTGTGAATCTGCACACTTTCAACCCTGCCTTTTTCAAGCACTTTCAAAGAATTAACCAAGAAAATGCAAATTTTCAAGTACTTTCGAGGCCTTAAAAATGTTAATCTAAAATTAAAGTATTTTCTCAATTTTCAAGCACCTGTATGCACCCTGTACTGATCTTTTAAAATATTTACTGTTCCTTTACTATCTTTCTTTAAAATTGCACAGCCATTCCATTTCAAGTCAACATATCCCTCAACTTCACCATCATTAATTTGTTTTTAAAACTTGGCTATTTTGTAGCCCATCAAAAAATACGGAACTTTGCAAAGTTTTAACCAACCTTCTGCATTAGTCTTATTATTTTTTTTAATTACACACGTTATAAATTATTGACATTTTTCATAATAGTGCATGTTCATCAGGCCTGTAATGCTGCAACTCCCAACTTACTGACTGAATATGATACATTAAACTTCAAAATAAAGTAAAGTATATTTTATAATTTAATGAATGCTAATTGTTATGATATACGACCATAACCCTGTCAATGAATGCTTTAATATCAAGGTCAATCAAGTTGAGATTTAACTTTAAATTGCAAAAGCATGTCTTTAAATTTTCTTGAAAAATGTATACATTTTGTTGGTAAAACGTGTGTGTATGTGTCCACCTAGGGTTTGTTGATTTAAATCAACTAATTTTTTTTCAAGTCATTGACTTAAATCAGGTATTATTCACTAGGGAAAAAAAACCCTGCATTATCAAATTATTAATTTATTCTAATTGATTTAGAGAAATATATATATATATTCACAAAATAAAATATATTACTGAATTTAAAACAATAAAAACTGTTAATTATTTTTTAGAAATTAAATAAGCTTTTATATACATCTAAAGTATATTGCAATTTTTTGACATGTATTTTTACGGACAGTAGCTGGATCCCTATTGTCGGACCTGGGCCATAATCTTACTTATAGTTTATTACTGCAGAATGTTACAAGAAAATTGTTTAATTTGTCACAATATGTAAAATGTTAAGAATCTCCCCCCTTTACAGAAATATTCTTATTAAATAGACGTCTAAAACAATTTAAAGCTAAATACCTCTACTATCCTCATGCCTGATCTTAGACGGCCATCAGAACCAGCTGCACCATCACTATTAATCTGAAAGCATGCACATTATAAGAAATAAAGAATTTCATGAATCATATCTGATGTTTAAGAAGCAATGCAGTTCAATATTCAAATTTTTTTAAAACAATTTAAGGATTAAAAAACACTCAATAAACACTGAGTCACTCAGTATACAATAGTGAAGTTAACATATCATCAATTCTACAACAGGGGTGCTATGAAAATTCAAAAGCACACAGTTGAATATGAATACATCTATGTATAGATACAGCCAAACTCTGCTAATCCATCATGGATTGAGACTGAAGAATGAATGAAACAGGCAGATTAGCAAATGTATGGAAATTTTCCCAATTGTTTGTATACACGGTATGTACATAAATCTACTTATCAATACACAAAAATTTCACATTTTCTAATTAGAATTGTTGACCAAAATTATAATTATTACACAAATTATTGCATAATAATGACTGTACTAAAATCTTTCACAAAAGATGCATAAAGGATCTTTCACAAGTTTCATCATGAATATGAGAAAAATTTATCCTCATTTCGTAAAAAAAAAAAAAATCTAATTTTTTTTTTTGTTTGTTTCATGTCACTATGTGTCTTTTCTGGATACTATATTGTGTATATTTCTCAGCAGCAAAAATTGTGTTGTATCTACATTTTCTTAACAATCATACATTTAGAAAATATTTCTGCAGCTTCTCGATGAGTAACAACAAACTGCTTTTTTGTTTCACATTTTTCATTACTCCCCTGGCATTCGCCACCCTTCTTTATATTCGCAATTAATATAATGCTACAGATAAAAATTTTTGTCACTGGCCAGTGTCCAGCAGGTCCCAAAAAGTTACTGGCCAAAAATATTTTTACCATGAATTTAGCCTTTTCTTTTGCTTATTGAGATATATATAATGTGCATAATGCTATGCCACCCAACAAAACATTAAAAACTATTTCATTTAAAATATATTATTGTATGTGTGTAATCATGTGATTATTAATGTGTAATTATATGATTATTACTCAAATTTTAATGATAGAAATACAAATTAATTTATAAAAAATACTGAACTTTTATTTTACCAAATTTATTAATTATTATTATTTTTAAGTACCAATGGTTTACAATTGAAAATAAAATATTTGGATAAGTATTCATTTCCTTTAGGAAATAAAATTGAAAGGGCTTGATGAAATATTTTATTTTTAGACCAAAAATAAAATATGAAATAAGATGAAATACTTTTTCACCTGCTTACGGATTTAGAGAACAACACTTTCTTAAACATAATTAAATTTAGCCTCTGTGTGCTTTTTAGACGAATGCATCAGAACAACTCATTCAAAGATGATAAGAGAAGATAAACACATAAAATTTCAATTTTTAATGTATAGGCACACAATTTTCATGTAATTATAAAATATGAAATACCATGACATTTCCATACCCTGATAAATATATTTGGGACACCAGGGTTATAGTTCTGAAGCTATCAGACTTACGAGTTATTTGATAAACACACACAAATGAAACAGGTGTGGGAAAACTTGAATTGTAGAAAAATATTTTTGACTGTTTCAGAAACATATAGATCCTGGTTCTGTACAATGTGCTTTATAGGAAAATAAAACAAATGCCGAGTTTCAAAGAATTACTGATGATGAAAATCAGAGTCTCTACTTTAATTTGTGCCAGAATATCAAAAGTAGTAAGATTACAAAATTTGCTTTCTTACCCACGATATAAATATTCCTTCATCGTCTTTATCATATGGATTGCCTGACTGGCCACCAACTCCTCCTTTAATTCCCATTCCAAGCTTTTCGCTGGAGTGTTTTGTTATAACCATCTCCTACAAAAATAAGCATGCTAGAATAACAGTAAAAATTTTGAATATCTTTTCAGTGTAACTTTATATATTTAAAAATCAAGGTTTACTAATAGGATCTTTACAATTTTCTATAATAGGAACTTTCATTGTATATTTTCGTTTTTTATGTTTACTCTTTGTGGAGAGGGATGAACGTGGTAGAAGGGAAGTGGGAACCAGGACAGACAAAAGATGGGGGCCTTTCTAGAATCTTCATCTTAAAAAAGTTCATTGTTAAGCAGAGCTATCCATAAGGGAGGATGGACAACAGACCACTACAGTGGAGGGGTGAGGCTACTAAAAGTGGCCTAGACTGCTAATATTTTCTTTTGGGGGCTGGAAAAGACAAAAAATATTCACAAAAAAATTTCTCAAGAAATACGACTATCAAATGTGGAGGGAGGCCAGTGATAAATGTTTATAGGGGGCCAACAATTTCTATGGGTGACCCTGTGTTAAGCGTGGTTTGCTCTGATTTTGATACAATTTTCACGTTGTATTGTTTACTCTGCTAAGGACTCACTTAACTTACTCACACTAAATTTGGATCCAATTTTATCACTTTGACTTTTGCACCCACACAAGAAGGAGGGAGCACAGAATTTGCTAAAAATCTGGTTGCTATATTTAGTGACTACTAGCGGGCAAAACCCACTAGTATATACATAAGAAAATCCATATTAAACAAAGCAGTGGGGAATTTTCAGTGTGTAACAAGAATGTTGAGAGGCCAGACATAGTAAAAGGTAAAAACCAGTAAACAATTAGCTGTACGGAATATCAAATGTGAGAACACATTAGTTATGCCCAACAGAAACTGAACATGTGCTAGGTTTTGAGAGAGCTGCAAACATTGGCTAGGACTAGCATGTATAATGCAATATTTTTAAAGTATCATCTACTCCGGCAACAAAAACAAGTATCCAAATCTCAATCAAACTTGGAATTAATGCCATAAATGGGTACAGAATTAAAGATGAAGGAAATTATACAAAAAGGGTGGGTGTCTCATTAAGGAGGGTAAAAGTTTCAAATTTTCAAAGACATGGTTTTCAAATTATCACTAACATATCAAACACATGGTTTTCAAATTGTCACTAACATGTCAAACACATGGGACATTAAATATAGCCAAGCTGCAATGGTTGTATTTTGCATATTTTGAGGAAACCCATTGAAACATTAATTGGTAGTGAATAGTATGGAGTGATTGCTACAACTCTCAACACAAGCACTCATTCAGTACATAATAATCTATATATCTAGTTCACATCATGACATATTTCTCTAGAAAAAAGTTTTATCACATCAAGAAAGCTCTAATGTGCATCATTTTTCCCCACAATATTGAAAGGTATTAATCTAAAGGGAAAGTCATATGTTGGACAGATAACATTTTTTTTTAAATATAAACATTTGAGATATACTTTTACATAAACACAAGAAAAAAGAGCTAGTGTTGGATTTTATTAGTTACAAAAAATTAATTGTGTTAGTCAAATTATAAAATAATAGCTAAAATGTTAATAGAATGAAGGTATACTTACAGAAGATAAGGTAACAACCATGATAATATGCAGAGAAAGGAAGTTTTTACAGCATGCACCATCACCAATGTTTATTCAGACATAAAAAGAATGCACAGAGCATTAAAACTCAATCCTCAAACACAATATTTTTCCGAAATATAGGATATATATAAATGTTTTATATGCAATCTTTTTAATGCAATAAATAGTTTTCCAATGTAAAATAAGCTTTGATAAATGCATTTTACCTTTCCCACTGATTTGTGAATCTACTACAAGGAACTAAATTTAGCGAGTAGCTTTAAAATGTATAATTACTATAAATTACTTTGTGACTCAAATTTAATGTATCTCATTGGTTTTAATTCCCAACAATAAAAGTATATTGAGAAAAAATTATAAAATTTTCCAATTTTCTACATTATTTTCTTATTAATATAACAGTTAAAATGACTATTATAGAATTCCGTCAATCCATCTTCCCCAGGAAAGCATCTCTCCCCCTAAGCATCAGAAAGAAAAATTTAAAATGGCATTGCTAAATAAAATAAATTTATTAAATTAATTACTAAATGAAATAAATTTTATTACTAAATAAAATAAATTTATTAAGTTATTAACAGCACCGCGATAGCAGAAATCTAACTATTTTTTGCCCTCCCTCCAAGGTAAGTCTGTATACTTTATTTCATTTAGCAGAAAATTCTAAATAAGCCACCCCCCTGTGCTACGTACTACGTGATTTTCCATTGCCTTTAAAGGAGGAGGATTGAGTGAACTCGCTAATCATACTATAGAAATGATCCTATGAAGTATGATCTTAAAAAGGAGGAGGATTGTCAAAAAAATCAGAATTCAATTTTTTTTTTTTTAATTTTAACAGAAAATTCGCAGTAAGCACCCCTCTATGTTTTCTGTTATTTTTGAGTGGGCGGATCAATGAAATTCTATGGTAGTTCATCCTGTATTAGAATTCGCAATTGGATGTCCGATTTATTCACAAAATATATTCCTTACTCGATCCCATTTAAAATATGTACACTTTATATTCTTCAATAATCTATAGATATAAATTTCTGCCACATAGATGCAATGCATACTTTAGTTATGAAACCTATATAGTAATCATTTATGAAACAGCCATTGAAAGTGAACATTTTTCTAAAATTACTTCGTATTTTATTTTAATTAGCTCTTGAATAAATAAGCTTTATTTTTAAACAAAAGAAGATTTTAGAATTTAAGATTGAATTCTATATATATCTCATCCATTTACATAATTAGATACATTTAAAAAATGAGACATGGTTTGGAATTTTGTTTCAAATGTGTATGAATTTCTAATATATGTGCATAGAAGGATTAACTAAAACCGATAGATTGTGCAAAGAATACATCTGAAATTAATCAAACTTCGGGCATGCAAAAGTATCATGCACAGAAAATAACATGCAAGGAGGTAGGACATTACTTCAAATGTAAAGCATGCTACTTAGTAAAAAGCATCAAATAAAAAAATGTATATATAAGCCATTTAATCAAATAGTTATTATTATAAATCAAATTTTATTGGAATAATAAAATTATTTTTCAGGGTGAGTACATATTCCCTTAAAAAAATTCGAAGGCTTTCAAGTACCATGTATTTTTTTGTTTTTGTTTTAACGAATGCGAATCAACATCTCATTATGAAGTTGTATGCATTTCTAGGAGGAAAAATCATAGCTAACTAAGCTATTGCTTATTGAGCAAAATTAATGAGTTAAAATATATCAATAATACCATACGTTAAAAGTTAGTTTTATGAGCACTTATGAAACATCTAAATCAGATTAACAAATTTTCTTATCAATGAATTAAAATTAATCTGTTGACAGTTGCAAAGTTAAAGGGTTGACAGACTTTTGTTGGATCCTTATTGTCCAACAAAAGAAAACTTTACATTAATTTCTCCAATATTTTTCTCACAAACTTTAAGGAAGGAATATAAAATAAAAATATGTCATCATCATTTGAAAGCTATCAACTTTATTTTTTTAAAATATTAGTGGATGCAGCACACTCAGGAAAATCAAAATCTCCTTTTCATCATTTAAAAAGCACTAAGTTGCAACTTGTCTATAAGCACCTACTATTGTATTCCATGTTCTATGCACTTGTGACATTTTCTTTTCTTTTATAAACCCATGCAATTGTGATCTGTTCGTACCTAGCTAAGAAAGGAATGGTGCTTTGCAGTGGTCCCAAGCGTAGCCACTGAGGAAATTTTGGGGGAAAAATTATATCATTTGAAAGAAATTTTCGGGAAAAGCAGAACTGCTAGGAAAATTTTCAAAAAAAAAAAAAAAATTTTTTTTTCAAAAAAGTATAAACACTGCAGATCAGCAGAACATTTTCATGTCTGTCTTTTCAAACACTTTCAAGAACTTAAGCAGAAAAATGTGTATTTTCAAGTACTTTCAAGGCCTTGAAAATGGTAATCTAAAATAGCACTTGCCTGCTTCTCTAACATCTCTAGCATACACTCTGATTTTAAAACAATATTCAATCAGACATACAGGATGCTTTAAATCACCAAAACAAGCATAAATATTTCTCAATCATGTTAACTCATTTTAAACATGAAGCTATTTTAACACAGAACATAGGTTACAAACAGTAAATTTTAAAGTTTACAAAAAATGAAAAATAAGACCATGCAATGTAACACAGAAAAATACAAAAGATGCTGAACACAAAATTATCAACAACAATGGAATATGAGTAAATATTATAAGCAATATAAGGTTTGGAAATTTTGCATAGATCACTAAACTACAATTCTATAATACAGATTATTCAAAACAAGATACAGAGCAAAAGCAAACATAAAAGATGGGTTTAATATATATTTTTTTTATTTGCAAAAACACAAAATCACAACATGCTACATAAATTTAAAGCAATCCTAAAACATCAAAATACTTAGCATTCTAGGAAGCATTCAAATACTACTTTAAACTTACAATTCATGAATGGTCAAACTTTTCACTAAATATTGTGATGCTTGAAAAATACAAATTTCAACATATTAACACATTTGACACAGTAAAAATAATAGAAACCAAATTCTTGAAAGCTTTTCCGTGGAAATCAACATTACTTAAAATTCAATGAAAATTTTCTGCAAGATTAGTTTGCTAAAAAAAGCCATATTTTAATTAAAAACAAATATTTCTTTAGACCCTGGGTGCACAAAATATTGAAAACATTACAAACTACTATCTTCTACGATCATATACTAGCAATTAAGAATTTAGCATTATATTTGCAAGGATATAAGCGATAATTATAAAATTGCATTTTAGAAACTCTTTACCAATAGAGCATTTGCAATGATAGTAAATAGAAAATTTCCAAGAAGGCAATTTTTATTTGATGTGCTAAGTTCATCTAATGCGCTTAGACAACAGCATCCAATTACCACAATTATGTTTTTAATGCTGTTGAGTAAAAATAAAAACTGCAAATATACTGAAGTTCAGATAAAATTATTTTAATTATATAGCTCAAGCATTTAAAAAATAATGACTTGAATTAGCTAACATAGAATTCTGAGCATATCTTAATGTTTAAAATATTTTATACCATTGCTGTAAACATCTTTGTTTATATGTAATATTAAACTTTGAAGGAGAGATGTTAAAACAATTCTAAATAATCACTTAGCATGCATATATATATATATATATATATATATATATATATATATATATATATATATATATATATATATATATATTGTGTATATATATATATATATTAAGAATTTTAATTTACTTGTATTATAAATACCAGAGATTGATCATTTATTGCAAATGGTCTGTAGAGCAAATGTGAAAATAATCTTATATATATATATATATATATATATATATATATATATATATATATATATATATATATATATATATATATAAAGATTTGTTTCTTGTTTGAATCCTTTTATGCATACATGGAATATTTAAACTAGGGTGAACAATGATAGTTTAAAAAGGTGAATTTTGGAGAAAAGAGATATTTTTAGAATCAAATGGTGAATATAAAATTGCAAAAGGGAACGCACCAATATATGGTTTTCATGTGACATCCCATCCGACAAAATTACTGCAATCTACATCAATATACCTAGAAAGGCAAATTTTGTGATCATGCTTTCTGTCTTTATATCATTTGAATATGGCCCAATAATGTATCTAGTGACTGTGATGTAGATGAAAATCATCTATTAAACAACAAGAGTCCCCAAAAGCAGGAATCATATATCAGCCAGTAAGGACTATCCAGTTCCATGATATTCTCTTTAAAATAATTCTTCAAGGAATACACTATGTTGTATTCATGCTAACTCAACAACACCCGATTTATAATCAATGATGATAAAAGTACAATTGACAAACATGACCAGTATTTTAATAAGTTTTGTTTTTAATTAGTTAAGTATTTCTTAAAAGTTTATAATTTTTTTTTTTTCAAGCTAACAAAGGCCGAGTACATAAATTAGACACATTTACACTAATTTGTTTTAAAAACATTTCAATTTTATACCCTTTGATTAAATAAACATTTTTCTGTAGACTATATTACCATCAGTATTCTAAGCATTATTATTTCTTCATGCAGAATTCTATTCAGTCCTAGTATTTATCATAAGCTTTTTAAATATAAATATCAAGTAAATATATGTTATTGCTCTCATACAGTACACACAGACAAACATCATTCCAAAAGTGTACAATACATATTTTGGAGGTCTTAAAATATGTATTTCTGCCCAAAATCTAGAATTTAAAAATTTTCAAGAAAGATAATAACCTTGCTACATTATAAACGGTATGAAAAAGAAATGCAAAATTAATTTAACAATGTGGGTATATTTAAAAACAATTCAGTTATTAAGATTTTTTTTTTTTGCAATAAAGAAAATGTCTATCAAACCTCACATAAATAAATATAAAACAATGCTAATAGCTAATGAAAACTGACTTGAAATAAGTACAATACTTGTGCGATAGATATAAATTTGTAAGTTGCATAAAAAGAAAGAAAATCTACTGTGTCAAGTAAAGAGAAGAAAGAAGGCCAAGACCACCTTTATTTATCATAAAAGTCACAAAGATCTATAAACATTCAAGTGAAATACAATAAGTTAATGGTATGTACAAATGAATTAGTACCAGGGTCTGAAATTTTTTGAGTGTACAATATTTGAATTTTGTTCCTGTTTGTGCACATACAATGAGATGTACAAAGTATTAAGAAATATCCTGAATGATGAGAAACCTAAAAGTATGAAACACGAAAATTCACAGTACAAACACTTGGACCCAGAAGCTACAAAACATTAGCTAACAGGAAAATCAATAAACTATGAATGCGAGTATTGTAAATCATAAAACATTAATTCATTTCTAAACCTTAAACATGGAAAATATTGGGTAAAAGAATTGAACAGTAATGCCTGCAAAGATTAAGTTCTGCATACAAGTCCTGTTCACTCTGAACAGATCTTTTACATATTTTAATTCATTTAATGAAATGTTAAAGACATCCATAGCTTTACAACTGTTATAGTAACAAAGCATGTAAAACTGAACATTAAATAACTGATTCTAGAGATTTTAACAAAAAATTATAGATATTTTTAAAAACAAATTTACAGCATAAAATACTATATTTAGCATTTCAGACTAGAAAATCTTTTTAGCAGCTTTCTAACAGAAAAGATAAAGCAGAAAAAAAAACATTCCTTCCTAAATATTGTTACAATAAAACTAGAAAATTATTTTAAGTTATCCCGGTATCAAATTGACTCAATGTCAAGATGAATGAGTAATAAACTAACAAAATGTTGAATCTTGATGAAACTTTCTCTTTATATACTTTAAAACAAATAAATGATAAATATCAAAACTTAAATAATTTAGTTTACTTTCATTTAGCTAATTTTATAATCCTGTGAACTAATATGCAGATATTTTAAAACATGTTTTCAGTAAAAGCACCATAAAAAAAACTAAAGCACCATAAAAAAACTAAAGCACCATACATTTAAAAATACTTAAAATAAAGTACTAGCTTAAGGTACATTTAAAAGTACAGACCTATGTTACTTGAGCTTTTTAACTAATACTACCAAACTTTATATGCTAAATTAATATACTGCTTCACTAAAACATCAAAACATTTACATCTTAATTATAAACAATGAACATAACAAACACTGGCAGATATGACATAACATACACAATTGCTTTTCAATTTAAAACATGTTTGATAGTTGAATGAATTAAAGGACATTAACCTAAGAAATACCAAAATATTTAAATAATGCCCTATCTTGCAGAATATTTTAATTCAATATTTCTAAAACTGGAATATAAAAATACTAGTGAAAAAAATGTAAAATGCAATATGAAGTATAATGGCATATAAATGATAACGGAATCAAAATGGAGATCTTTGGGTTGGACTTCAAATGCCGTCACATGACCACTGCATTGAGAAACTAAATTCATTCTCTTTTAGACATCAACAGAGGGTACTATATCATTTAAAATATTTATGCATCAATGGCATTGATGTGGCAATTTCTTGATCTATTTTAGTAGTGAGCAATGATATTCACCAGCAATTATTTTTTTCTTTTTTTAAATACAATAGAGAACCATGCCAGACCGTCACATCCACTAACGTACGCCCCCTGCTTGACACACAAATATAAGTTTGCACTGTTCCAATTAGCCAATCATAGTCAGCCACCAGATGCTGCTTTTGTAATTTTTCCAGAGAGTATGCTTTAGGTCTTTCATTTGGGCAGAGACATTGAAAGCGATAGTGAGAAATTTTTGTCTACAGAGTTGTCAGTAAAGCTAGAAGTCATCAAACTTTTCTAGATAAAGAAAGTGTACCTTTCAAAAATTTATGGTGTTGGCAGAACGATTAATGATATGAAACAGAATAGCGAAAAAATTGAGAATCATGCTATCTATCATTTTTGTGTAATAATAATGATGTTGTTGTTGTTGAAACCCAGACCGTCCGACCTACCAGAAAGGTGTAAGGTAACTGTTTGGATGGTCGGGAAGTGCCACCCAATTTAGACCGGAACCCAGTGGGGGAGGCATCCACAGGGACTGTACCCTCCTTCCCCTACCACCAACTTCTCAGAAGGACTTTCGGACCCACATGTTTAACGTGATCGTACTCCGCATGAACACGGAAATAATGATATTGCGTAATTTTTGTGTATTAATAAGTAGATTTATGTACATACTGTATATGAAAATAATTGAACATTTTTCCATATATTCATTAATCTGTTTCATTTATCCATCACACCCTCAGTTTCAAACCCAAATGGATTATCAGGGTTCTACTGTAATGTAAAAAGTAAGTTTTCTTAAAGCAGTACATGCATAAATGATTGCTGATTTAAACTTCAATTGCTGGTTGATTGATCATCAAAATGTTACAATTCGGAGATGAAGTAAAAATTCACCAAAAACCTTATAAAACAAATTGTGATCTAATAAAAATTATTAAATGTAACAAGCAAATAGGCAGGTCTTGCTCTTAAATTTGATATGTGCTTTGTATTTTTTGCACCACGAATCAAGCTAAGATCTTCAATGCACAGTAAAACAATTTAAAAGTTTATAGAAATAATGCAATATAAAAAAATTCAATTTGGCAGGACATGAAGAAAACGATTTTCCGAAGTGTTATCTTTTAAACGTTGAAATTTGGTACATTAATTAAAACAATGACATTAATTAGAAAACCATGAAAAAATACAGTTCTTATTTTACGGCTTCTAATACAGGGAAAGAGGATGTGCATTTCCCAATGAAACAGATTTTTAACATTTGTCGCATATAATAAAAATTTAGCATGTTTTACTCCCTTTCTTTCATGAATGTATAAATAATAAATGTTTCTTATAATACTTCAATGTGATATGTCTAATTATATTATTATGATGATGAGAATAATGTAGAAATCGAAACCATTATGTAGTTGCAATTAAAATCTTAGATGGGCCACTCTATTTAAAATGTACGGCATTGCAAGTGCATACACATCAATTAGGTACATTTTAACCAACTCTATTCTACAATCACAGTGATAATTTCATTTCATCGACCATTCAATTTATTTTGGAGGCCCCAAATATAAAGCTACATCAATATCCTTTTGCTAGTTGATAGATTAATGTTTACCTAAATTAACCATAGCAACAACTCAAAAGTTATAAATTTGGGATAATTTCATGTCTGAAGCAAGGGTGTGATAAATAGATATTGGGTTATTGCCATAATCAAACCCACACTAGCTTACAAAAAACTGTCTCACCTATTACAGATAAATTATATTTAAGTCAAAATGCCTGCATACCAAATTTTAAAAATACACCTTTCTATGTTCAGGAACTATTAATTTGCATTCATGGATAATTATCAAAAATAAATGACAGAAATTATAACAGCATTGATATTAAAATGATCATAAAATATAAATTTTTGAATATTTTTTTTTCTTTATTAACTTATTTTTGACCAGTATTGCCAACTTCAATGAAGGAAAAAATAATTAGAAGTAAAACATAATAGAAGGTTTTTAAAATTTCATACTATAGGTATAACAAGGTAGACTGAATTAATTTATCAACATCAAGCATGTTTAAGGCACAAAACTTTTAATACTCCACCTATAGGTAGTACAACAAACATCTTTTTGCATAACAGATGAATATAACATTTAACTATTGCTAACTTACACTTTTCGTTGTAAAAAAGTAAAACGGCAGTGCTCAGTTTTCAAAGAGCATATTTCTTTAATACATTTCAATTGTCCCATACAGATGAAATAAAATGCAAGGATTTTAATTGGTTAGTAATGAAATAATACTGCTTTGATTATGTAGAATGTGATATTGAAAAATTGTTTTTAGCACAGTTATTAGTCTGTAGAAATATGCAAAATATAAACATGGTGTTGAATAATTTACTGAAATAGCATTATTAGATTTTATGATACTGTAAGAGCAAAACTCAGCCATTATATATATATATATATATATATATATGGGTTGATTAACATTAGCAATCTGATTTGGAAATAAGTCACATGTATGTAAATGATGAATATTTGTTACAAAATATTGACTGAAAATTTTTGAAAATGAGCATGTATGTTCTGCTTTGCCTTATAATCCATTGAAGATGTCTGGGTTGTTAGGTCCCATCACTAGTGTTCTAGAATGACTGGAAATTCAGAACAAGAGCATGAAAACAGTACATTAAAAGGCAGTTAAGCTTATCACGACCAAGGATCATCTAATTAAAATGAGCAATGATGAATATGAAAAAAAAACCATCCATTTTCAACATGTGACAAACTTCTCTGTATATAAATTGTTAATTTTATAAATGACATATCATAAGTAAGTAAAACCCAAGATATAATGGATGATGAAATCTTATTACAATAATGAGGGTTAATCTAAAATACCTTCTTTCTATTCAGGTAAGAGAAATCAGAATTTAAGTGTGTAAATCTGTCCATGAGAATCTAGAATAAGCTCTTTCTTTTTATGGAATGACAAATATCTTTGAAATTCTAAATTTTACATTATCAGTTAGAATCACTTCAATGAATTCTATTAAAACAATTAAAATATCATCTAAACAAAATGTTACTCTTTTGTGTATGTACAATGTAGTGCAAAATTTAGTATACATGTCCGATGAAAAATAAAAGATTGCTTATTAGTACAATTTACTGGAAAAATCTTTTAAGAAATTTGATTAAATGCTAAACAAAAATATTGGTTTATTTCAGATCTTATCAAATGAAACTTACACGAATACAAGTATGTAAAAATACATATAATTAAAAAATGTCCCCAACACTAAAGGATTCAAATACTTGCAATAAATTTAAGAAGTATGTAACATTAGTGTAAATGAAAAATGAAAGATGCATATAAGTGCTAATTTTATTTATTTATAAAAACAAACTAACCGTACTCCACAGCTATGCATCTAGATACATAACAAACTCGATTTTAAAATTACAATTTTTCAAAATGTGATCCACAGAATGCCTACTCCAGAAAATTTACTACCTGATTTTTCCCATTTTTTTCCTTGTGGTATTTAAATAAGCAAAAAACCAAATGGATGACAACTATCCTCCACACATAACAGATAGGGGTGCATTCACTGAAGAGTTAAATAACTGACTCAAAAAAGCTATTTGCAGTTAAAGAATTGATAGAAAAAGCCTTCATTTTTAAGAATCGAATTTGCATCTAGCAGACATGAGAATAAGTTAGTTTTTTAAGACCCATCAGAAAACCATGTTCAAATATCTTGATAGCTTATAAATGTGAATCTTGAAGCCACCATTACAGTAAGAACATGCAAATAAAACTACAAGTTATTAGACCAGTAATTTCACAGCATGTTTAGGTTCACAACGCCCTAATGAATATGATTTTACATCACAATACCCCTCTGATTTTTCATAAGAGTTTAGTGGGGGTTTTTTTTAATTAACTTTTGAGATCAGAATTTTAAAAGGAAGTGTCCTGGATTGATCGGCTAGCAATTGTCTATGTTTATGTACAGTTGCGTCATGTAACTGTTTCTTCAATGGAATGTCCCAGGTGTAATAAATTTCCTTTCTGAGAATATTTTTTTCTATTTGAAAAAATATTTTTCATTTGCTCCAAATCTCATGGCACCAATACAAAACCTCACGACACCAATGAAGAATCTCATGGCACCCTTAGGTGCTATGGAACACAGGTTGGTAATCCCTGTATTATGCCTTAGATACGGTAACATAATCATGTGTTAACTGCAATTTCTTTACAATGAAATTCCATCACAATTTAACCCAATTTTCAGCAAAAAATACAGGAAACTTTTAAACCTGGAAGAAAGTAACTTTCAGCTATCAGTTTTAAGGAAACTTACAAGTTCAGTACTATTACGTAGCTGGCTTCCAATGTCTTTTAAATTAGCCCACACTAAACAAGGCTGTAATGGCCAAGTCACCGAGTGTGTATTTCAATGATCTTAGTTCTTTATTTTGTGTGCCCTTAAGCAATGATCATGTTGTTAATCCTTTCTCACACCAAAACTTGTCAAAAGTGGCTAGTTAAAAACATACTTTAAACTAGAGTTAAAGCTTTGTGGATTTTTCTGGTTTATACCGCAGACACTAAAATATTTACATCTTTGAATAGCCAACACACTTCCTTAAATAATCCATAAACATCTGCAGATATATTATTCTGGGAATCAATTAAGGTATACACATATGGTAACAGATTTTAATAGTATAAATGTGTGTACATAAATGTAAATATGAATTTTAATTATATAATCAGTGCTGGGGACAAAAAATAAAGCATATCTGGTTCCAAGTTTGTTTTTTAAATTGATTCTGAAAATTATGCTGCTCCATTTAAACCATTCTCAGTTTTAATGAAAATAAAAACACTTGGAACTGAAATGGTAAATATTTCAAATCTTAACCTCCGTTTACTGTACACCACCACCAATAATTAGCAAATACAAAAGTTTCTAATAAATTTCAGTGATAACTACTGTAGTGAAATTCTCTGTATTTTAAAAGTATCAAATTGCATGAAATATTTAGTTACAAATTTTCTGTTATCACAGATATGCACGAAGAAATTAAAATTTAACAAATTTTAAACAGTCAGCATTTTCCACTTTCATTTTCAGTAATCAATAATTTTTGTACTAATGATTGGATAATGTCCTTAATGAGATAACAACTAGAAACATATGCAAAACATTGACACACGCCCATTGTTAAATACTTAATTCCTTATACTACTTTAAATATAAGGCTCCCCCCCCCCCCCCCCATCAGTCACCAAAATTCCCCCCAATTCCACTCATAAAATCCAAGAAATTTTAAGAGGATGTTCCTTCAGCCACTTATTTTATTTCCCTCATGTTAAACTATATAAAATATTCCCTAACCGCTAATTTGTTTAACCTTTTCTGAGCATAGATACTGAAAATAGGAATATTTGTGCTTTTCTTTTTTTTAAATTGTTAAAACAATTAAAAGTATTTCTGATATTTTTGTAAAATGAATGCATTACTTTTCAATAGATACTATTAAAAATGAATCTAACTATTTTACCAATTTTTCACTATTACTAACTCCTTTCGTGCCAATTTTTTTAATAGCAATTTTTATTCACTACCAATTTTTAAAAAAAAAGCCTAAACCTGTTCTCAGAATCTATGCTTGGCAAAAAATAGTGAGAAAAATACCTAAAGACTAAACGTGCCCGAAGGGGTTATTTTCCCATGGGTTAACATGGGAGGATAAATTGATTGGTGGGAGAATATCCTCTTAAGGAGCCAAATTAAACTTTTAAGGGCCTTTACATATCTCATTTTGCATAGGGCATTGTCTCCCAGCAACAAGTAAAGTTGCAAAATCCTTAAAGCATAGCTGCCAACCTCCAAATATGAAAAACCGGGAGATTTTTGTACGAAAATATGAAAAAATCGGGAGATTTTGATCAGCTCAATTTTAGACGATGCAGACAGATTGCAATTGTGGAAATTATTTTCACAATTAAACGAAAAGTAAGGAGGATCGCGCACAAATACCGTTTCTCGCGATACTGCTGCAAAATAGCCTTTCATTTCATCAATAATACGTTTAAACAATAGTTTTCTGTATGAAATACGAAATAATTATAAAAAAATTTGACGATGTTGACAGATTGCAAAAGGGGAAATTATTTTCACAATTAAACGAAATATTAGGAGGATCGCGCATAAATGCCGTTTTTCGCGATACTGCTGCAAAATAGCCGTTCATTTCATCAATAATACGTTTAAACAATAGCTTTTCTGTATGAAATACGAAATAATTATAAAAAAATTTGGCGATGTTGACAGATTGCAAAAGGGGAAATTATTTTCACAATTAAACGAAGTATTAGGAGGATCGCGCACAAATGCCCTTTTTCGCAATACTGCTGCAAAATAGCCTTTCATTTCATTAATATTATGTTTAAACAATAGTTTTGTATGTAAAAGAAAATAATTTAATAACATTTTAGTCGATGCAAATGCGTTTTTCCCACATTAATTAGATAATCATTGGTCATCTCTCTCGTGACGCTGTGGGAATAATCGCTGTTTGCGAGCGCCGATTACGCGATAGCTGGGAAACGGATTTTTAGATGAAAGAACGGGAAAACTTCGATTTCAAAATTTGTGACTTCGTTTCTCATTTCGTGATATTTTCGGAACATTCGTGATCTATTTCCGATTCTTTTACTTTTGTACCCTGTAGATACAAATACAAAAATACAAACGTCAATCGCGATCCATTACTACACCGCGGTAGCAGAAAACTGCACCGCGGAAAACAATTGAAAATCACGATTTGCATTCGCGTGATTTCTGCCTAGAAAGGGGGAAAATAAGGGCAGCTGGATGAAAACCGGGAGATTGAGCGACTTACCCGGGAGACCGGGAGATATAGCAAAAAACCGGGAGTCTCCCGGTAAAACCGGGAGAGTTGGCAGCTATGTTAAAGGATCATTACAAAGAATTAAAGTTTTTAGAGCATAGGAATTTGTCCAAAATGACTGCAGGAAGTTAAATATTCACTGAATATAAAATAAAGTGCAATGATGCTTCATGCTCTATTCTCAGTAATTTAAAAATAAGTGTTTCTAAAGTCTGAATATAAAAATTAAATACTTTTCAAAGTTTTTATAATAATGTAATAAAATTAAGGAAGTTTAAGTACAGTGATCTTGCTCACACAGATTTTAAACACTGTTCATCAGGCAGGAAAGTCGGCTAATAACATGAGAGGTTGAAAATACATGGGCAAATAAGCATAGACAAAAAACCCAAGTACTAGAAAACTGGTTTTTCAATCTAACATTATCTGTATAACTAGCATCATCTCTCTAAAAAAATTTAAATTATACTACAATTAGAAAAAAATACAAACAAAACTGATAATGCAACAGAGAAATGGAACTGCAGGCATGGCATATGAGCAAATCAGAAAAGGGAAGAAAACTGTGTTAGTAGGGTGCATGGGCAAAGCAGTTAAGGGGTTAAGGAAGTATATCACTGAAAAGGAGACAACTTAGGTTTGTTAAAGATATCTTTAAGTAAAGAAGGGTGAGCACACTTTACTTAAAAAAAGTTTCAAGCACTTTTCAAGGACTTTCAAGTACCATACAATTATTTTTCAAGGACATCTTTTCTTCCATATTATGAAGTTGTATGCGTTTCTGGGAGGAAAAATTATAGCAAACTAACATTATTGTTTAATGAAGCCGTTGAGGAAATTTTTGGGAAGAAACAATGTTGTTTAGAAAAATTTCAGCAACAGTGTAACTGCTAGGGAAATTTCCAGAGAAAACAGAACTTCTCAGAAAAAACACAATGCTATGAATCTGCAGAACACTTTCAACCATGCCTTTTTCAAGCACTTAACCAAGAAAATAAGAATTTTCAAGTACTTTCAAGGCCTTGAAAATTTTAATCTAAAATTCAAGTACTTTCCCAATTTTCAAGCACCCATATGCACCCTGGTAAAGGAGAAAAGAATATTTTAATAAAAAGTTTTCCCATGCATAAATGGGCATATAATGCAAATATAATGAGTATATAATGCAAAAACATATGAAAAACTTGGCATGGTGAAATATGTTTAGATCCAACCTTGGGGTACCATGAGCTTGTTATGTTTAGGAGAGTGACGGGCATTCAGCAGTAGGAATTTATATGAACAAGATCAACAGATAATGAATCTGGACTATAAGTATTGGAATTTTAGAAAAACAAAATTAGTCTTTGGATTTATTTTTTAATAAAATAATATCTCCACTACTGCAATTTACCATAAAATATGTAGAATGTTTGTTTTTTTACTATTATAGAAATACAAATCATCCTAAAACAAAAAGATATACAATAACACTAGATGGGAATGAATAATAAATATAAAATAGTATGATGGGCATGTTTCAAGAATGTTTTACAAAACAAATAAAGATTATATGAAAAATACTGTTTCTTGTGAATTTTGGTACAAAAATACATGTCAAAGAGAGAGAGGGCAAAATTGAATTTATGCACACTGGATGAAAAATTATACAAATTCTTACAATTTTTTTTACAATTTCATATAAAAAGAGTTTATGAAAACTTTACTCTTTAAACTTACTGTAAACCATGAAATTTATTCCTAAAAATGAATAAGAACCTTCTAAAAATGCTGAAGAAAAATATTATGAAATATAGTTTTAGATGTTCAGCAAGATTTCAAGAATATAGAAGTTTAAGGAAATCTGGATTACAACCCCTATATACCATTTTTAAGAAACAAAACATACATATGCTAAATGTTCAACTGTGCAAAAATGTAAGTTTAGCTTGTGATATAGGATTAATAAATTATATATAAACTGGCATTTAAAAACATAATTATAACTTTAAAATCATGTAAAAATTACCAGATTTATTAAACTACAATATTTTTACTAGTTTAATAAAATTTAATATAAAGTTAAAACATTCACACAAAATTAAAAGAAGCAATACATCACCAAATCAATTTTGAATTCTCATTGCTCTAATATAGAACAACACATTTTTCAAATGGGCATTTATTTTTGCTACACATTAAAATCTGATGTACTAACAAATATGATAAAACTTGGAATAGCAACTTGTAAATTTATAACTCAAATTTATAACTCAAATTTATATATATATATATATATATATATATATATATATATATATATATATATATATATATATATATATATATATATATATATACATAAAAGTATTTTATTTTTCAGATATGTAATGTAATAACAAACACTCACATGCTATAATTTATATTCCTTACAAAAGCTTATAGGAAAATGAACTACTGTGGTTTATTGGCACATACTTTAAGTACTTTAGAGCATTTAAAAATAAATTAAATGTAACATTATAATGATATAATCAATCATTTTAGTACTTTAATATGTGATTTCCTACTTAACTACTTAGAATTTACTACAGCATTGTTGTAAATAAAAATATTACTGTGAATGTATTCAAATAAAGGAACTAGAAAGCATCACACATTAAAAATGTGATACAAATTCGATATGTTCATCATATGATACAGCGTGGAGAGTAGCTGAAAACTCTTTTGAATTTAATAAGTGCAATTTAAAAAAAAAATAAAAAAAAAATATATATATATATATATTTGCTATAGAACAAGTTTGCTAATTTAGGGATTGCAATTCCACTTTAAAACCTTTTTTAAAACCTAACACTTCGATCACAAAATAAAAATGAAAGATCATGATTTATGTCACAATCAGTACAAGCAAATAAATATAATTCACAAATAACAAAGTTTCAGCACCATAATAAGGCACAAAATTTTAAACATATCCCATGATCCAATTATTCAGCACATTTTAAAACTGACAAATTACAATTTCACTTTACTACGTTCCTATACAAATCTATCGAACAATTTAATACACAAAATAATTACTTCACAATATTTTATTACAAAAACATACAAAGAAAAGCACTTATCACAGAATTACAAAAATGAATTAAATTCACTAAACGTGAAAATAAAATTATCATAGTACATAGCATAAAGCTATATATATTAAAGACCTTTTTGAAGAAGCTAGACTAATCCTTTTTTTGCCATTTCACAACTTTCCCAATTTTTAATAATCAAAGTTTTATGGAATATGCATATTGAAATAAGTAACATTTACCACTTTAGTTCAATAAAATTACTCAGGCACATAAAACAAAATTTTAACTTTAAAATTAATTGCCCAACAAAAAAGGAAATATATTCAAAACAATATTAAGGAGTTTTGTGAACAGAGAAAAAATAAAATAAATATTTACACAATTAGTAATTAAAAATAATATATTTTTTACACAATTCGATTGTCTAAAATGAGGAAATCATAAAGTAATCAAAATATCCAATCGAAATAATTAATAAAAAGTTCATTAAATTTATCTTTAACCCAGCAAGCAAAGTCAAAATTTAATCATTGCTTTCCAATTGACACATACACTTTACAATTTAAAAATTATGGAATAGTCTAACATCAGCAAGTTTTAAAATATACAAATAAAAATAAATACTTGATTTTAAAATATAAATATCTTAAATAAGCTAAAAGAATCTAACAATCATTCCATGCTTTTTTTATCAATCATATCTTCTTGAAAGAGGAAAAATCCATATGTATTTTGGAATCAAGAGGGAAAAACATGCTGACATTTGTATATAAGTAAACAATTATTTACAATAAAACTCAAAGCTTCATTAACAAGTTTTGGACTCCAGCTGACTGTATTGCACATCATTAGGCAGAACTTATAAAAGTTATAAGCATGAAATGATCGCAATGTTAAAAAATACTTTTCCACACTCCATCTGCTCTACCACAGCGTAAAAACATTAAACAGGGTGACCAAAACAAAGCATTTCATGGTTTACAGTGTGTGAATGATTCTAATTAGGAAATGTATGTTACAAATCACTCTCCCCAACGGGAAGTGGAGACCCTACCTGCCAGCCTTGAGGTAATGGGTCATGTCGGACGGTCAACGTCATTTCATACGTAGGAGCTAGAAGAGCCATGACAGCGTCTTTGTGAGAAGCTTGGCAGACATCAGCACCATTAACCTGAAAGTGCATAAAAGGCCTATTCAGGAAAGAGTCATATTAAAATAAGGTTTGTATCTTGGAACAAAATAAAGGAACAATGATTTATTTTATTATGCAATATGCTTATGTTGGCTATGGAAGAATGCTTTTCATAGAAGACACCAGGGTTCCCACTCACTTTTCTCTCTCTCTCTCACACACACACACAAAAAGAAAAAACGAAGACAAAAAGAGGCATTAATACCTAATTACATTTTTAAGAAACAATATTATGCTTATCAGTTAATTTCGCATAAGGACCTTCAGAATTAAATTGTTGGGGGTAGCATACACAAATGATGTTACTTAAAATATGTTTCTTCCCTACAAATCTCACTATAGATAGAAACAAATATCTGCACATACACATACACAAAATAAATAAAATAAATTAAGATCTATTACTTGGCATTTTATGACCACCTGAAAATAAAGAATTTTCTTTAAAAGATAGTGAAAAATATTAAGCAGAACAAAATCAATGTATAAAAATTAAGATGTTTAAAGAGTTGGGGGGGGGGGGGGAGCTCTGAGGAATTAATTAGAATGGAATATTCCACTGGACACAAAAACTCATGCAAAGCACTTTTTATGCCAAATTTTTATAACCATAATCTACTAATAACAAGTTTAGTCATGAATATCTTTCATAATAAATTTCATAATTTTTAATGATAAATTGGGAATAATTTGAAAAGTTAATAGCAACTAAAATACAGAAGTATAGAATACAACATTAATAAAAATTTGAAAACTAAGTTATATGTTCAGACAATGTTAGAAAATCATCACAGGGTTAAATGTAAAATGAGATACAAGCAATTTTAAATTATATATATATATATATATACATATATATATTGTTTTACCTTTAAAAGCCTATCACCAACTTTAAGTTTCCCTGTTCCAGCTGCAGCACCTTCTGGCACAATCTGAATTGGAATAAAATGGTATATCAGCACAGAATAGAACAAAATATTTGTCATTGAATGTGAATATACACACAATTTTATTATCACTACACAGGAATTTGAAGAAACATGACAAAAGGAAATATTTAATCTTAGATGATATCCAAGTTCTGATGTAAAAAGGACTTTCTCCAGGATACATTGTCCTTAAAGAAACGACTTGACCATAAAATTACTCAATAATAGCATCTTCAAGTGAGTTATAATATAATTTTATAGAATACATAAGCTTCTTACATTGCCTGGAATCTCATTCCCAGGACAACATACAGTATCCATAGATCTGATTTACACCTTTTTAGAACTTCCAAGCATGGCTACGCTGCACTTTCAGTAAGAAAATTTGTTATGTGCCAGAATTTTGTACTTCTGTGGTGCAGACAAAGTCAATCATACCATACAGCCACTTTCAAATTCAAGAAAATTGAGCTCATACTGCACAAGGCTGCAAAGGCTAAGCTGTTTCATTGTGTTACCTAAGGTGAGTACACTTTCGCGTAAAAAAATTTCAAGGACTTTCAAGTACCATGTAATTTTTTTTCAAGGATGTCAATCAACCCCTCATTATGAAATTGTATGTGTTTCTGGGAGAAAAAATAAATAGCAAACTAATGTTATTGTTTATTGTTGAAACCATTGAGGAAATTTTTGAAAAAAAAAAAAGATGTTGTTCAGGAAATTTTGAGGAAAAGCAGAATGCTGGAGAAATTTCCCAGAAAAGCAGAACTTCTTGGAAAAAACACAATTCCGAGGATCCGCATATCATTTTCATAGTTGACCTTTTCAAGCACTTTTAAGGACTTAACCAAGAAAATGGGAATTTTCAAATACTTTCAAGGCCTTGAAAAGGGTTATTTAAAATTCAAATAATTTCCTGATTTTCAAGCACCCATATGCACCCTGGTTACCTAAAATAGAGAATCACTAGGCAAATTAATTAACAAAAAACAAATTCAAGTAAGGGAGATTCAGTGACAGAGAAATAAAGTTGTCCTGAATCAGTACAGGTATTCCACACTTAAGGACTACTCAATAGCTCTAAGCAATCACAGTGTAAAGGGAATTTGTTATAAAATTAATTATGCAAAGGCCTGATGTGATCATCAAATAATATAAATAATATATATGAAAAGTTCCAAAATTCACTGATGGGAGATGTTTCCAATAACTTGGAACCATGGCCCCACTGCAGCAACCAATGTTGACGAGCCAATTTTGTGCTTCGCAACACTCATCAACACCAAATAGCTGTTAATGCAGTACAACAAGAAAACTTGTTATATGTCGTAATTTAGGAAACCTCAATGGTAAACTATAATGCAGTTTTACCATGCCGGTACCGTATCGTTTGTGGAGATACCGTATAAAAGTTATGGATACGCGTATCATTTATATTATATTTTAATGTTTCTTTCGTGAAAATAAACCAGTTATTTCATGTAAAGTCTCTTTACTTCAACAATGTACGACTTGATAAAAATCTACGGCTATCTCTGCAACAATTGGCTATGTGCAATAAATTAACTTTTTAAATTGCTTTTAATTTTTTTTTAAGCCAACACAAATGATGAAACAAAGTTGAACCAAAATTATCAGCACTTTATTCTGAGTAAAAGGTTTTTTAAATCTTTTAATTTGCTCAATTAGGAGGAAAGTTATACAACTTTGCGCAAATGCTAGTAATCACAAAAATGTACATGTTTAAAATGCCATCTGGGAGACCTTTTCTAAAATTGGTTTTAAACTCTCTAAACATGTATAAATACCTGTGCAAAATATAAAAAATATTTAAAATGTTGCAACAACAACCCTTTGTTGAAATAGCGTGAAATGACCCAATTTCATACATGCCAACATTTGACTAGGGGTCATCAGTAGCATAAGTTAAAGAGCTTAAGAAGAGTTCAAGTATTACATAAGCATCTCGGGAGGGGGTGTGTCAGAAAATCTTATTTTTCCTATCTTACTCTATGTTAATTTTTGCTTACTGTGTGTGTGTGTGGGGGGGGGGATTCAAAATTACCAAAAATGTGCTTAAGTAATACTTGAACGCTCCCTTACCACGGACAAGTCGCCGCATGCTCTGGTCTATTGTTTGAATGATTTTTAAAAACAAATATAACAAAAAAAATAACAATTGCATATTTCCATAATTCATATTTATAATTGGATATTTACATAATTTATTTGACAAAAGTAGAACTTTCAAATAACCAACATAAGATGGAAAAAAGCTATCAGCAATGTACGAAATACTAAAATATAGAAAGTCAGTCTTTTTCAGCACAATGAGTATGTAATTGGTTATAACATCACTCTTGGCATTTCTGAGTTCGACTACACTAAAAGTTTTTCCATAACAACAATCCATATTTATTTTCTCCACCAACATACTTTCCAATGTCTTTGTACAAAGATTTGACCTGAATTCTGTTTGATTTTTTTTAACTATACTAAAAATTCGTTCAGTTGGCGCATTACTATGTGGAACAACTAAAACAGACAGCATTAGTTGAGAAAGAAGCTTAAACTTGAAAGTACCATCTGGATACTTAAGATTACCAATCTTACACCAACAATCATCAGCCCTATCACATTCTGTAATATCAGAGGAAAACTTTTCATTTTGATATAATGCAAATTCTAACTGCAATTTATCACAGTCTTCAGGAAAATCAAACAGATCAACAAAGTATTTGTTATGTGTGTATTGATCAACAAAGTATTTGTTATGTTTGTATTGATCAACAAAGTATTTGTATGTTAACAATAGGGTCTGAAATAAAACTATAAAAAAAAATATTACTCTAATGCAGAGGTGGCCAACCTATGGCCCATGCATAATGTGACCATACGTTCCATTTTTAGGTAGCCTGTCCCGTTGTCCCCAAGCACAGCTTCGGGATGCCGAAATGTTCCGCTTTTAGAAAGAGGTAACAATTGTTAGAAAACTTCAGTGTAAACAAGCAACACATACATTGGTTATAGTACGGTCAAAATCCAAAAGTTACTGTGTGCTGATTGGCTAAGCACAGCTTGTCACTAAGTTTTAACCCCATGTTACGTATTCCTGCAAATTAAGATGTCAACATCCGGATTGTGCTAATTTCTACTTTAACTGATTAGAGATTAGTATACTCCGGAAAACATTAACTTCTACTTCGATCACACAGCACTATTTAAACTGGTGGATGTGTCAGTAGACGATGTCTCTTCTCTCGTCTTCATTTATGAAGTAGTCATTCTGAGTCTTGGACCTTATTTTTCTAAAAATTCTTTAATTTTAAATAAAATGCGGGAGACCTAAACGTTGCATGAGAGTAATATTTTTTTATATATATATAACTTTATTTCAGACCCTATTGTTATCATTTTTCAACTTGGAAGAAAAAATCACTTCATCCTTCATTACCAAAAAAAATATGGAAAAATTCAATTTTTCGCAGAAAATTATAAACTTTAGGCCTCTTGTGGGAGACCTAATTTTTTTTCAATTGAGCCTAATTTTTTTGTGGTATATTTGGGTCTATAGAGACAACTTTTTATCAACTTGGAAATGTGAATTTCAAAAAATGTTTTTTTTTTTTTTTTATACACTCTATTGGATAGTGAAGCAAACATGTGCAAGAACTCTGTTGTGTAAAAAATTTTCCCCACACATTCAATACTGAATTGAAAACAAGCGAAGTGATCACTTCGCCACTGAGGAAGGGCATAATAGTGCCCGAAATCACTATAGCTGTGTGATTTTATACGTCGTAAAAGGGAGATTTTAATAAAAGACTTTTAAACCTATTTTTTTTTTATTGTCTTTAATTTTAAAGTATTAATTAGTTGACGGGTTTCCATAGTATTTTATTATGATATAAAGGATTATACCTTGGAAATAAAGATACCAGGCTCTTCAGCACCAAAGGGATGACAGGTGTGATCAACACCACCAATTATACTTAAACCTAAAGGACCACCAGCTTTCACTAAATTTACTACCTAGAAAGAAATAATACAAATACATCAGTTACAATGAATATTAAGACAAATTTCTTGTTTTCTATTTAAAAAAAAATAATGCAACATTATAGGTAGTTCTGGAACAAAGGGAATAATAGGAAATTGTCTCTCTAGCAATCTGTCATGGGCAGGTTAGACTTGTTCATGTAATAAAAAATGAGAGTTCAAATAAACAAACATCTGAATATATTTATTTCATAAAATGCATTTCATAAACATATAACATTAATTTTAAAGACGGGTAAATTTCTCGAATTTCGAAAGGATTAAAAAGATAAAAAGTAATGCCAATTTACTTTGAGCAGGATAATTTTTTTCTCATTAAATGTGTAGTTTAACACAAGCAGGGCCTACTTTATACATTAATCACTAGGGTCATGGCCCCGGACTGTCAAATTTAGCCTCAATGGTCTGAAAGTTTAAAATGGTTTTAAACAAGGGGTAGAGATTTAAAAACTATTTTATATAATTTTGAAATATAATTTCATTGCAGGTCTAGGGTCACATGTTGTGGTTTCAGATCAACAATTTTCTCTGTTGGGGATGCCCGATCCATGCAGGACTCTAGTCTGAATATAGCAACCTTCGATTAAGATTCATTGGAATGTTTACACACACACACACACACAAAAAAAAAAAAAAAAAGAGAGAGAGAGAGAGAGAGAATATTTCAGAATAAGCATCGCATCTGAAACAAAAGAAATTAAGTTTGAAATTGTTATACACTCTGGATTTTATATTGTAAATTATAGTATTAGAATATTTAAGTAACATGTTAAATCTTAATCTAAACTTATTAAAATATTTCAACAAAGCACTTAGTAAAATTATGGTATGCTAATACCCAGACTTTTTGCACACTCTGAAATTTATTCAAAAAATGAATTCTCATTTTTAATTAATTCTACTATCAAAATCACTCATATTACTGGAGTACGAAATGATATTTACCTTTAAATTTTAAGCATGACATATTATATTTATCCATTGACATATAAATATTTATCCATTGACATAAATAAGTTTATACATAAAATTAGCTATAAATATTAAATTTCAGTTGAAGCTTTCAACCCTTGGAATGTTTTAATAGGGTAATTGTATTCCATAGGAAATAATGCTATGAAAATTTTAGACTTTGAATAATTCGAGTTCTAATCTTGAAAATTGCAAAATGTTTTATCTAGTTTTAGTCTTTTACATGATGTATCTATATATAAAATTTGATATAAGTACGTGTGGTGCATTCATTCTTGAGTTCACACAAACACAAATGGACATATTTCCAAAAGTGATGGAGATCTTAAAAAGTGCTTATCCATTATAATCTTGAATTTGAAAATTTTCAGTAAAACAATAACCTTTTTTCAATACAATAGTAAAAGAAAACAAATACAGCTCAATCTCTATTCACGAAAGCTACTTACTTCAGTTTCTCCACTCGAATTTACATAGTTCACACAATTCGTTTTTGTGTAGGCACATTTCTCATCTTCCCTTTCCCCACTATTCACTCGCACACTCTTATCAAAGTCAATATTATTACAAGCAGAGTCACTCACAGAATTCATAGTAGGAGTTTTACTGGAAGAATAAGTGGATATCATCTCCATATTGATAGGATCATTCCTGAGTCCAGGCAACTTTGTGTACAGTGAAAAATTACTGGGCTTGGTTTCTGTAGTTGAGAGTTCAGGACGCCGGTAGGAGCCTATATAGGAGGGCCTGTTGGCCATGTAAGAACCAGAGGAGTAGAACTTAGGAGTGTATGGTCGTGGGAGACCAATCAGCTTAGGAGATTTTTGAGCTAGCAGTGATGAACAGGATAAGGTCATAGAGGATTTTTCAGGCATATGAGGAGTATTTGGATCCCTTGGGACAAGCTGAAAAACAAATATGGATTTATAACAGAGATCAGGGACAACAAAAAACATATCAAAAAAGGAAAAAAAAACCTAAAAATTAAAAAATATTTTTAACTATGTATACCTTACAAATGGAAAATCTTAAAATTATGAGAAAAACATTGTACAACAGCATAGTTGATGAAGCATATCAAAATAGAAACACAGTAGTTTATTGTGTTATCAATATAATTTAACATTTGAATAAGCAATCGCAATCATCATATGCACTACTTTTATGTTGATACTCGAATTTGCTGATGATGTAGCAGATTTAGCCTTTTTAAGAAAAGTCTTATCAAATATTTTGCTAACATATTTTTACTTTTCTACACTTCAAAATATTTTGATATTTTTTAATTTTCATCTGAACATTTTATTATCTTTTTCTAGTCACAACCTGAAGCATAAGTGTTATTTTTCTATATTTTCGCTGGGTTGATGCATCTATAAAAGCTTTTTCAGATAATTTCTTTCATTACTTTTACAAAAACAGATAAAAAAATTTGGCATATTTTTTTATTAGACACCTTTTTGCAGTGAATCCAAAAATTAAAAAAAAAGTGGCATATGATTTTTTTTAGTATTCATTCTCCCTAATTTTTACTGTTAGTGGGAGGGTTCTTTTAATTATCATGTCAAATGTGAAAAGACACCAACAAAGTTAGATTTTAAAAGGGGGAGTTGGACAGAAATAAACAGTTCATAAGTAGGATTCCTATTTTAAATATGAAATTGTAACACAAACAAAATGTTATTTTTATATAATACTAGAATAAATTATCTAGCATTGCCTGGGTCATTAATAAGAATCCGCTACATAAATAATATAGATAATACCACTCAATTTTCAATTCACCCGTTGTGAGCCAAACTCATTCCCCTTTTTGTTTTAATCCAAATCCTTAAGTTTTAACATATATGTAGTCATATATGACTATTTGCCATGTATGTGAACAAACATTCACTTCTCCCATAGCAATGTCCAGCAAACCGGAAAAAAGAACGAGATCAAAAATTGATTTTTATGCTTTCGGTTTAAAATTATCAGAAAATTGACTAATTTAAAACTTTTTTTTTTAATTAGAATGTTAAGGTATACATCCATATTTCTGCCAAACTAAGCTTCCTTTTTCAGATGTGGTAAGAAAAGGAAAAAATAAATAAATAAATACATATTTTGATGCATTTAAAATAAATAAATATGAAGGAACTGTCCTACGGATTCGGTTCAGAGATCACTGGAAAGAATGTTCTTCTCGATAATGTCAAGATGGAAACTCTGTGACAATATGTTCAAATGCTAAGGAAACAATCTATGTGAAAATTGCTCAAAATAGTACTAAAGAACATTCTAATTTTTTTTTAAACTCAACATGGTCTGTTGTATCGGGAATTCAGCTAACCAAGTACCAAATTTAGTAGCTGTCCGAACCTTTGATGTTCTGCTACAAAAGAAACACAGACAAACATCTTTTATTATGTACTAGAACGAATTATCCAGCATCACCCAGATCGTAGGTATATGCCCACTGTGTAAACAATACAAATAAGGATAGAAATAACATAACTCAATTTCCGAAATGCCTGTTTAAAACAAAAATTGTTCACACACTCAATATTTTCCAATTTTCCATCTACAGCCAATTGTATAACGCAATTTGATAATGGCTATATAAATACTTCACTGCTTGCTGAAAATCCCCTATGCTCCGTATTTAAAGTATGAAAACACAACGAACACATGGGAGTAGCCTCAGTGGACTGAACGGCTTCAGAAAAGGGTCCACTCCATAATGAGGAAGCATTCTGTACATTAAAAAAAAAATATATCTAAGACTTTGTTAAAAAATTTATAGTTAATCAACGGATGAGTTTATGAAATTATTTTTTTCTAGAGTAGTTTATGAAGGAGCTGCTGTTAAATGATAAGCATTGGATGATGTGTCAATTTTTTTTATATCATAATATAAAAATCGGCAAGATTTAAAATGCACGAAAAGTATATATTTTTTAAAAATTCACAAAATTCATCTATTAATTGTATGAATGAGAATTTTTCAATTTTCTGGTGGTGTTAAGATGGAAACTCTATGATAATATTTTAGGTCGATATGGAATCAATTTCTGTGAATATCGCCCAAAACTGGGGCTAAAATATAAAATGGCTACAACAACTAATTAAAAAATAAAAAATAATAATAATAATGCTGAGGTGCATCTAGTCGGGTCCTGAAGTATCTGTGTACCAAATTTCATGGTCATACAGTGCTTAGATTTCCCGCTATAGACTGCACACACACACACATAGACAGAGAGAGAGACATCTTTTATTATGTTAGATACTGTAAACAAATTTATCATATATTGTATGGCTGCAGTACCTAGCAAGCATGTTATGAAGGAAAAGCTTCCTTCACTTTTAAATTTAACTGCTTATTATTGATTATTTTATTATATTTAAGTTTATTATTATATTTAAATTTTGCCTGATAGTATAGAATATAATAAACTTTACATTTATAATTAACAACGTTATCTCTAACTTTATTTCCTTTACCAATTCCAAAATAATTTCACCTACCTTTGATATCTTCATAGAAATTGCAGAGTTTAAACCCAATTAATTTATTGCACAGCCATTACACTAAAGAATCACACTCCATTATTGTTAAATTAAAAATTAACTTTTATTTGCAACAATTCAAAATATCATCCAATTCATTAAAACTTCAATTAAATGTATAGTGGTTCAATTTAAGTACATTGTGTTTATAATTAAATCAATTAAATTCAGAACTCAACTCTAAAAAAACTCAAAAACCCAGGTTCAGAATTCACTCTGGTCTGAAGACCAGAGTTTAGTCTGCCTGGAGAGCTGTCCACCAAGAAATTAAATGCTAGATATTAACCCTCAAAATAATAAAAACAAACACAAATTGTACATGTTAAAATTCTAAATATTTATGTTTAAAACTCAAATGAAAACAATAGAAATTAAAGGGTAAAATTCCAAGTTTCAAGATAAGAAGTTTCAAGATAAAAGTGTATAAAACTTCAATATTCAACATAAAATATGTAAAACCATATTATTTAAGTTACAAAAATCCAAATTTTTGTCAATTGAAGAACCGAAATATTAGTAAAAACACTAGATGACCGATCGATCGTTGATTTTATAAAACTTGGAAAAACACCCAATAAAACTGAAATGGCTAAATTCTTGACGTGGTGTTGATTTTGTAGAACTTGCAAACACACATCGATCGTTGATTTTATAAAACTTGGAAAAACAACCAATGAAAATGAAATGGCTAAATTGTTGACGAGGTGTTGATTTTGTAGAACTTGGAAGACACTCACATCGCAGAACCTTGGTTTATGTACCTCAGAACAGATTTTAGGTGACAGGTTACTTTAAAACATTTAAACCACAAGACCAGCCGAAACGCTGATTATTCAACAGGAAAACATCATCGGGGTGCGGGCTCCCTTACAAGACCTAGGTCTGCGATTTTTAACAGCAACTCAGACCACCTTCACCCTCTCTGTAGCCAGGAATTGAATACCACTTAGCAACATGTTCGCTTCCCAAGAGCTGCCAAACTTGGCGAGTAAAAACTTGCGCCTCATGCAGAGCGCCTACGCATATATCGCGGAATAAAAATTATGCTACGCCAAGAACCATAAGGCGGGAAATTTCACCGCCAAGCGTACAGCAAACCCAATGAAATGTCTGGCACCCCGTTTGCAGGTGTTCGAAGATAAACCAAGAAGGAGTCCCTTTTCTCCTAAAAATGCGTCTTTTTTCTGCAAACTCGCGAATGAAGTTAAGCAAATTAAGAGGCCAAAAGGAAAAACCGGAGTATTAGTGAAAGATCTTTAGCATTTGAAGACACATCGCGCATAATTTTGAATAATGAAAAGGATAACAAATTAATGTTAAGAGGGGGATAAATAGCCGAAATATTCAATAACGCCAAATTAATTTAAAATTTTGAAAGGAAAGGGGAAAATAATGAATTTTGAACTATTAAATAAATTTTGAACTATTACTTAAGGTAGCATCATTAAATCCCAACATAACACTATTATATTGCATAAAGCAGAAATTTTTTTCAGATTTGTAATTTTCTACACACGAAAAGTGGTAATAAATTTATTAATCTATAGAACAAAAAGCAAAACATGATTCAGAATGTTTCACAGTTAAAATAAATTTTGCACAAAAAAAATATAACTTAAAACAATTCTCCAAATAACCAAAAGTAGAAATGAACTGTGGACCTAAATAATATTTTCTGAGACAACAAACATTTTTGGATATAAATTCAAAAGTGGATTTATGGGGGATTTTCTTTTTTATATAATTAGAAAAGTTCAATGATTATACCTCTTTTTAAAAATCTCTCTGCTCTTAACTTACTCTCAGTAAATCAAGAGGTTTATACTGGGGACAGAAATTAATTAATATACAAGGGGCAGGTCTGGCATACTGAAAAGGGAGGGAGGTGCCCTTCATTAAGAACTCCAAAAAAGTTAAGCTTTAAGAAAATTAATTGAGATTTAAAAGATTGTGATATCAATATTTTAAAACAATTGAACAAAAATTCCCATTTAACAAATTTCTCGATTTTATGAAGCAGTGACAAGATCTCTACATTTGCTGTATGTTACTTCCATTTAATGAATAAATGTAATAGTCTCTTCCAGTTTATCAATATGGTGTTAACTGCATACACATTTCAAAAGTACAAGATTATTTACTATAGTAATTAATTATCTTAAGATGATTTTGAAGAAAATTAATTATTATAAGTAAAATATGCAAACATATATAGAAACAAGCATGCACATTTCAAATTACTATTGAGAAATTTAAAAACGCTATGTGGAGTTGCAAATCTGAAAAGGGGAAAAACATTATCATATATAAGCCACTGTCTGTGTTTCTCATCTCTACAGTTTTAATATTTATGAGTCATAACCCATTGGTCCCCAAGCATTCTTACTATTTAATGACAAAATATTTCAGTTATAACTGAACCCATTATCCACTTTCATCCATACATTGTTTCCTTTCTGATTATGAGATAGGACAAAACCCAAGAAGTTCAAGGTCAAGAACAATTAACTTACATAAACATAGACCTTGAAAACTGCTTCCCCCCAACCCCACCTCCGATAGTTGAATAATTTTAAAGTGAGCCATTATATTTCATGCCACATTCTAAGTGGAAAATCTAATGATGTTTCTTTAGGAGCAAAAGATAAATTATTCAAGAATCTATCAAATATATTAGCTGAATATATAAAGCAAAGAATAATTTCAATAAAGATGCTTTGAGTATGTTTGGGGCATAGAAGCAATGATAGACTCAGCAAACTCTAGTTTGATTATTCTAAAAGCAGAACTATAGAATGAAGATATACATGTATATGCAAATACTTTCTAAATCAACCATGCATATAACTACTTTCTAAATTGAAGCTAATTTGCAGATAACTTTTTTAGATAAAATACATATATTCCCTTTTCTCTGTGGTATATGCAACAATAGCATGCTTATTCTATCATATTTGGAACTTATAACCGGCAAATAATTAATTTAACTAGGAAATTTTTCTATTAATACTGAATTTTGTTATTACACTCCAAAAATATATCTAGAAATACTTTTAATTCATATTAAACTCTCCTTGCAGGTTATGATAATATTTCTTCTTGATGATAGTGTATGCAGATGCTTTTCTTTTACATTGCACTCACTAAAGGTTCTGAAAAGTTATGCACAACACATACACAAAAACATACATTGTGACATGCATCAAGGTTATTTCCATTCTTCAAAAAATTTTAATTTCAAAGAACATATCCAAGGTTTATACTCTTATTACAACAACAGATAAAATGAATACAAATCAAAAGTGTAAAACTACACCAGCTAAGCACAGCTCATTAAATCAAAAGCTCACATACCTTTTTACGCTGAACAACAAGTCTAACAAAACGATCAAGGCCACTAAGAAGTGATACTGCTTGATCTTGCCGAGCACCCTCCATGTCAACTCCATTAATAGTTAGAACCCTATCACCTACTTGAAGTTTACCATCTTTAGCAGCAGCACCAATTTCAGATATTTTCGTTATAAAAATACCCTATACAGGAAGAAAAGCAACAAGTATAATGAAATAAGTTCCATTTTCTATGGAGGTGTATATCATACAAGAAGTTTAAAAACAAACAAATTAAAAAACTTAAATTATTTTAAATACACTGGCTTTTCGGTCATTCCAGGAAATGAGTTAGCTGATGAATTGGCTAGAAAAGGCTCAAGTACTCCTTTTGTTGGTCCTGAGCTGGCTTTGATTATTCCCAATAAACTTACTAGAAGAATTGTCTACGACATCTTCAGAAAGCTTCAGTGCAAGAACTTGCGTAATACTAAGGGCTAAAGGCAGGCGAAAATGCTTAACTGCAACTGCCCTAGTATACGTCAGAAGGAATTATTCAAGCTCAGTAGAACTGGCATCAGAAGGGCTGTTGGGCTCCTTACTGGGCACTGCACCCTTAAAAGACACCTAAATATTATGGGTGTCACTAAGGATTCACTTTGTGGAGGCTGCAATTATAGTGAAGAAACTGCAGCTCACATTCTTTGTGAATGTGAGGTTTTCTCCGCCTATAGGTTCGAACACATGGGTCGGCATGTGATAGAACCCTGGGAGCTATATGACATTCCTGTCAAGTGCCTGCTTATTTTTGCTTCGGTTACTGGTCTCTTTTCTTAGAGACCTTTATTTCTTTTGGGGTAGTACAATAGACCTCTGGTCGATGAGCTGGGCTCTCCTGGAGCCATCCGCCTTCATGTCATTCATTCAAATACACTGGCTTCAAAAGTTAAGCACGGACGGTAAAATCAACAAAAATGGAAAAGTAAAACTTTGATTAACTCAAAATTGTACATGAAGGTAGCAAATGTGTTTATGCATTAAAGAAAACAAAAATTATGTACAAAAATATTTACTTTTCTAAGTTATATGATGACGTCACATTTGGGTCATTAACAAAATTATGTTTAAAGGCAAACAAACCAAATAAAACTTACATTAATATGGTATGTGACCACCCCGGACCTTCACACAAACTTTACAATGATATTCCATGCTTTCAATGAGGTGATCAGCCATTGCGGATGCGAGCAATAGCCATTCCTCCAATAGCGCAGTTTCCAACTCTCTGAGAATGTCTGGTGGAAATAAACATGCAGAAGCAGCATGCCCAAGGGCGTCCCAAAGATTTTACATGGAATTAAGGTCGGGGGAATACGTCGGCCACTCCATACGAGAAATGCCCTCACTTTCCAGGTATTCATCAACGATGTTAGCTCGATGGGGACGAGCATTATAGTGCATAAGGAGGAAATCAGGACCAACTGCCGCAGCGTAGTCTCGCAATGGGGTCTAGAACTTCATCCTGATACTGTGCAGCCATCACAGAACCGCCTTTAAGGATATGCAGCTCTGTGCAATATCCCATTTAAATTTCGACTCCCACCATGACATTGCCACCTCTAAATGCGTGATGTTCGATGACTTATTATATTCTTGGCCTGATTGCGTGTGCCTTGTTCTCTCCAGACCCTTACACGCTTATCATCTGACTCCAGGGCAAATCTGGACTCGTCCGTGAACAGGACGTTGCACCAATCTGAAACAGTCCAACTGACATGTTGATGACACCACTTTAATCTTGCCCCTCTGGCTTGGGCAGTTAGTAGAACACAAAAACGTGGTACTCTGGCTTACAGTCTCTTCACGTGGAGCCTTCGGTGCACAGTACTGGCAGATATTGTCTTACCAAGTGCCGTTGCAACCATGAATGTAACAATTGTAGAGGTCGCTCGTTGATTCCACTTGGCTACTATAGCAATATGCCGATCATCAGAGGGGGTGGTAATCCTTCGATGACTTGGTACAGATCTCCGGACAACTGTTTGACTTGTTTGGAATTGCTTTCATAATCGAGAAATTACCGAATGATCAACATCAAAGAGAATAGCGACATCTTTGATTGAATGTCCTGATTCAATGCATCCGATAGCATGCCAGCACTCACTATCTATCATTCGTCTTCTTTCAGCCATAGAAATACGAATATCATCAAAAATAATCCTACAAAAGTTATAAACACTTCCTATCAGCATCTAAATGCACCTCCTCAAACCCTTCAGAATGCTGGCATCTTCCAATGACTGCCTAATTAGCATATATTTGGACAGTCAATCATGGTTAGCTGTAACATACGATATTTGCATACTGCCATCTACATCCGCAGTGATTTTAAGCCACTCAAATTCAAATTTGCATTGCGGGCTTAACTTTTGGAAGTCAGTGTATCTACACAAAATGTACAATGGATTAATCATAAAATGTACCATTGATTAACAATAAGTATTCCTTACGGTGAACATAAACTTAAATATTTCAAATTCACCTTCATATTAAACTAGTAGAAATATCCCAGCATTGCCTGGGATACTTTTGAAACAAAATTAAGGTGGTACAAAATCCGAAATATATTAGTCAAAAATCAAGCTTAACAAACCAATTAAAACAGTATCTAGATCAAGTGAACACTTTTCATATTATAAGGAATCATTACAAAAAGATGAAACATTCAAAAATAAAACATATTAAAACATTCAGTTTCAGTGCTTGAAAGAGAACTCTTTCAAGCAATGAAACTGTTTGAACCGATGAAACTCTTTCATTGCTCGAAGGAGTTTCATCGGTATAGATTGCATATTACAAAAGATATTTAGCTTGAAAGTACATTTGAGAATTTTCACTTTTATATAATAAAACGGTACAAATTCAAAAATATTTTTAGCCATAAACCTGCTCCTTAAGTATATAAATCTGTTGAGCAGTTCCAGTTATCAGTCTCAAAAATTAAAACTTAACAGAATATTATTAAACTTTGCCATAAAAAGACTGTATAACCTTTTTATGGCTTTAAAGGTTAATTGTGACTTCCTGAATAGTGAACTTGATTTAATCAGATTATGTGCCTGCCAAGGAAAAGGTAGCGGCAATAAAAATTGTCAGTAACTGTGCTAAGTGAGCCGTAAAACTAGCCAGTGAATTCAACCCAATACTTACATATAATGAGAATCAACAACTGATTTTTAAAGCTGTTGAACATTGTCAGAAATTAAAACTCCCATTCAAGAAAAATTTTAAAACAAATGCATAAATACAGCATATTATTACTTTACTTTTTGTATACTTCTATATCATATCATTGATATTATCAATAAGCAGATTTTGTAATATAATAATATCCAATAAAAAAACCATAATTTTCAAAATTTTGAATGATATGAACTGTCCTTTAATATATTCTTAGACTCTTAAAATTTTATCAGTTTATATAATAAATCAGCAAACCGTATAAAATTAGATGGTCTGCAAGATAAAAAAATAATTTTTTTTTTTTTCACGTATTAAATTTGAAACAATCTAGTCTAGCAACAATTATACAAAAAAAGAACTTACATCAGAAGATTCTTCTCCTTCCTGACTTGCCGAAATACTCAATCCCAATCCATTCTGTTCCCTTATTAAGGTTGTATGGAAGATCTAAGAGAACAAACACACAAAACATAAAAATTAGATCAATATTTTATTATAATTATTTTCTCAGAGAGAAAAACAAAACTGATTTAAGTGGTCTTATAAAAAACAAATAAACCTATTTAAAACAGACATACACTTTGCCACAATAAGATTAAAACATGATTTTGCTGTTTTTAAAGATACCTTAATGCTGCTTACAAAGCATTTTAACTGTGATACACTCAATTTATTATCTTAAGTAACACAGCAATCCTCTAATTAGCATGATTAGCTGGTTACGCAAAAACGTCATACTAAATGAAATCACATTACTCAAATTTAATAATCAATACAGAATATATTAATGTGTCCTAAGACTTTGAAAACATCAACCAATATTTTTTAAATATGTTTTTTACAGAAATTTGGCAAATAGTAAAAAAAAACCCAAAGGATTATAATTAATATTTGTAGCAAGTTCATAGAAATTAACAAAACACTTTAGTATTTCCTTGAAACTTTATTACTTACAGTACAGTAAGGTACTCCTAAATTTCAAAATATTTAATGTGCACATCAGGCACGTAATAACAACTCTAGATAACTGATCTAAAACTTACGTAAACTGATTGCAAAGTATTGAGGATGACAATAACAAAGATGATTGGATGAAGTTCCAAGACATAATTCTTAAATATGAGAGAAATGTTATGAAAAAGAATTTATCTTAAAAGCTCTTGAAAATCAACTACTATCATTGATAGAACTTATCAATTTTAACACAGTGTATGTGAATTAGCCAAACAAAATAATTAATTCTGATTAAGACCCCTTCATTATCCATTACTTTTCCCTTGTGTACTGGCACACACCCTGTTGCTCCACCCTTACCTCTGATTGCTCTCTTGCCTCAAGTCGTCCGTGTTTTGCAAAATACTACCCTATTCCACATTTCCCTTTTCTTTCTGTGGAGAAATTATATACTTTTCCAAATTATGTGACACATATGGTCTAAATTGGATAATTCCATACCATGTGCATCGCTTGATCCTTTTGATCGATCCCTTTTATGCTAATTTTCTACTATTATGATTTCTCAACCTTTTTATGATGGAAGTAAAAGGAAACCAATGGTTTATCTAAGAACGCTGTGATTTCCTTGAGATAAAAAGAAACTAAAATTATAAATAATTATTCTTTGATAATAGGAATATTTAATATAATTGTTGATGTTTTAGCAAAAAAGCATGTAATAAAAATAGATCAATTATATACACTGCTCGGGTTTCACACATTTTGAAATATCTAATAAAATAAATTATTTAATAACTGTTTGCTATATATTTTTTACCTCAAATTTCACATCATACTCAATAGGTGTTTGGTTCTTAGATTCTGTCGAAGATTCAGTGTTGTTCATGGCAGGTTCTTCATCTTTTGGGATATCTATCGTTAAGTTCAGTTTATTCTTGGTAGGAGTATCAGTTTGTATTTTACTTGATGGTAAACTATCGGCTATTTCATTCTGTACAGAGGCTGCTACTTTAGTAAGCTCATGGTCTTGAGTATAATGGATAGGTTTGGCATTCACAACTTTGCTACTTTGTTCAGTACTACTTTCAGCTGGTTCTGTCATGGAGTCGGAGATTTTTTCATGTTCTGTGCTGTCTATGTTTTCAATTACTTGAGTATTTACATTGGATTCAACAAGCAACTAACAGAGACAAAGATTAAATATGAAATGCAAGTTTCAAAGGAAAATAATAAATATACAAAAATGGATACATAAATTACCATATATATTTATAAATTATCCATCTTATTTTATGAGGAAATTTTTCGTAAAAATCTACATGTTTCCATGCAATAAATCCATGCAATAAATCCATGCAGAAAATCCATGCACATAAGTTAATGTATTCCCCACATTGCAAAAAACAAACACACCACAGATGAAAAGAACTGGCATGCATATACCTATTTTGCAGAAATAATAAGATTTTCTGATTAGAGTTTATGTACATTGTAAATTTAGAATGGTAGTCCCAGTACAGCAAACACCATTACTGTGCTGGCAGCAATATTCTAAACTCTGGAAAACTTATAGGTTCTTTACATTATAAATTATATGAAAGATATTAGCGAGCAGGAGAGATAATACAGACCCCATAGTCAGACTTTTTAGATCTACAGTTTACTTTTAATTACTTTCCTTATATACAATAATGTATAAGGAAAGTATTGTGACGGAGTCGAAAATTCGAATTAGAGTTTTCGCCTGGAGAGCATGTTTCAAGCATCCCTGATCACGAATCGAACATTTTTGAAGTGATGTCTGTGTGTGTGTCAGTGAGCCTGTGGAGACGATAACTGACGAACAAATGGTCCAATTTGAAAGAAATTTGGTACAAAGGTTACAATCCATAAATGATGGAAGCCTATTGTTTTTATACACAATCGAATGTTCAGAACCCCCCTAAATTTTCGAGTGAAATTTTGAAAAAAACGTCAAAAAATCAAAACCTCTAATAAAGTTATGCAAATAGACATTTCTTATGTATTTTTTCATTAGAAAACGATTAACATAAATTTTAGAATGCTAACATGAACCGTTCTCGAGATATTGCACATTTTTAAAAAAAAATTAAAAAGTCATATAAAACAAAGAAAAATATTTCCTATTGAGAAACATGTTCACTTTTCATATGTAATACCATGCGATAAATTTGGTGACATCATTCCCGTGGATCTAGCCCATTCCATTCATGAAAAAAGATACTTTGAGTAATACTTTTGTATTTGAACGCCAATAGTCATTTATCTGCTGTAAGAACAACTTATTTCTCCATCCATAATGCTTGGCGAGATTTTGGCGACAAATTTGGTGGAATGTCGCCAACTTGGCAACATTTTCAAATGTTGCTAAATTAACAAAAAACTCGCCAAATGGATAAAAATGACACTAAATCAAAGAAAATGACGACTTATTGACAAAAATTCAATATCTTGGAAACAATATAAATATCTACTATAAAAATAATCTTTTTTTTTTTACTGCAAAAGTAGTAAATTCATTGCATTATATAAGGAAAGTCATGGGGTGCCCACATCAGATTTTTTTTCTTTGTTCTTAAATATTATGTTCTTAGTTTTAATGTATATCTTCCTTTTGCTGTCTTTACTGTGGTGTTTGTTCTGTGTGTTCTTACACGCTAGTGACTGACAGGGTGCGGTAGCCCAGTGGTTAACGAGAGGGAATTGCACTTGGTAGGCCCGGGTTGATTCCAGTCACACTGCCAAAACTGCCACAGTGTTCAAGCGGAGGATGATCACGTTAAACATGTGGTCTGTAAGTCCTTCCGAGAGGTTGATGGTAGGGGAAGGAGGGTACGGTCCCTGTGGATGCCTCCCCCACTGGGTTCCGGTCTAAATTGGGTGGCACTTCCCGGCCATACAAACAGTTACCTTACACCTTTCTGGTAGGTCGGACGGTCTGGGTCTCAACAACAACAACACTAGTGACTGATAATTCTATCAAGCACTACTGCTAGAAATAAAAAATAAATAAATAAAATTATAAACTATGCAAATAGTTTAAACATAAAATTTTTGAAAGAAAGAAAATATCATGTTTCAAAACAGAAAAAATTACGAGGGTCATCCTAAAAGTAAGATTCTTCGTTCAAAAAGAGAAAAAAAAAACTAAACAATTTGAAGAATCAGAATCATTTACATTTACTTATTTACAACAAAGTCATATTTAACAATTAAGCATATATAACAATCTGGCACTGTTTTTGTAATTCCCAGCACCAGTTAGACTTGATATCGCAGTAATAAATTCATCTTTTCATGCAAATCAGCAACATCGACAAAACTTCTGCCCCCTTCCTCTCAAATGACATTTGAACTGGAAACAAATAGAAATTGCATGTTGCAATGTCCAGATGATAATGATGATTCAAAGTGCCAATGAGGCACAATTGGTTATGGCAAATTATAATACTTTCAATTTTAACATGCAGCCATTTGGTAGTATTATATAAAGATAAAAATCCTTAAAGTAACTAAAATTTCTTGTTTTGTTTTATTTTAAATAAAGAAATATATTTATTTAGTTCAGTTATTTTATGATTAAAGAAGGCAAAACGTCATACAAATTGTAATAGAAATGAAGTACGGAAGGCTTTTTAGACTTTGAAAACTGACAAAAACAACGTATTAAAAGTCAAGGAAAATCTATGGAAAGCTGCCATATTGGAATTATTGTTGAAATCAGTAAAATGCACATAATTAATGTTAAGCTCCGATTTCCTTCAAATATACAGGGTGTTCCGGAACTCCACGTACAAACTTGGAGGGGAGGTAGAAAACATCGATAGGAATCATAATCACATAGGAAAGATGGGGCGGGAATCAATAGGTGGTGTTGTACACGAGCTCTCAAGCTCGGCACATACGGGTTCAACATTGTAGACGTCGACTGAGTAAGGTCAACATAAATCGTTTCAGGAATACAGAGTTGGCCAATATTCACTTCGTATATGGCCTAGCTAACGGAAATGGACGCACTGCTGTACGGTTGTATCAGAAAAGATTTCCAATGAAGCGCCTATGAAATCACCAAACGTTTGCTCATGTGCATCAAAACCTGTCTAAAGGTGGATCCTTAACAGTACCAATGCAGAATACCGGGCGGCCACGGTCAACCGATTTGGTAGAGGGTTTGTTGCATGCTGTGGACCGAAATCCAGGCACCAGTGTACAGACGCTTGCCGCTACAACAAGTTCATCCGTAACAACAGTATGGCACGTTCTGCACAACGAGGATTTACATCCTTTTCATCATCAACGAGTGCAATTACTGCAGCCGGAAGATCATCCACGACGTGTTGCATTTGCACAGTGGTTTCTTCAAGAAAGTGCGGCGGATCTGCAGTTCCCATGTTCTGTTTTGTTCAGTGATGAAGAGTCCTTTTCACATGAGGGGGTGTTCAATACTTACAACATACACATGTGGGCAACCAACCCACACGGAACCCGACAGGTGCCGCACAACACCGCTTCGCTGTTAATGTGTGGGCGGGTATCGTGGCTGACAGTTTAGTCAGCCCATACATCCTACCACCTCGACTGGATGCTCGCAAATATCTCATCTTTCTTCAGGAGGTTCTTCTGGAATTGCTTAACGATGTTCCCGCACAAATTCGCCACCGAATGTGGATTCAACACGATGGGGGCTCCATCTGCAATTTTCGTACGTGACTATTTGGACCGGATATTTGGAAATAGATGGATTGGCGTGATGGTTCCGTCACATGGTCTCCCAGATCACCTGATTTATCCTCTCTTGATTTTTGTTTCTGGGGTGCCATGAAGGCCATTGTCTACGAAACACCAGTAGATTCTGACACCGACCTAGTGGCACGAATCGTGATCGCTGCTGCTACGACTCACGAAATGCCCGGTACCTTTGAGAATGTTCGCCAATCCATGCGAAGTAGGTGTCATGCATGCATCAATGCCAATGGGTGAAATTTCGAGTACCTCCTGTGATGCTTGTAACTGTTGTATCGTATTTTGTGTGTAATAAAGCGCTTAACACTGCTTTCTCTATTGTGTCCTTGCTGTGTCTTTATGTCTCTTTATCACTTGAAGGTGGCATTTCCGTCCCTATTTTCCTATGTGATTATGATTCTTATTGATGTTCTCTACCTTCCCTCCAAGTTTGTAGATGGAGTTCCGGAACACCCTGTATATCAAATGAAAGGTTTATGAACCAGGAACGCTAATAAATGGAAATATAAGCCATTTAAATAACAGTTTTCCAGAAAGAAACTTGAGAAATATTTTTGATATATTTGCTAAGATCTTTTTGTGATTTATAAACATTTCATTTTTATTTCTTTTTTATTGTTAATGTTCATTTCATTGTTTCAGATGCTGATAATTGTAAGTTCATCTTATTATAATGGATGACCATTGAATTGAAAAATGTGTTATTTGTGGCAAGAACTTAGCTGATGAACAAACACACTGTGACATTATGAAGCAGATGAAGTGATGGAATAAACAGAGCAAGTGCAAGAGGAAGAGATATACGAACAGAACTAACAGTCAGTTTGTTGATTCAAAATATAGAAAAACAGGGTGCAATCCTAACATTGCAGAATTTAAAAGGGGAGAAAAAAAAAACTACCAGTACATATAATGCGCCTTTGCTTCAATCTCACGGAGGAAAATTTAAATACAATATGCATTGCCTGTTTAGTGAGAAAGTAGCAAAAAGAAATGGCCAAATCTTTTTAAACAGAGTTACAACTTCTGCTAAATTACATAAGCTACAGGTTTACTACCAAGTTCAGGCTTGGGATGAAAATAAATAACATCTCAGGATTAGGATTGGAAATTACAGGGGGGTCAACTTCTGTCGGTACTCACTGACCTCCAACCACCACCATCAGTTCTCCTGGATATCATTTGATGTAAACACAAGACAGATTGTAGTACTTCAGGGAGTTCATGCGAAGGCATGATTTGGCGTGTTCATCTGCTTGCAGTTAATATCATAGTTGTTGGAAGGGAATCCTTCCTTTAAATTTGCACTTTATTTATTGATTGATTTTTTATTATGATTATTATATTTAAAGTTATTTGATTTATTGATTATATTTATTATTTATTTCCAAATTATTTATATCTCCAGATTAGAGTTACTATTATTTACATTTCAATTTTATGATTATATTTACATTTGCCTGATCGTATAGTTTTTCCTAATAAAGTTACTTTTATAATTATTAAAACTGCTTCTTTATTTCCTTATTATTTATATCTCCAGATTAGAGTTACTATTATTTACATTTCAATTTTATGATTATATGTACATTTGCCTGATCGTATAGTTTTTCCTAATAAAGTTACTTTTATAATTATTAAAACTGCTTCTTTATTTCCTTATTATTCCTTGCCATTCCTGTTGTTTGGCCTGTGCACAATACCCCTTAGAATATATAAACAACAAACAATTCTAGAATAATTACACCTACCTCTGACACCTTCATAGAAATTGCAGAGTTTACCTAATTAATTTATTGCACAGCCATTACTCTAAAAGAAAACTCAACTCAATCATTGTTAAATTAAAAATTAACTTTTATTGACAACAATTCTAAATTTAAAACATCAGATTCATTTAAGCTTCAATTAAGTGTATAGCAATTAAAAATATCATCCAGTTCATTATTACTTAAGTTAAAAGTATAGTGGTTCACTATTTAGTACATTACATTATAATTAAATCAATTAAATTTTGAATTCAATTTAGGAACGCAGGATCATAATCTACTCTGGTTCGAAAACCAGAGTTTGGTCTGCTAGAGCTGTCCACCAAAACTTAAATTTGAAATAAAAATATTTAAAACTATGAATTCATTACATTACACAATATAAATACTTAACCATAGGAGACACTTATTATTGGCAAAAACACTAGATCCATTTCCGGTTAAGACACATATTATTGGCAACTCTAGAGCACATTTCAAATTAGAAGACCCTTTTCCTTCTTTTCAACATTTGGAAAACATTAAGCACAAGGCTTCTCACATCACATGTTGACCACTAAAACTTGCTGAAAACTATTGGAAACATTGAACACAAGGCTTCTCACGTCACATGTTGACCACTAAAAACTTGTTGAAACAGCGGAAAATCATGTCACAAATGCCCGTGAGATAGGTGGGTGACACACAAGATGAATTTTTCTTGCAAAACTGAAGGCACAAGAATCGGCAGTAAAGCTTCAAAGGTGTATGCAACACAGTGATGGCACATTCTTTGGTATAGCATTGAAGTTGTCAAAAAAGAGGCACACCTCAGCGGTGTCAGGAAGGTGTCATCAGACTTAAAAATAGGCAATTCTGTACAAAACTTAAAACATTTTCTCAGCGACCGCAGGATATGGGCACCCTTGCATGGGGGCCCGATCCGTGGTTTTTTCAGCTGCAAAACAATAACCACCTCCTCCAATGCCGGTCAGGAATCGCATGTCTCAGCAATCGTTTTGCTTCCCAAGAGTCGCCAAACTTGGCGAGTGAAAACCCGCGCAGAGCGCTCACGTATATACTGCGAAATTAATACGATGCTATGCCAAGAACCGCAAGGCGGGCATGAAAATTAAAAATTACGCCACCAAACACACCACCAAGCACAGCAACCCAACTGGATTTTGGCACCCTTTTCACAGGTGTTCAAGAAATATGCTGAAAAGGTCCAACTTGCCTTAAGATGTGTCCTTTTTTCTGCAAACTCGTGAATGAAGTGACGTTGAAAAAAAATTGAAAATGAAAAGCCGGAGGATTAACAAAAGATATTTTGACGTTTGAAGACGCATCACACATAATTTTGAATAATGAAAACAATAAAAATGATAAATTAATGTTAAAAGGGGAATAAATCACCGAAATATACAATAACAACAAATTAATTTAGAATTTTGAAGGGAAAGGGAAAAATAACGAATTTTAAACTATTATTAAATTTTGAACTATTAAATAAATTTATATATATATATATATAGCATCATAAAAATCCAGGCACAACACAGTCGTCTCTGCAGGAACTTTAATATTGAAGTATACGATGATGGTGTTGATGAGGAAGATTGATGGGGTTGAAAATGACAAACAACAAACAATATAACCAGTAGGTGTTAGTATTTTAGATTTTTCAAAGAGTGTACTGTAATTTGAACACTGTTATTTTGTACAAGCTTAACAAAGTGATTTTAACCATTTATATTAAATATCATTACTGTTCGTAACTAGAATGCCTTTTCATTTGCTGAAATTTAAAAAAGTGGAATAGAGCAGAAACAAAATTAAATGAAGTGTTTATGATTCCTGGTTCATCCTTTCATTTTATATATATATTTGAAGGAAATCTGAGCCATACAGCATTGTTTATGAGTATTTTACCGATTTCAACAGCAAATACAATATAGCAGCTTTACCTTACTTCGACTTTTCATATGTTGTTTGGGATAGCTTTCTGTGTCTAGAAACTTTATTTCATTTCTATTACAATTTGTGTGATATTTTCCCCTAAAATGACTGGTCTATATTAGTCAAATTAAAACACTAGAAATAAAATAATCTGCCAGCATTTGAATTAGATACAAAAAACAAAAATTAAAGCAATTTTGCATTTATATCATATTTATATGCATTATGAATGTTCAAAATTTGAATTTAATGATTAATATATATAAGGAATTTGCATATTATCTAAATCATAAGTAAAATTAATTTAGTTCCACTGTTCATAAAATAGATTTTTAACAATATATATACATTCAAAGCTCAATTTAAAAATATCTTTGATTTTAGGAAATATAAGTAAGTTCCCAAAAAAAGGAAAATAATGTATCCTGATTTAACTCAAATAAAATCAATGAATTCTTCTAAGTTGTTATAAATCAGTAGGTCCAACCACATATAGCAATTTGAAATAGCATATAGCAATTTGAAAGCTGTTGAAAAAAATATCCAAACTTTGCAGCTTGCTCAATGGTTAGAGGGCAGACATCTTGTTGGTAATATTAAATAGACAAACATAAAGCAAAAAGGAACTTACATCTTCAGATACACTAAGATCAGAGTACCTCTTAATCACCATATGCATAGTATCACCAGCAGATTTCAATACATCTACAGCATCAAAGTGAGTCACATTTTCAAAATCTTTTCCATTTACCTAGAATGAATTTTGTAAAATAAACATGTTTTGAAGGCTCATTTTAATATACAGAATATAAAATCCTAAAGTAGCATACTTTTAAATTCTGCATGATTATCACAAATCAAAATGTGCAATTTCTATGTGCTGCCAGGGTTCGTCAAAAAGAAATTTTTGCTGAACATTTTTACTCATTTCTTAAAATTTGAAGAGTATTTTCTCAAGTTAGAAGTATTTTAAGAAAATTAGGAATTTAGATTATAAATTAATATCTGCAAGGTACATATAGTATGTACATTTCTTCAAAAGGTTTGTTTTGTCTTTTAAACCGATATTGATATCATTACATTTTTGTTTCATTCTGTTTTACTAACAAAGTGAGAATATAAATTCAGAATTATAAATATATTTTATTTGTAAATCATAATGTTATTACTATTTATCAACAAAATATGTGTACAATGTTTAATCATTATTAATATATAAAATGTATTGCCTACTATTTGCCTTCAGTGATCAGCATTGTCACTTTTGCAAAAATCTCTCAACTGCATGGATGGATGCAAATATGGATCCTTATCCCTATAATAAACTTTGGACAAAACAGTGTACTTACAGATACTATCTTATCACCAGTCCTTAACCCTGAAGATTCAGCTGGACCACTTGATACCACTCTTGACACAAAAATACCCTGCAACATAGAACTGAAGATTAATAGATATAAAATATATCTAGAAATTAAAATTACAGTAATTATGAGGATCGTACAGTGAGTAAAATCTGCTTTTAAATAATAACAAAACAAATTAATTTTTGAAAAAAAAAATTATGAATTAATATTTCATTATTTCCTTATTTTTTTAACATAATCATCACCATTGTTTAATCACTTGACATATCTTGGGACCAGCATTTGAAAGTCTTTGTTGTAAATTTCAGCCACCAGTTATTTCAAATTAAAGATGCAAAACAAGGTTCTCCAAAAAACCTGCTCATTTTCGTGAACTGATGGCAATCACTAAGAGCAAACTACAAACTATAAGGAGGATGGTTCAGAACCTTTCATCCAAAGTCTTTAAAAAGCATTTTTGTCTTCTGAGCCACATGATGACCTATATTGTCATGGAAGAACACTACAAACTCAGATAACATGCCATGCCACTTGTTTTGAATCATCCCATGCAGTATTCACAATATGCAGTATTTCACAATATGTGTCCACATTGATTGCTATGCTCTGCGACATAAAATCAACAATCAAGGAATGCAATTTTTGGATTTCAGAATACTGTGGCTATGATTTTTGCCAAAAGTGTTTGCTTAAAACATGTAGTTTTGATGAGAATTGTGTATGATACTATTCTAGCAATTGACGTTTATTTTTATGTGTGGAATGATTGATCCATATTTTGTCTCCTGTCCCAATATCCTTTTGTGTCCACATTTTGTGGTCCAGTAATTCACCCTCCTTTTCTATATATGCAGAAAGTATTGTGATGGGGTCGAAAATTCGAATTCGAGTTTTCGACGGGAGAGCATGTTTCAAGCATCTCTGATCCCGAAACGAACATTTTTAAGGTGATGTCTCTGTGTGTGTGTGTGTGTGTGTGTCAGTGAGTCTGCGAAGACGATAACTGACGAACGAATGGACCGATTCGAATGAAATTTGGTACAAAAATTACAATCCGTGAATACTAGAAGTCTATTGTTGTTATATGCAATCGAATGTTCAGAACCCCCCTAAATTTTCGAGTAAAATTTAAAAAAAAAATCATCAAAAAATCAAAACCTCTAATAAAGGCATGCAAATAGACATTTCTAATGTAATTTTTTATTAGAAAATGATTGACATAAATTTTAGAGCGCTAACATGTAGAGTTCTCAAGATATTACACATTTTTCAAATATATTATCAAAAAATCATATAAAATAAAAAAAAAAGATTTTCTATTGAGAAACATGTTCACTTTCCATATGTAATATCATGCGATAAATTAGGTGACATCATTCTCGTGGATCTAGCTCATTCCATTCATGAAAAAAGATACTTTGAGTAATACTTTTGTATTTGAATGCCAATAGTCATTTATCTGCTATTTTAAAAATAACTTATTTCTCCGTCCATAATGCTTGGCGAGATTTTGACAACGAATTTGGTGGAATGTCGCCAACTTGGTGACTTTTTTAAATGTTGCTAAATTAACGAAAAACTTGCCAGATGGATAAAAATGATATTAAATCAATGAAAATGATGACTGATGAAAATTCAATATTTTGGAAAGAATATAAATATCTACTATAAGAATAATCTATTTCTACTTTCCTTATATACATAATGTATAAGGAAAGTATTGTGACGGGGTCGAAAATTCGAATTCGAGTTTTCGACGGGAGAGCATGTTTCAAGCATCCCTGATCACGAATCAAACATTTTTGAAGTGATGTCTGTATGTATGTGTGTGTGTGTGTGTGTGTGTGAATGTATGTGTGTGTGTGTGTCAGTGGAGACGATAATTGGCGAATGAAATTTGGTACAAAAATCACAATCCGTAAACACTGAAAACCTATTGTTTTTATGTGCAATCGAATGTTCAGAACCCCCCCTAAATTTTCGAGTGAAATTTTGAAAAAATCGTCAAAAAATCAAAACTGCTAATAAAGTTACGTAAATAAACATTTCTTATGTAATTTTTCATTAGAAAACGATTGACGTAAATTTTAGAACGCTAACATGAACCGTTCTCGAGATATTGCACATTTTTCAAAAAAAATATCAAAAAGTCATATAAAAAAAAATATATATATATATTTCCTATTGAGAAACATGTTCACTTTTCATATGTAATACCATACGATAAATTTGGTGACATCATTCTCGTGGAACTAGCTTGTTCCATTCAGGAAAAAAGATACTTTGAGTAATACTTTTGCATTTGAATGCCAATAGTCATTTATCTGCTGTAAGAATAACTTATTTCTCTGTCCATACCGCTTGGCGAGATTTTGGCGACGAATTTGGGGGAATGTCGCCATCTTGGCGACATTTTTAATTGTTGCCAAATCAACAAAAATCTCGCCAAATGGATAAAAATGAAGCTAAATCAATGAAAATGACGACTAAGTGAAGAAAATTCAATATCTTGGAAAGAATATAAGTATCTACTATAAGAATAACATTTTTTTTAACTGTAAAAGTAGTAAATTCATTGCATTATATAAGGAAAGTCATGTGCTGCCCACATCAGATTTTTTTTTGCAATTTTTATTTGTAATTTTTATAGCATTTTTCACTAAAATAAGCATTTAAATTTAAAAATAATTTTATCTACATTGAGATTTATTAAGTAATTGTGTTTTAAAATAAATTTATGTTTACAAGTATTTTTTTTTTATTCAACATAATGATTTTCATATGTATAGTAAATTTCTAATTGTCTATGCACATTATAAATAATAAAAATTATTCTTAAATGTTAGTGCATAATTATTAAAATGTAACCTCTTTAAAATTTCAAAGTAGTGTGATTTTCATTTCTGTTCTAATCTTAAATGTTCAAAATTATATGGCTAAAGGTAACTACCTACTATAAGGATGTTCTATGATGTCTGTCCAATTCTGCATGTATATTTTATATTTACTATTTCTACAAGCACTTTTACAATTAATATCCTAAAATGTACAATATTCCATCTATAACTGGTATAGAGTATACTTCCAAGATTTTTTTTCAAAGTAACTTCGAAATAATTTTTTTATAAATACTCAAACTTTAAAAAAAAATAAGTAAAATAAGGTAATTTGTATATAAAACTTGAAATAATTTAAAACAAAAAATTCTGCAGATTATTAAAGAAAACATTTACTTGAGTATTTTATCAACAGATAGCAGCACAAGTTGTAAAATTTAAGCATGTGCACAGAATCGAACCAGAGACCAGTCGTTTGTGGAGCAGGCTCTCTACCACCTAAGCCACAGCTCCACATTTGAAACGTAATAACAAATTATATCATGTAAAACTTTTAACTATTTTTAAAAGGAAGCAGAATATATTTTCAAGTTGTTTTAACAGAAGAATTTTTAACAGAAGTTGTTTTAACAGAAAACTGCAGAAAGGCAAAAAAAAAAAAGTGCATGGCATCAAAATTCATTTTCTAAATTCTGTCAGATGACTATTTAACGATTCGAGAAAGAGAAGATAATTGTGTTCATTAAAAAGAGGAAATTTCTATAGTGTAGTAAATATTCTAAAGCAATTTAAATTAGGACCCTTTGTGTTTTGTGATGGAATCACTTTAATTACCTTATTTTAGAAACTGATGAAATAAGCATATATCGCCAAAGCAAGCTCACGTACACTGTTGTTTAAATTCACAGAAGTTAATTTTCTGAATCACGTCAATACTGTAAACTAGCAAGCCCCTGATAAATATAAGATTGGATCAGAAGAGATTAAATAAGGAATAATTTCTTAATTTATATTATATAATAATTCATGTATAAAAAATCTCTTTGGGAAAGATGGTTTTTAAATATGGCCACTGAACTAGAAGGAGAAATTTCTACTCTTTCATCTGATTGGATACATTTCTTCGTCATCAACCGATAATGAGAAGGGGCCTACCGCATAGATGTGCACGTACCTTGACCATTGCCATAAACCATCTACTGTTGTGGTACGATGAATGGAAAGTTGCCTATAGTGTGATTAAATCCCATTTGTATTGAAATCATGTAAGAAGGAAGATTCCACTATAAGGTCATTCCATATCAAATCAACACAAAAAAGTGGCATTTTCAATCCGACCGACACCACTTTTTTTAAAACTTGACTATTTTGTTGTCCATTTATATATAAGACACTATGCAAAATTTTAGCATTCTCATTAGTTTCTTATTTATAAAAATTTGAAATTCGAAAAATCTGGTAATTTTTCATGATTCTTGATTATTCAACCTTTTGTATATTTTGACCAAATCTATGGATTGTGCTGAAATAAGGCTTATTTTGTAGCTTAAGGTATGACCTTCCTTGTGATGTCTAAATAATATTTTTCATTTCAAGGTCACATGATTTGATCTTGAACTGTGAAAAAAGTGTATTTTTAATATTTTTTCAAAAAAATATATTTTGTTTATATTCTCTTATACAAAATTTTCAAGTTGAGAAAACAATGGGCTCATAGTGAAAAAAATTCTAAATAAATATGTTATATGAGCAGCACAAAAAAGCATAATTGATTAAATAATTCTTAAATAAATATCATTATACTTAACTAAAAGTTATAAACACTTACTAATGCATATATATATATGAATAGTGTATTATGAGTTACTACATGCATTCTAACTTTGGATTTACTAATTTATATTTATATATATATATATATATATATATATATATATATATAATATGAAAATACTGTGAAATATAATATTACAAAATCATCAGAAATCACACTTATAAGGCGCAAAGCTGCACTAAAAAGAGGATTAAAATATTTTCAAAAAGAAGAGAGGTATGGATGGAAACAATATACCAAAAGATGGCCGGGGGGAGTTGTGACCCCCTCACCCCGGTTAAGCATGCTTTGTTATAATTGTTCTATTAAGTGTCAATATTTAAAGTCTTCTTTAAGTAGAAGCTATGTAATTTTGCTAATTTATACTTGTGAACATATTTCAAACATAATTCAAACAATTTTCAAACATATTTCAAACATTTACTGTTGATGAATTTTGATAAGGCTGGATCTCGACAATTATATCTTATATTTGTTTGTGTATGATGTCTGTTTACATCTTACAATTTGATACATTCGTATTCTATTTTGCAATATACCGGCTCTCCGGGAGTGTTGTCGCGACGCAAAGCATGCTTAACCGGGGTGAGGGGGTCACAACTCCCCCCGGCCATCTTTTGGTATATTGTTTCCATCCAAACCTCTTTTCTTTTCGAAAATATATATATAGGGTGTCCCAAAAATATTGACCTCGGCTTTTGTTCCTGAAATATTGATCTTGGACATATATAATAAATTACAAAGTTGTGTAAAAAAAAGTACAGAATTTTATGAAATCGATTAAAATTTTCAAAGGGATTAAGTTTTAAGAAATACAAAATTTAAATTTTTATACGGCCCCTGTACAAAAACATTTTCAATGAGTAAAATGCGCCCCATATACTAATGTGGCAGTAAAGACATCTGATCAAAGATGCTGTACCCGAATTATAAGAACAGAGGAGGAGCTAGCTTTTGCTCAGTGATTATAATGTCGGTCTACAATGCAACAGGTCCCTGGTTCGGGGCCCGGCGACGCACAATCGCCACAATGATGACTGGACATTTGAAACACGCAACCTTCCTCTCCAACGATCTCACCATCTCAACACGAGATGGCAGCACCACACGGAATCAGAAGCCTTGACACTCCCTTCCTGGTTGACCACGACTGACCGCCACTCCCGGCCTTCATCATCAGCGGAGGGAGTGTGTGGCAGCAAAGCCATCTGATCAAAGATGCTGTACCCGAATTATAAGAACAGAGGAGGAGCTAGCTTTTGCTCAGTGATTATAATGTTGGTCTACAATGCAACAGGTCCCTGGTTCGGGGCCCGGCGACGCACAATCGCCACACTAATAAGGTGATGCACAAAATTTCAGCATTTTATCATAAAAAGTCCCAGAGATACGAAAAGACAAAAATGCTGACTTAAACTACTTTTCGATGCATCAACATGGGTTCTCAGAGGAGAAAAATCATGTCGGCACATCGCGTTTCATGGATCCTACACAAATTATGAAAGAAAACAATGATTACATAAATAAATAATAATTTTGCTATTTATTGGTACAAAAGTATCGACACTGTGTAGAAATAATAACTTTACAAATATTACAAAGTTTGTTCAAAATGTTTTCCATCCATGCCAATACAGAGCTTCATTCGCCTGATAACAAGCCTATGATGCATTTCTGCATTGCGTCATTTGCACTCTTGCTGTAAACATTTATATTTTAATTTGTGATTAAACCCTCACCAACTTTGTTTAAATATATCTCTGGGACTTTTTATTGGTACAAAAGTATCTACACTGTGTAGAAATAATAACTTTACAAATATTACAAAGTTTGTTCAAAATGTTTTCCATCCATGCCAATACAGAGCTGCATTCGCCTGATAACAAGCCTATGATGCATTTCTGCATTGCGTCATTTGCACACTTGCTGTAAACATTTATATTTTAATTTGTGATTAAACCCTCACCAACTTTGTTTAAATATATCTCTGGGACTTTTTATTATAAAATGCTGAAATTTTGTACATCACCTGATTAGTGTACGGGGCACATTTTACTCATTGAAAATGTTTTTGTACTGGGGCCATATAAAAATCTAAATTTTGTATTTATTTAAATTTAATCCGCTGAAAATTTTTATCGATTTCATAAAACTTTGTACTTTTTTTACGCAACTTTGTAATTTATTATATGTGTAAGATCAATATTTAAGGAATAAAAGCCGACGTTAATGTTTTTGGGACACCCTGTATATATATATATATATATATATATATATATATATATATATATATATATATATATATATATATATATATATATATATAATAAAAAAAAATATATATATATATATATAAATATAAATGAGTAAATCCAAAGTTAGAATGTATGTAGTAACTCATAATACACTATTCCAAAATTTTCTACAAAATACAAAGAAATAAAAGAAATTAAGACATAAAGAGGAAATAATAAAGCGTAATGCAGGTCATAAAGACAAAGACAATCAACAAATTTCAAAAATGAGGAATGCAAATAAGAAAACAAAAAAAATCAAGCAAAAAAGCTTGCACATGGAAGAGATTTAGGCTTACGATAAGTTCATATATATATATTTGCTCAATTTTAAGATTTGAAAGAAAATGTAAATAATTCAGCTATTCAATAAATGTTGGAAACCCACACAAAACATAACTGATTACACAATTCTTAAATAACATTTTCATTCTTAACTAAAAGTTACACTTTCTAATGCGCATATGATTTTATACATTTTATTTTGCTGAATTTCAAGATTTGAAATGGAATGCAGATAGTTTTTGTTTTATGTACACTCGCTAACATTGCTATTTTGTCTTGTATATATGGTCTCTGTCCAGCAATGTTTAAATGGATTATAGATTTTACTTTAAAAATATAATATATTTACTGGATTGCTTGATCAAAATAGAATCTTAACTATTTCTTAGTATGGTAGGCGAACACAAAACCTGCCAGAGTTTGACACCAATGTTAGTTAGTGGGCAGACAGTCTATTATATAAAATAACTAGCCGCTTCCGTGCCCAGCCTGTTCGCTACCCTTGAAAATTCTGATCATGGCAAACTCGCTGGCACCATAACCCCGTGGAGTTAACAAAGTTTGTTTTATTTTAATGACGTTAAAACTAATAATGAAATTTTAAGATAAAAATAATGTTCTAGGGGGGGGGGGGGGGGGTCTTGAAAATTGATTTGTAAAGTGAATTTATTCTAATGTTTGTGAACTATGAGATTCTGAGGATTTCTGTACCTGTAACCCTAGGAAAGGGATCCCTTAGATGTGTACTCACAGCCGGGATCAGCTGCTCCTATGTTTTTTATAGAGGTATGCTCCTCTATTTTTTGTTTTACATAAATGAAATTGTATTCATTTGTCTGCATTTTTAGTATTGTATTGCAAATGACATGAAAGTATTTTTGAGACTAATGACGTTGAATGTGAATTTAATATTTAAGAAATAATGAGGCTGCTTTAACCCTTTTGGGACGGCAGCATTCCGAAACTGCCATGGCCCAAAGGACGGAGCGCTTTGTTTCCGAACTGTTCAAAAAAGACGGCTAATTTTTTGCGGTAAGCCTAACTCTCGAAAAAAATTCACTAAAAATCACCCGTTCAACACTTAGATGTGTACTCACAGCCGGGATCAGCTGCTCCTATGTTTTTTATAGAGGTATGCTCCTCTATTTTTTGTTTTACATAAATGAAATTGTATTCATTTGTCTGCATTTTTAGTATTGTATTGCAAATGACATGAAAGTATTTTTGAGACTAATGACGTTGAATGTGAATTTAATATTTAAGAAATAATGAGGCTGCTTTAACCCTTTTGGGACGGCGGCATTCCGAAACTGCCATGGCCCAAAGGACGGAGCGCTTTGTTTCCGAACTGTTCCCAAAAGACTGCTAATTTTTTGCGGTAAGCCTAACTCTCGAAAAAAATTCACTAAAAATCACCCGTTCAACACAACATTCTACTTTTTTTCAGGAAGAAAGGAAATACTTATTTTCTATTTGATGTATATTTTTCATACAAATTTTCTTTTATCAAAATATTAAAAATTTTAGTGTATATGTTTTAGGTACAAATGGATAATTCTTTGGCATATCCTTCCGCTTTTTTAAAACTGTATCACATATATGCATATTCTTAGACAACAAATACTTTGCGAGTACAGGAGAGGTAAAAAATTTATCCAAATACAAAGTATATCCTTTTCCTAAAAGTTCACTTAGAAGTGTTTTCACAACAAGTTCTCCATACCCACCATCAGAGCTTGATAATTCCATGTCCTTTCCAGTATACACAAGGAAATTCCATATATAGCCTGATTCTGATTCTGACAATTTATATATTTTTATTCCATATCTGGACCTTTTCGAGGGGATATATTGACGAAATCCCAGCTTTCCTTTCCACGAGAACAAAGATTCATGAATGAACACATTTCTACTAGGAGTGTATATAGATTTAAATTTTGAAACTAATGCATTTAACACGGGTTTCAATTTATCTAGTTTTGGGGCATTACTATCAAGAGTAAAATGAAGGTAACGTAATATTCCTAGAAATTGATCGCGACTCATAACTGAATTGAAAAAAGGAGTACTGATAATTGAATTCTTAGAAAAATACATGTTAAGATTTGGTTTTCTGACAATGCTCGTCAAAACTACTAGTGCTACACACGAAATTCGTTTCCTGTCACAGGTGTAAATACATTTGAAACAGGTGGAGTCTTCGATGTGGAAGGAGAGAGGAGATTTTTCTCCCATTTTTTTCTTTGCAAACTCATTAGTTGCTTTTACGATAAATTCTACTAGTTCATCATCAAAAAATATGCTAAAAAATCAAGTTCCTTATCTAAATTAGGCGGCATGATATTGTGATTTATTCCAGGTATGTTCAAAAACTCCAAAGAATTCAGATTTTTCAAATCACATGTCCAAACATCATTCGAAAAAACAGCAACTGAAGCTGGCGGCGTTGTAATAATAGTACGCTCAGAATCTAAAGAATCAATTGCATTTTCAGATTCATCATCAGAAATAACACTGTTTCATGAATCTTTACTATTTGCATTGCTTTCATTACTGTCTAGTTCGTTCACCATACGCGTATATTCTTCCACAGAAAGGAAACGTCTCAAACCAGCCATACTTTTATCCAAAATAACCTAATCATTTCACTGTCGCACATTCCTCTACCCCTCCCCCCCACCCAAAAAATGCTCTCTTATATTCCAGTAACTCACCAATGAAATCATTAAAAGCTAAAATCAAAAGGAGACCAGGATATCAATTATAAAATTGTTGATGCTGTGAGAAGTGCTCTGTCTGTTTACTTTACAGAACCATGTTTCACCACTCCAAATGGAGAAATAATTCATTAAATTCTCCTTATGCCAAGGTCAAGCATCTGCAAAATACATTTAAGTTGCTTTCACGGACATTTAACGCCATCCAGTAGACAAATAAATTCAAATGAAAACGTTTCACATAGAAACACCGATACGTGCCACTCGGCGTTTAGGGTAAAGTTCTCTCCGTCACGAGTGTGTGCCGTCCATCCTTGAATGCAAGTTTGCAGCCGGCACGGGGGCGTGCCAACCGTCACGAAAGGGTTAACGATGCTGCTCAGCGAAAAAAAGTTTTTTTTTTTTTTAAAGATTGTCCCTACCACCACCCGATGCATAAATGCACTGCAACAATCTCCATAACTTTCTTTTTATTTATTTTTTTATTTCTTCAGTGTTTAAGTTTTTTTCATTATGGTCCCAACCACCACCCGATGTAAACAATACATTGGCACAATTCAGTCCAGCATAATGAGCCAAAAACCTTATAAAATGCAAACACTAATTCGGTTTTTAATTGTCCCTAGGCCAAAAACCGTACAAAAAGCAAACACTTATTCGGTTTTTAATTGTCCCTAGGTCAAAAACCGTATAAAAAGCAATCACTGATGACATTTGCAAATATAATTTAATAATCATGCGAATATCCTCATTAAGATATTCGCATGAGTATCAAGAGCATGGCCCAAATATATCAGCCAGATACCACCAAACATTAATACGGTTTTTAATTGTTCCTAGGCCAAAAACCGTCACCATAGAAACACCGTGCGTCTGCATGCACATGTGGGTGAAAAATCGATTCCTTCTTTCTCGGAAGAAATTGAAAATCATCCAGATTGTGCGGCTACTTTTTATTATTACTTGACCAGATTGGGCTTGTAAGAAAGTCTGATCTTTTGAGCTTTCTAAAAATGTAAATTATTAGTCGAAATTGTCGGTACTTTTTCTGACACGAGGATTTAAAAATGAAAGTTCGCTTTTTGAGCTGAAAGTGACTTTTGTTTTAAAATCTTTAAAAAATATTAGAATTTGTCCCTGCAATTTGAAATTGATATATTTTTACTCGCAATTGTCTGCTCTTTCCGGTCGTATGATTTGTTTTTTTCTATGTCGTCTGGATGGTGGAGAAAAAATGGGAAAAATGGTCGAAATCGCATAAAACATTAAATAACAACAACAAAAAAAAAATAATAATTCAAATCTCAATCGTTTTTCACATGTCACCCACATAAAACAAACTTACAGAAGAATTTACAAAATATCTAGAGTAAAACGGTAAACAAATTAAGCCATTTAGTATACATAAGGATAATTGGAATATAGTTACCTCATCATCACCTTTATAAGGTGTGGAACCCACTCCACCTGCAATGCTTAACCCCAGACCAGCTGTTGTTTTCTTTATAATTATTTCCATTACAGATTCAGAAGATTCCACACCAACACCTTAGGGAAAATATCATATTATGCAATGGAGTATGGATCAATATACATCAATATAATATACATATTAACAAACTATGAACAACCAAAACCTATAGATTTTTTTCATATTCTCTATTTTTTTGTGGCACTGTAAGAGATTGTACACTATATTAGAATTTTCTAGTGAAATGTTTAAGAATAATTAATCCAAATATGAAAATAAGATAGTTTGGACTGTTTCAAGTAAAAGAATTGGATGATGGATGGGAAATTGTATAAATGTTCTTGGTAACATGAGAAACCAAACTGAATTAACATAGACATCCAAAAAACAACCCACGAACCAAATACAAACGCCAAGCAAACTGAGTGCTAGCGAATAGGAGGCAAAGCGAGTTACAAGGGTCGGTGAGTGTAGTGAGCAGGGGGGCGGAGCCCCCTAATTTAATAAAAATTAATATAAAAAATACATTAAAAATTAACAAAATGGTTGATCTTTTAAAGTGTGATAAGTTACAGGTCTCTTTCTTCACTTATAGTGTTTTTTCACAAATTAAAGATTTTTCCCTCTTAAATTTCCCTACATGAAGGAGTTTGGTCGAAATTTTTTAAATTCAGGGGATTTTCACATGTTTAGATAAATTGGAAGAAAGTTAAAAAATTCGGGAGAGTTGACAGCAATGCTATTGTAACTCCCACCCCCCCCCCCCCCCCCCCCCACACACACACACACACTCAAGTCCAACTATTTAAAAAATCTGATAAATCATAATACAGAAGTATAAATAGACTAATACTAACCATTTACAACACTATGTACAACATTTCCTGCTTCAGTATCTTGAGGTAACGATGACGAATTTTGTGAAGATGAGTCATCCGATGGATCCTTCTTTTCAGTTTGAGCCAAAATAGCCAATACCTACAGGAAAGTATTAAAGCAATCCATTACAAGGAATATTATAAATAAAAAACTTTACCAATCTTTCAACAAATATATAAAATATGTGAGGTAGTATGATTCTCCATGAAACACAGGGGTGAAAAATAAATATACACAGAATCTACCATCCCTTCCATCCTACCAATATTTCACAAATGTGTATTTAAGAATAGCATAAGTTTGTGACAATGCTGCTCTATCTTATTTCACTTTAATATACAGGGTGTCCCAAAAAGATTGAAACACACTTTAATTCTTTACCTGTTGGAGATAAGTGGGCAATGTAAATTGCAAAAATGTTGAAAGTAAAGTAGAAAATAAGACTATGTTAATGAAATAGTTCTCCCATTAATTTTCAAAAAGTTACACTTTTTAAATTTTTATACGATCCCCTTAGACAAGTTGGGTCAAACAGAAAATTTTTATTTTTAATGCAACAAGATCATTAAAAAAACCCTGCATATTTGTATCTTTAAAATCAACTAAATTATGATAAAGGAAAAAAATCTGACTCATGCCATTTTCCGTACCATGTGAAGGGCTGTTTCATCAGTGAAAATAGGAATCATACACAAATTGACAATGGAAATTGTTTAGATTAAAAATACGTTAATATATGTCAAAAATTTTTATCACAAATACATCTAAATACAGCATTACACAGACAGAGACCATATAAAGAAGTGGTACTCACTACGCGGTTGGGTATCCTATGTATTATTATCCAGTTTTGCTTTTTTGTGATATGTCACAAATTTACATTTCTAATTTGATATAGGGTCCCCAATCACAATGTTCAATTTTCAATTAAATATAACTCGCTCAATTTCAAAGATACAGATATGCGGGGTTTTTTAATGATCTTGTTGCATTAAAAATAAAAATTTTCTGATCGACCAAATTTGTCTAAGGGGGTCGTATAAAAATTAAAAAAGTGTAACTTTTTGAAAATTAATAGGAGGACTATTTCATTAACATAGTCCTACCTTACTTTCAACATTTTTGCAATTTATATTGCCCACTTATCTCCAACAGGTAAAAAATTAAAGCATGTTTCAATCTTTTTGTGACACCCTGCATAGAGGGTTCATTCACTTCCAGGAAATCCCTAGAAACTCTTGGATTTAGGGGGGTATACAGAACCATAAAAACTCCTTACTTTATTTGTTTCGGCCTTAAAAGTTCTCATTTTCATTTTGTAGTTGCAGAGCACTATCCATAGGTACAGAGAAAAAACATTTTTTCTCGTGTAATAAGTTACATTAATATTATTATTTGCAAAATGAATAACTCTTAGTTCTCTTTAAAAATTATTAATTTTAGCACTTTTTCATGAAAATTTTTAACTTTTAACATGCTTTCATAAGAAATGGAAATTTCAGCATTCTTCGGTGTACCAATTTTAATACTATTTCACAAAAATTGCTAATTTAAGAATTTTTCTTGAATTTTAGCACTGTTTCATAAACACTGTGAATTTTAATGTTGTTTTATAAAAATCAAGAATTTTAATGGTTTTAGAATGAAAAATTGCACTGATATTTAATAAATTATACAGTGAAAATTTCTGAACTATTTTTATTTTTATTTTATGTATTTGTGTGCATGTCTATTGTAATGTAACT